>VZRL01005208.1:1491354-1628854 GCA_013397895.1 Origma solitaria | reverse complement strand
TTGAGTTCTGCTCATATACTTAAATTCTATGTATAAGATTTTAATTTGAGTGCAAAGCTTGTAACATTGATATTAATGAAAAATCTGCCTGCAATTTAGTAGTGAAGATGAATCATGTGTTGCTGGTGTTGCTTGATTACTATGAGCAGTCCATTCGAGGTGACTGTTTGTTCCCTTGGTTAGAGGTGAATATCCTACTTTCCAAGCAGCTGAACATGTGCAATGCATGACTGAGAGTGTGCTGGCAGTCATATTTCCAGTTCTAACCATTGCCTTGATTTTTCTAGGCACACCCCCTTCGTCTCTGAAGGGATTTATTTAAAACAAAATGCATATGTTCCTAACTAGCCTTTTCTGTGAACAACCTTTTTTTTTCTCATCTAGCCCCCATCAAGTCCAAAGGGATGTTTCACAGTTTTGAAAATCGCTTAGTGTGAAAAGGGAGACCCTCTTTCCAGTTATTTCTGTAATTAAAGGGTACATATTTTTCTAAGTCATATTAAGCCAATTTCAAGACAAGAAAATATTCAGCATAGTGTTTTGAAGTCCAGATGATCTCTTCAGGCACCTATGATGTCAGTGGTTTGATTATCCTAGTGATACACTGACCTTGGTGACATGCTCATTCTGATACCTTCTACCCAAATGAAGAATCTTTAACATAGGATCAACAGTGTAGCAGTAAATATGGCTCTTAGTGTATTTTGAACAGTCTTACAAACTTTGAACAAATAAATGACTGACACTTTTCTTTTATGATGTCCCAAAAGGTGGACATCATTATTTAAACCTGAAAACTTCACTGCTCTCTGCATGCTGATCCCATTGTTGGAAGGGAGTTCTTCCACTGGCTTGGATGTACTGTACTTCTGCTCCAATCAGATTTATTTCCTAGTTTCTCTAAGGAAAGCTGATGCCAAAAATCAGTTTAAATTTTTGCTTTAAGGTAAAAAGAATGAAAAGGGAAGCAACTGTATAAAAAATAACCATAGCAATAATTAATTCCAGTTTTATTTGAGATGTCTTATTCTACATTGGATTTCTTATTCACGTTGTGTTTTGGTTGTCTTATTGTACAAGCTTAGTGACCTAAACAAGGTAATTGGTTCTATCCTTGGCAGAGATGAATGTTTTGGACCTAAGAAACATAGGAGTAATTATTGTTAGGAAGAGAACGGGAGCAGGTTTTTTTCGTCACTGTCTTATATTTTTAAGCTGTTTCCAGTGCTATTGTTTCATATGGCAAATGCCAGGAGATGACCAATATCATAAAAGCATAGGTTTAAAAATAAATGAATACCACAATCAAAACTGTCACTGAGAGAAGTGCTTTAGATTCAATGTCCAAGTAGTGGTTAAGGCAGAAACAGCAAAAGACACAGCTGTGATCATAAACCACAAGGACTGTATTACTGAGTCTGACACTAATATAAAAAGAAGTTTTCCACAGAGAACAAGAGACTTTCTCCACAGATTCCGTAGCAGAGTGAGCCTACTAATGAACAGCCTCATAGTATTCTGCAGTGCCTCTGTAGAAGCACTGCAGTAGTCCGTATGCCCATATCCCACACCTCACAATGGGACATGCTTGAAGCTTTAAAAGAAAACGACCAAAATTTTGAAAAATTGAAATATATATCTCTGTTTTCTCATTAGAACAGCTATGGTTTCACTGTTCTCAACTGTACCAGATTTTATAGAACAATAAATGTGAATATAGCCCTGCAAGTAACCAACCTTTTAATCATCTACCTTGAAAAAGAGTTTCTAAATAATTATACTATGATACCATGGTATATCTGACATACACAGATGTAAAATTTATCTTGACTGGAAACTTAGACTCCTTTATTGATTTCCACCACAAATTCAGTAATTATCAACTTTCTGCCAAGCCATATTTTGAATGTTTCTACTTGCCCAGATGTTATCATCAGTTACCTAACTGTTGCCTTAAATATATATAGAAAAACCGTGAGTCTACCTATTTCCCATAAAATAAAAATCTGTGCCAAACAGGTTGTGTTAAAAGATGCAATATACAATCAGACATTTATATGAAACATTTGTTCTAAACAGCACACGTGACATGCTCGTTTTAGTTATCTAAAAGTAGATTTTATTCAATAGAAGCTCTCCTGTGAGAAGAGCCACCCAAATATAATATTAGGAAGTAAATCATTTGTTGTCACCATCCATCTATGGAATTTTTAGAATATCATTACACATTTATAACCTATAACAGCAAAAATATGCTACTTCGAAAAAAAATCTTTCTAGAAAATTCTTTTCAGAACCACCCACCCTGGTGTTCAAACGGCCCTCTAGCCTTGCTGAGCTTCTCAGTAGAACCAAATGGTGTGTAACACCAAATACACTTAATGGATCAAGACTGTGCCTGAGCATTAAATGAAAACCTTGCCAAGACATCTATAAAGTAAATAATCCCTACAATTATTAAATGTCTTTGTATTCTATACCAGCACTTCCAGGATTGTAATATATTGCAAGTGTTTTCATGGTAACTTTGCAAGTGAAACTGAGCCACCACTATGCTCCAGACTGAATGGTACAGGAAGTCTTCAGAGAACAAAAAATTACCCAGGTAAATATTTCTAATAAAACAATCATTCTGTAATCTCTCAGTATTGATTCATAAGGGAAACTTACAAAAATATCTTCATAAGATGAGAATAAGGACTCAAATTTGTAATTCTACTCTAGGTTTGAGAAAGTATTTCTACTAAAACCCCTAATTGACACCCTAATTTTTCTTAACTTTTATATGCTTTAGAGGCTATAACCTAGCTGTTTCAGTGTCTCTCCTAAGCAGTATCTTCTCTTTTTCCCCCTTTGCCTCCTCTCCTAAAATGTCCTCTCCTCCATAATTTTCATTGTGCTTATAAAGGTAATACAATTGATACCTTGGTAGGTCTGCTCACCTTGTATTTAACTTCAAAAGCTGTTGCATTTTTTCAGACCACATTATTTCCCACATTATTTCCTATCAATATGTCCATTATTCATTCTTTTTTCATGTTCTGTTTCATTATGTTTTATGGGAATGGTCCTAGTTGGAGTTCAGACATCTTTTTTAAGAATATGTATTCACTACTAACAAATTTATTTGAGTCCACTACATTATCTTGGCATTTTGGCACCACAAATCTTTCCATCCCCCATCCCAGTTTGTTTTCGTTTGTGAATTTGATGCATGAGAGCCTGAGGGTTGAGCTCAGTAACTGAAACATTGTCTCTATCTCTAGAGGTTCGGTTATGTGATTATTGTGACAGGTTTGAAGTGCTCATGTTCCTTCCCTTTGAATTTTCACTAGGTTAACTGTTTCTGAGCCATGCCATGCCCTAGATAATTCATCCCTAGACATTCGTTCACATATACAGAAACAATGTCTTGGTTCTTTGTGTAGCTGGTGTTTCTGCTGACTTAGGTTTGCCCAAATTCCACTTTTAAGGATGTCTTGTATTGCTGTGTACCTAATGGGACACTCACATGCACCAGCTCTTCTTCCTCCTCACTTGTTTCCTCCTGTATGCATACACTTGTTTGTTCATAATAGATACTTTCTACTGTAATCCAGTTTTATGTTTATATGAGAAGGTATTCAAAACTTACCAGATGATTCAAGACAACAATTTAGTAATTGCTGTACCTTTACTTACCTGGTGAAATTCTCTTTTACTGAGACACTGACATCTCCAGGTAAGCATAGCAATATTTTTATTGTAGTACTGAAAGTAAGTTCAAGGTGAACTGATTGCGATAAATTGGTGCCCTCCATATAATTACACACTGAAATTCTATTGAACCTCGAAAATCTGTCAGACTTCTTTTTTTTTTCCAACTAGATTTTGGTCTGTGTTCTGTTATCTATTTTAAACATGAAACTTCATTGCTTTTAGCTGTTATTTTTGCTTCTGAAACCATAGTCTGTTGAGTTGGAGAATTGAAGCACTGTGCTCTTTAGACTGTTCCCCTTCTCGAACTTCTTCAGTGCAAGTAAACCACATGGGATCTATCTCCCTCAGCCAGTGCAAGCAAACAAGGTGATTGTCTTGAAAGTGGGGTTTTTTCCCATGGGTCTTGATGAGATCGTCTGCCCTTTAAGGTAGATTTTTAGCTACTTTCCCATTTCTCCACCATTTCTTTTGGAATCCAAGGGATCACAAGTAATTTTCATCCTTCTATTTCTGTTGACTAAGCTTCCTTTTACCACTGTAAAAACTTGAAAAACACCATTCTTTAAGCCGGCATTACCATATGCTCTCTGTTGCTGGAGAGGCACAGCTTTCAGCTCAACTGTAGGTAACATTTCAGGGATTGAAGTCAGACATTTTATCCCGGAGTTCAATTGTACTGTTTCGCACCACAAACTTTCTCAACCTAACCAAAAAAGCCAACCTTGAAATCCTGTGAGAGAATTCTGTTTCAGAACATTCTTCTAGTAGGTCTTTGTAATGAGACAGGACAACATTTTCAGAACAAGAAAAAATCTCTTAAGTCAATCTGACTGTTGCAGTTTAAAATGGAAAAGCCAAATGTCTGCCTATGCCCAGATTCTCACTTTTCTTAGGCTTGAAGAGTCCAGGATTTCATATCTCTGCACCACAAAACAATTTTTGACATCCCCTTCTTTTTTTGTTTGTTTTCAAGGCCAACCAAAGTGTTTTCAAACGTTTATATGTTTTTCCTCTGTGGTTATTACTTGTTTGAAATTAATTTCTGGTTGTCTTTTGTTGTACCTCCAAATTATGAATGTATTAATATTCTGAATTTGTGGTGGCTTTCTCATACAAATTCTGGCATGTTAATTTATGAAAGCATGTTATATATTGTCATGCATTGCTTCTTGAAACACTTCTCTTTTTCAGTAACCACACTGAGCTAATGTTGAGGTTTTTTGCATTTTGCAGTTATAATCCAGACAGGGTTAAAAATAAGAGCTTTAGCTCAAAAGTTCTCATCAAGTTTGTGTTGTATAATTAGGTACATATTTTTAGAGAAAGTTCCATATTCACTGTCTTCTAGGTAAGATTATTTTTTTACTATACAGTGTTAGTGACCTGTTTCTTCTCTTTGCAGTTAGAGCTTTATTGTGTTGAATTTATGGTGTTGAATTAATTTTCCCCTAAATATCCTAAAAACTGTTTGTAAATTGTTTTGTGGTCCTTGGGGATGAGAAGTATGACTTATTTGTATTAGGCAGCAAAGTTATTCTATTTTATTTTTATTTCTTTTGCTGTGATTTTTTGCAGTTATATTTGGTAAGAAAGGTTAGGGTTGGTGGGGTTTTTTTGTACAGTTGTATTTCCTTCCTTCCTTCCTTCCTTCCTTCCTTCCTTTCTTCCTTCCTTCCTTCCTTCCTTCCCTCACTCGAGTAATTTGAGAGAGAGTTCTTATGTTACAAGTAAGCTATTTTCCTTGAGGTCACAAGCTTTGTATTATAAGGCATCTGTTACATTGGGATGTATTTTGATTTTCCAAGGTATGTGAAATGAACTGGTAGCAAAAAGAAGTGTGTGTACGTATATGAGTGGATATTGAAAATAGTTCCAGTTTAGAAATATGTCTTGATTATTAAATATTGCAGTTTCTAATATGTACATATTGTAATTTTATTTGTCTTCAGTTCTTCAAATTGCTTTAAGAATGTTCCTATATACTAATGTTAAAGTCTAATTCATTTCTGTGAAAAGATTTATAATAATTCTTCAAAATTAGGTCCTACACAGTGCCTCTAAAAATTCTGTGAGATTTCAGAATTTCATTGTATTAAATATTTGTGTCTGTCATTCCTGTGTTTATAATTATTTCCAAGCCATCCAGTAACATATCATTAAAACTTGAGATACTAAATGAAACACATTGTTTAATTGTGCAGGAAATATTTTATAAATATTTGCAAAAGAGAATAATAATCTTGAATCAATTGTTTACAAATTATTTTGATGGAAGGTAATTATAGTTACATGAAAGAAAAAGGTCAAAAAGGTACAGAACAATTAGAATATTCTTTAAACGTGAATTCTGATCTCTTGATTCTACTTTAGGATATACTGCAATATGTTGTAATGATTTTTTTTTTAATGCTGCTCTGATAATGCTCTCTTTTTGTTTTTTTAAATGTCAGATCTCTTACTAAAGAAGGGTAGGGTAATCACTGGCATATCACAATTTTTAAGATAGAATTTTAATGCCAATCTGAATCCACATCTTAACAATGAATTGGGTTACCCACAGGCATAACTTTTAATTTAATGTTAATTCCTAGTATATATGCCAAGAGTTATATATAACTCTCATTTGTGCATACTTACCACAATTCAAAATAATCAATATATGTAGGTAAAATATGTGAGATCACTGCTGTCTCCATTAAATTTCTACTTCGTGTTCCTTGTAATGCACCATGGACCTGTAATTGTAGTGCAGTGCAGTCCCATTATTTATACATTATTCCATCAAAGAAGTACCAGTAATACTAATCATGTAAACACCAACAATTGCAACTTATGTTGAATTCACTGATGTTTTAGTATATCCAGGGCTAAATATTTGCATTAGAGTATACTTATATTGTAGTCAGTGGGATTTTTCTCTTAACTTTGTTTGGAAGAGGAGCTGGCAAAGGTCCAAAAATGAAGGAGAGAATGAAATGGAAAAGAACAAAGAATAAAATTAAGAGAGAGAAGGTCAAAAAGAAAAAAGAATTTAAAATACATAAAATAAGTAGATACTGAAAAGGTTAAAACTGTAGGTTGAAAAGAGAATGTTGGCAAAGGTTGGTTAGGAAGAGGTTAGCTGTGGAATCATAAACAAAAAAAGAAATGGAGAAAAAAAAAGGAGAAACTAAAATGAGTCAGACAGAAAGTAGGCAAAGTGTAGAGAAATGAAGAGAGAGAAGGAAATTCATCCTGCTGGAGATAGTTTCTCCTGTCACTCACAGATAAGTATTGCCTCTAGAAAGGTCAGTTCAGGCATAGCCAAATGACAGAAGTGATAGGGGAGAACCACATCATCTGATGTAAGGTGAATAAAATAGGGCTCAAGAAGTCATTTTTATCATTGATAGGACAGTGTTTACTTTGACAAATCAATGAATTCCCCCTTGAAATATTTGGGGAATTCTGGTGAATATGACTAACCTTTTTTTTAATCCTGCTATTTCTGAAGTCATAAGTTTCTCACAGCTAAATGCATGGTAAAGCATATTCTTATGTGGACAGAATGTTGAAGCCTTAGAAAGAAAGTGATCTTGATAGAGGTGCTGAATACCAGAACCATACTTTAAGAAATTAGGTAATGTAGTTAAGAAGACGGTTTGTGAAGTCTTAACTTATTCAAAAACTCGTTTGTGAAGCAGATCACATCTTCCATAAAGAAAACACAGCACTGTCTTGTTTCAGTGATGTCCCTAACTTTAGTATTATGGCTACAATGCGACTGCTGTTTCAGGTTCTTCTTTCTAAATTTGTGCTTCCTTTTAGCCTGTAATTGAGAGTTAGAAATTTAGGGTCTGTAGGTTTTTATAAAAATTAGTAGTGCTGACAGTAACAACAGGAAAAACAACCAAGTGCCAAATTATGTATAAAGCTTCAGGATTTGGTCATTTAAGTTGCCATATATATTTAATCCAGTAGATGATGTTGTAAGTAAGATGAATATTTATCTCATGATGCAGCATATTCCTTGCATAATAGACAGAATAGTTAGTGAATCCTTTAGACCAGTTTTGTTTGCTCTTTTTGTATTTGTTATTAGTCATGAGGTAATGTTGCATTTATAGTTCATTTCCTTTTACTTGAACAAAGCTGTTTTACAGGATAATTTCAGATTATATTAGCAAATAGAAAGGGCATGACAGAAAGAAAATAAAGCAGCATGATAAACGTTGTGACCTTCTAGTGAGAAACAGTATGGCATGCATAAAGGACTGCTGCATTAAATGGACAAGGGGGGAGAAGGAAGTGGGTAATTATTTGTAGCCGTGCTTTTACTGTTGTTGGAATGAGACAGACTAACAGTGGCAGCAGTCATTTTGCTGAATCAAAGTCCATGTTAGTCGCATTATACACTGCCACAAAAGGTTGTTAAGGCTGGTATTAGCATGTACCACTGAGGACATTGGAAGGACTCGATCTGTCACACTAAATCGCCTTCTTGCCCTCAACCATTGAAGTCTCCAGCTCCTCTGACATGTTCTTTCATTAATGGCCTGGCCTTGACAACTGATCCTAATTGCCTCTGAACCGCACTTCATGTATTATTGGTGTCTGCCTGCCCTGGTTCATGTCAACAAGCCGCAGCATGCACAGGGTGCGCCCGGTGCCTTTTGCTGAAATGATGCTCACATAGTCGTTTACCTCTGAGGGTTTGGGTCTCACTGGGAATGAAGTATAAAGCTAAAGATCTTCCTGTCTCTTCTTAGTAATACTTTAATGTGGATCTGTGCTATGTACTTATTAGGCATGTATGAAGACTCAGTACAGCATCAGGCCAATTATGCAAGATTCCATTAAAGCAGAGACTGTAAATGGAAAAGAAAACTTGCCTGCATTTTGGTTACTGAGTGTTTGTTTATTCCTTCTGAAAAGCTTATTCAACTAGAATGTATGGCTTATGCTACATTTTTCGTAAATAAATATTCCATTTTTATTTGAAATAATAGTGTACAAGAAATATTATCTGTAATATTGACAGAGATCCTGTTGATTGAAATGTTCTAACTATATAAATAGGTAGGAAAAGGATCCTGTTAGCTGAGATGTTAAAGAAAATGAAGGTAAAAGCTATTTTAAAATCTTAGTGTTCTTTCCTTTTCCATTAAACAGTTTCATAAATATATTTATTAATATTTTTGAGAATGTTTTCAAACATATATTTTATTTCATAAAGCAATACATTTTTTCCTGATTCTAAACTCTTTTAATTTTCAGTCTTGCAGACTGTCAAAAATGTATACATTTCAATTCTACTTCTGCAGTATGCATTGTATTTTTACTGTGAAGTTTTACTTTTAAATCTGTAATAACATATCTGCCTGCCCAAAACATTTATGTTTTAAACATGGCTATGATTTAAGACTTTTATAGTTTTTATAAGATTTTCTATGATTACCTCAGTCATCAAGAAGACTGAATAATTTGAATGGGGAGCCTTTTCAGCATGCAAGTTCTACCAGTGATAATAAAAAATAAATCACAGAAGCTCTTTGGTGCTAGGTATCATTTAGCCTAATCTAGACAGTGACATTTGGGCCACTAACAGCATAATCATAGTTATTGCTACAAATTGCTCCATGTTTGAGTTTTAATGTTATAAGTAAATTATGCCACAGGATAAAATATATGCTTCTTTGGGAATTAAACATGTTTATTTCAGCAATGTGAATATGGAATACTAGGAGAAGGCAAGTTTCTTTCATGTAGTAATACTGCCACCTTCTGAGCCAGTGAAGAATTATTCAAAGATGCAGCAGTTTTCTGTCTTGGGGACTTTCTGAAGAATGTGCTGCAGGTTGGTGGTTTGCTTTGAGTCAGCAGCGTAAGTCCCAAAGACAAAAGTGCTTAAGACTGGAGATTGCCTGAAACCTATAGCTGAAATTGTTTCAAAATCCACTCTGGGAGGCAGTTTAACTTTTCATGGAGATTGCACTCCTATGGTGAAAGTCTGGCAGCCTAGAAGAAATAGGAAGAAGAGTCTGTGATGAAACTTTTGATAAAAATGCTTTTCTAAATGTGTACTGCCATCGAAGTCCAAACCCAAAAATCATTCTTATTCCCTATACTTTGTCAAAAGACTGAACCTGAGTTAATTCTAATTCAAGAATGACATAGAAAGTTCAGTGGTTTTAGGACAGAGGTGGCCACAGCTGGGATTAGAAGATGAAGGGGATTGTGAATGTTCTTTCACCATCATTCATTCAGACAACGTGCCCTTCAGCAGAACAGCAAGCCCTTCTGATTTTCTCGAATTAGGAAGATTAGCATGAAGCGCATAATGCGGGATGATGGAATTTGTCATAATTTGCATTGTCCTGGAAAGATTCAGTTTGATAGAGCGATGCATCTCAGAGCATGTCATGTCCCACGGGCAGGTCATGGAGGAAACTCGGCAGAAATAATTTCGCGATATGTGCATCAGTTGTAAATGCCTCATAACCAATTTGTCAAAAAAGAAAAAAAAAAAAGAAAAAAGAAGTGGAGGTCAGGAGAGTTGAAGGAGGTGGGCATTTGCCCAAACAAACGTGGAAGTTATATATGGTAACAGTAAATTAGACTTGTGTCAATTTGGAATAAGACATGATTATGTACAAGTAATGAACACATTGACTAGATACTTGCCTAGTTACTGGTATAATTTTCTTTCTACAGCGTTTAAGGAAGGTGGATCTTTCACCAGTTGTATTGTGAAGTTTATTTATGAAAATTCCTTACAGAAATTATCAGACACAAGAGCTACAGGATCAGTTTTCTGAGCGATTGCTTCTGACCTTGATAATGTTCCCAAACTGCAGATAGAAAAGGATAATCAGCATGTAGTTGACAAAACGGACATGACAGTGTTACTTACATGCTGCGGCATTTCTGGAAATAGGCATGTAGAATTCAGACAGGCAAGGGGAACACACTTATTTACAGTAGCATAGCAAGAAGAAAAGGTCCAATGTCATGAATTGACCATGGTTTATTTATGGACCATCTGACAATGAAGCAACAGTCTTTGATATTTAGAAATCTTTTTTGTCCAAGAACATTATAACTAGTGCTCATAGGTTATGTTATTTATCATTTCAATATCTGGTTCTACTTGAGGAAGACATTTTGCAATGTCTCCTGTATTTGTCTTTCTTTATACATTTCAAACAACAGATTAATGCCGGTGGTTCAGTAACACTGATCATTTGTGACAGTTGAGCATTTGTGAGTTGAGGGTCTAATAACAAAAACAAAATAAAAGGGGGAAAAATAAAAAGGAAATTGTCACTTCTAAGGACCTACTTTACTGTCTGTGGGATCCAAATAATTCTTCCTACCTGAGGTTGATTGTCAGGCTGCTGTCTTTCAGATGGTTATTATTGTAGAATCCTAATTTATGAAAACTGAATTACCGTAGGGTACAACTCAACATAAATAAATCTTTCAACACCCAGTACCTGGAATCAAGATACATGTGAAACTAATAACACTGCACAGTTACAATTTGATCAAGTGTGTTGATGTGGGTTTTTGGAAGAAAGTATATATGGGGTTCTGCATTAAAAAAAAAAAAAAGTGTTTTAATAATGCCAAGCCAAATCACTCAAAATATTTTTCATCTGTAAAATATTAGGTTTCTCTATAGGTTCTGTGAGGTTTTGATCTCTTCTCTTTTTTTGTTGTTTACGGCTTTAAGTTTACAGACAAATTGCTATGCTAGTCAGGGATCATAATTGATGTGTAGTACCAGTGAAGAAAAAATACAATTTCTGTAATAAGTAAAGGCTCCTCTATCTTGTCTATAGATTGCAAAAAATGGACTATATCTTTTATTGCATCGAAATCTCAGATCCTGTATTATTTAGTATTCCACTGTACATGGTGAAGAAAAAGAATCTTTAGAAGCCCAAGTGTGTTTTTATTACTTTGCTGGGTGATACATGCTGATTATATTTTTGAATGACAGAATAAATAATCTTTGCATTTCTGTATTTACAGGTTGGTTGTTATTTTATTCTTTAGATATAGTCTGGTAACTTTTGGGTGAAAAGCAACAAGTGTCCAGTTTTTCTATAGCTTTTTTAACTGATGTTTTTCAGAAAATATCTTGCACTTTCTGCTGGTCATTTCACTTATATAGGTTGACTATGAGTTTTGCAGCCTGAAGGTGGTGAGTGAACAATTTTGATTTAGTAAGTGATCTTTAAAAAACTTAGAGAAAATGATCACTATTGATAATGTTTTCCTGTGTGAATTAATTATAGCATATAGAAATACAACATCTGCTGGTATGAGAGCACAGCTCAAAACACACAGAACTGATTGAAAAATATAATTGGTTTGAAACTTTCCATTTACAATTTCTACTTAATTACTTGAATTAATTTAATATTGATAAAGAACTTCCAATCAATATTTCTTTTTCATTTGGCCTCTTTGTGACGTTTACTGCTATCTGATGATGGATTTAAAACATGTCCATAGGATTCCCCATTCTGATAACAGAAGCTATGTAAATGCTTAAATTATGATAGGCTCTTCACATGACATTTTGTGAGAATATACTCAGTGAAGGGTGAAGCTGTGGAAGTGTATAAGAAACAGGTGATGTGATTTGTTACATGAATTTTTCTCCATATATGCCATATCTGATTGTGAGAGAGCATTTAGCACTTTTTATTGGGTCCATGTGGTATCACCATTCAGTAGCTTATTGTGTTGGGTAGAATTCACACATTTCTTACTACCTTTGGAGAAAGGCAGTATGTAATATGAGATATTTGGTATCATTTTCTTTTAAATTGGGGACATTCTAAAATTAATAAATTGCTTAAACAAGGATAAAGTTAGATGATACTGTTAGAATGAAGAATAGGAGGCCATAAGAAGAAAATAGGGAAGTTTTTTTCTAAATTTATAAGTATTTCAGAGAGAAAAACACAAACTACTTTCACATCTGGAAGCCTTCAGAGAAAGGAAAGAAGACTTTGTGCATGCACAGAAACTGTTGTTTTTTGAAAATCACTTTGCTCTAGAGGAATTTTGTCTACTGTTTATCAGTGACTTCCAATGCAGTTTATCAGCATGTATGAAAAGAACCCCAGTTTTGTTTTTACAGTTATACATGCCACAGATTCAATCTAGTAATTGCTTGTTGATCCATAGATCAATTATTTCTCTTCTTAGAGTTCTTAATTTAAAGCATTCTTCAGATTCTGTAATACACACATATGTATCCCTGTCTCCTGATTCCTTGGAGTTACTAATGTAGTTTTTAGCTTCTGAACATCTGAAAATTCTTGTCTGAAGGCAGACATTGGAGTAGTCTGTGGTTTTAACATCCTTAGTATGTTGTGCCAATCACCCAACTCAAGAGAATGGAAGAGAGAATGGAAGGCAAGAGAGCAAAATTTATGCAGAGAGAGGACAATCCTTCGTGTATTTTTCTGGAGTTAGGTCTTTTACTGGACTTCATGTTCCTGGCCAGTGAGGCTTTGGGTTTGATCCTTTTAGAGCTCAATGTTTTTTAACTTTCTGTAAAAGCAAAGTAGGGAAAAACAGACCCAGTGCAGGGGCCAGCATGGATCTTTATTACTTGTTTTGGTATCAGATTAGGGGATGTAAATCTTAAACCTTATGATGCCATTTAATAAGTTTTTCAGGGAAGCTATTTATATAAATAAGAACTGTTTTCTTCCCTGTAGTTGTATAACTATAAAACACAAAAGATAGCCTAAATATTTAAGTAATTTTCTTCGTTGGGTATTCATAACGAAAGCATTTGTTTAAAATTGTTCGACTATTTGTGAATTCTCTAGAAATTTGGAATAATATTTTATGGACTTCTATTACTGTAGCTCTTAGGCTTACAAGGGGAGGAGGCAGTCATTCCTCTTTTGGTAGAGAGGAGAAAAATACAATTAGGTCAGATATTATTTTACAGAACATTTGTCCTCTGCATCTTCTTTTCAATTGGTCTGTAAAAACAGGAAAAGGATTTAGGGGAGAAGAAATAGGAGTGCAGAAGTATTATCATTTCTGTGTGAGAGAGTGAATGTAGTACTCTGACCACATTACAGTAAAACTATTTAGGGAATCTGGGAATAGAAAGAAACAATCCGTAGATTGGAAATTGAGTCTAGACTGCAATCAAACAGCTAAATTTTATGCTCAGTCTGTGGGCATTGCAGGTACTTCTGTATTACGTTGTTCTGAGAAGGTGAAAAAAATGGGAAAGTAAAACATAGGATGTTAGGATTAAGAGGAATAGCGAATAGACCCAGAAACAGGGGGAAAACTATTGTTAGTGACTAGGAATGTCTGAGGCACTTTCATACAAATGTGGAATGGTGTGGGATGGAGCTGTGAATTACATAGATGTCCTGCTTCTCTGCCAGTCTGTACAGACATTCCACAGAATTGGAGAATGGTTGAGGTTGGACGGGTCCTCTTGTGGTCATATTGTCCAAGTCCCTGCCTCAAGCAGGGCCACCCTGAGCAAATTGCCAAGGACGATGTCCAGACCCCTTTTAAATATCTCCAAGGATGGAAACTCCACAACCTCTGTGAGCACCCTGTGCCAGTGCTCAGTCCCACACAGTAAAAAAAGTGTATCGTTTTTGTTCAGAGGGAGCATCCTGTGTGCCCATTGCCTCCAGTCCTGTCACTGGGCACCACTGCTCTGAGGCTGTCCCCATCCTCTCTGCAGCCTCCTTTCAATTATTTATATATATACTAATGAGATGACCTTCCTGAGCCTGCTCTTCTCTAAAACCAAAATAGTCCAAGTTCTCTCAGCCTTTCCTAACAGGTGAGATGCTCCAGTCTTTTAATCATTTTTGTGGCCCTTTGTTGAACACTGTCCCTTGTACTGGGGAGCCCAGAACCAAACACAATGTGTTGTGTGGCCACCAGTACTGAGCAGAGGGGAAGTATCGCCTCCCTCGACCTGCTGGCAGTGCTCTTCTGAATGCAGTTCAAGATACCATCACTCTATTACATTACTATTACTATTACTATTACTAGACATTGCTTTTATTGCAATTTGTGAAAAGTAAGGACTCTGTCCAGAGTCTTGAGCAATGCAGTGTCTGTTTCCCACAGATCTTCCTGTGTCCTCAAACAAAAAGCAGCAAGAAGTGGAACAATGTAGCTCTGGGTTGTAGCAGGGAGAACATTTTCAACATTCATGCTTATTTGAGTAAAGAATATGTAATTTGTGCAAAAAGTTAATTTGTTGAACTGCCTTAGATGTATTTTTAATTTAGCACTTCAGAGTTTGGAGGAAAGTAACAAGTGTTGCCAAGGTTTAATTTGGCTTAATTTTTTAAAGCTGTTACTTTTTTTCCCCTCAAATTAGAATCTTTTTATTAAACTTAAAAATTTGAAAGAAATTTCCAGAAAATAAATAGCTTTTGATTTATTCTTATAAAATGGATAAGCCATAAAATGGTTATTTGAGTGTTTGTTTTCTCAGCAATGTTGCAGGAAATTAAGATGTCATCCATACTTGCAGACATCTCATTTACTGAATCTAAAGTGTTATTCTGAGAAGTACTTGATGTGGGGCATGGAAGACTGTAAATTGAAAAGAGAGTAAGATGAGGAAACAGAGAGAGCTATGGATGAGTGAGACCTCCAGTGTGACTGGTGATGTTTTCCCTTCCCGAGAGGGAAGACCAAAGCGGATTAAAGATGAGCAGGTTCCAAGTGATTAGTTCACTTTATTACATTCTCAGCTGAATCCTTCTTTGTCTGTGTGCTTCCCCAGCCTTCCCTCCTGCTCAGAGTATCAAAAAGTTAATTACTGTAATTTTAAAAATGTACACACAGAGCCTCAGTACATGTAAATCATGGAGGAGGGTCTGAAACACTGCTAGCCTGCCTTGGCACCTCACCACCACTTTTGCCATTCTTCTTTATTTTAGCTGTATGCAATATGTCTGTTCACAATTCAGTTGTTTTCTATTCTAAGCAGGAAAGGTGGCTGTTCATATTTGTCTCCTAGCCCTATACACAATTTTTATTCCTGTGTCTGTTATTTTTCCCTTCCTTTTGATTATAGGAAAGGTTTCTCTGCAAAAAAAATTAACTACCTTCATCATTTAACTAGCATTCAGAAGGACTCTGCATGACAGTAATTTAAAACAAAAATCCTTTCTTTTCACCATACTGGTAGTTAACTAACTGTATTTTCATATCAAGATTGCAGTTCATAACATTTTCTATTTTTCTGAGTTTTACGTTTCTCAATGGGAGATGTTAGCTGCTGAGCAAATTTGAAACTCTGATTGTATGTAAGGGATACTCAAAACTTTAGAAGTATTCATGTATAATACAGATACTAGTATTTTCTGAAAATGTTATTTTCCTTCCAGTGGAAGTTGAATAACTGTACTAGTCGTTATTGTGGTCATATATTTTTCATTTTGTTCATCAGTGTTGCATCTGCACTTTCTGGATATTGAATGTTATTTGATAATAAAATTCTGCTCTAAGTTACACTTATGTAAGTAAACTTAAGAATGAAACTTTGGTCCATTATGCGCCAATTACATTCCTAAATGGATAGTAGTGATATGCTGAGGAGTGGTTGGGTAAGAAGTTTACCTAAGGTATAAGAATCTTTTCAGTGACTGCAATTCTTATTTGCTGTGAGGTGCGAAAAATATTAACGAAGTGCCATCCAGAAAACACTATTGTTTCACATGCAAAAACAGAGTCTAGAGAATGCTGAAATACAAAAGTGAATGCAAGCTTTAAAAGGAGTTAGAGTGATAAAGAATCAATGCAATACCTATAGATTTAATGCTGGGTTTAATTTGTTTCATACTCATATTCTAGCTTTACCAGGATATATTCTTGTATGATATGGTAATTCTATTAAACTGAAAGTTTATAGAAGTAATTACATCAGCAGCCTATTAATTAAGATTTGTTTCAGGATTTTTTTGTTTATTTACTTAATTTTGATTTTCCAAACAGACTTTTCAATTAAATGCAGTCCTTTAAGTATGTAAATATGCTTGAACATCAAGTTGAAGGCAGCCCCATAAAGAGAATTCAGAATAACTTCAACTAAACCTGAAAAACTCCCATCATGTGTGGAGTTCTTATGTTCTAGGGAAGTCTTACAGTAGAAGTCTCTGCTGTGTGTGCATTGTAGGCTTGATACATTCTTGTATTGTGGGCATGTCTGAGACGTGAATATTCACAAGTGTGTGTGAAGTTTCTACTCTGGCTGAGCTGTCAGATGTCTGGAGATGTATAAATACAGAATAAAATTTATGGACAGAAGAAAGTGAAAAAAAGAAGAAGTTAAAAAATTATAGGCCTATTTATGCAACCTGATTTTTCTTTCTGCTCCACTCCCATTCAAATGACTTGCATAGACTTCTGAAATTTACACCAGCTTGTGAATCACTGCAAGGGTCTATCCAGAACCTTCCAAAGATTCAGAGGAATTTCAGATAGGAAATCAACTCTCTTTCCTCAATAATTTAGTGCCTGGGATTCTACTGAGTTGTTTTTTTATGAGAGATTGTTTTCTCAGAAAAAATGCATTTAGCTTTTAGGGGTTTAATAATAGCTTTTAGGGGTTTAATAATAGCTCAAAAATGAGAAATCTCATTTTACATTTTTTTCAGGTTTATCTTTTCTTTGTAGGTCCCATTTCTCTCACAGGAAGATGTAAAATATTCTCTATTAAGGTTACAGGTTTTCTGATAGCTACCATATTTAAGATTCTGATTATCAATAAGCTTTGATTCAACTCTGGCCATCAAAAAAAGTGATGAAAATACAGCCATATAAGTGCTAAATAGAGATAGATATTCATTTCAGCTTTAGTGGTATTAAAGATATTGTCTTAAAATATTTTCACTAAATAAACTGTAGATGTATGATCCGTAAAGATACTGGTTTTAAGCTTCACTTTGAAAAGCTACTCAGGGTTAGGCAAAACCAGAAATTGCTATTCCATCTTTAACCTTTACTCTGGGTTTCTGATCAAGTACCTATATAGTTACAATGATTAGGTATAAAAAACTTTAAAACTTTAGCAGAATTGCAGTTTTTTTCACCAATAGTATACTGAAAGATTTGGGATGTTTTTGAATTATTTGAAATATTGTAAAAATAGTTATTGTTTCATAATAAGGGCTGATTCATACAGATGTGAGATTTACTTATAATTAAAATCATAATTTTAACTCATGTAGAGGCTTAACTCATGTAGATTGCTATGTATAATTTCAAGAAGTCTGTGTTTGCAATTGAAAATATTTTATTAGTTTGAGGGAGATTCCTCATGGCATTCATTTAAAATAAGAGATTAAATTTCTGTCATAGGTATAGATGTAAATGAAGCTTCCCCATGGCACTGTACTAGGTGATATCATAGTTAGAATTTTCATTTCTTTGTGATTACTTCAATTTTTTGTTCGAGTTGAAAAAGCAACTATACCGAAGACAGCATTTTTCCATAGAATTGAACCATAAAACTGAGTCCAAAAAGTACACTTTAGGTCCGGTTTCTCCAGTTTGCTATCTTGTAGTAAGTCTTTTTTAAGTCAGCTGAATGAAGACACTAATATATTCTGAAACGATTGTGGCAGAAGACACAGAGTTAGAGAACGCATAATTTGTAGAACATGTCACCACTTAGATGTAGGGAATGTCCAGAGACGTTTAGCATGGGTAGTTCTGAAGCATATACGTATGAGCAAGGTCTTAAATACTGAGGGGAAATTACTATTGAAATTTATGCAGTCTTAGAACTTTGGGCAGGAATTTCAGGTGTGACAGTCTTTCACTTGGAGTTCTAATTTCTACTAAAGACACGCTTGAGATGCACACTGGACAACAACATTGTGTGTATTTTCATAGGTTATTTTTATACATTATTAAGGTGATGGATTTCAAATCTCAGGTATCAGGAGGATCAAACTAATACAAACTGATGTTACTTGTGGGCTTGCATTTTAGCATGTCAGAGTGGTTTAGGTTGTATGAGCAGTGCAGTAGTATCTCACAGAGATCATGCTGTGAGATCCATGGATATTGCAAGGCTTGGGGCTTCATCATTATAGGACCTTTGTTTACTTCTACTGTTATTCTATAAAAAAGTTTAAAACTAGTATGTTATGTCCTTTTCTCAATCTGGGTGACTGCTTTCATTATGCGTAACAATTTTGACTTAACTGTGAGATTTCAGAAGACTACACTGCAGTACTCTGTCAGCTGTGAAGCAAATGACTCAGCTGTCCTGGAGACTAAACTCTGGTGTCCCCCTAGAATAACTTTAAGCTTTACTGACAGAGTGACTTCCAGGAGCTCTGGGTGATGCTGTGTTTGTAAATAAACATTCTGTTTAAGTCTCTAGAGCTATTAGTCGCATATCCTTCAGGATGAACTTCCTGACTATGAAATCTTTGCTGTGAATTAATAATACTTTTTAATATAGTTGAATAAATTACAACTAAATATCTTCTTGAGGATAAAAGAAGAAAGTAATCTGATTTAGAATGTCACGTGCCATGTTCCAAAATACATGATGTTACTATTACTAGACTCATGTTAGCCATCTATGCATTGTTTTACTGCTAATTCAGACAGTCTGGGCTAAAAGATCTAACTGGGCAAGGTGAGACATGAAAGGCTGAAAGATCTTGGGATGCTCACTGGAAAGTATCTGAATATCTATTTCAAATACAAAACTTATTTTCTAGACCAAAGGGCTAGGGCAAATTGTTTAATTGTACTAGTTCTTTTTCTGCAAATTATTATGTTACTGTGTTTCCCTTATTGTTAATTGTTCTTTCTGTGGGGTCTCAGAACTCTAGAAAAATGGCCATTTGTATGCATGGAGATTGACTAAAACCATAATTCACTTTTTAGGGCCACAGTTGCATCAAGATTTAGAATTGGTTTTGAGACATTGTAAATTCCATGGCATACTTGGTTTTGTGCAAGTTAAGGTTTTTCTCTGATTGAAGGTCAACCTAAGAACTACTCCTATCAAGGTCAAATGCTCAATAAGCAAGATTGGCAATGTTGAGACTAATCTATCAGCAGAAGAGGCTTCTGTTTACTTCTGTGCATACATGCCAGTTCCCTGCCAATGTCAAAAGCATCAGGGCTTTCTGAAAAAATAAATAAATAAAAAAGTCTTCTTGCATTACAGTTAAGGAATAAAACTTTGCAATAGTCGTTAGTGTTGAGTGTTTTACTGTGTTTATTCTAACTCAGAATATCCTGCAAATAAGGTTGGGTTTGTCTTCCTAAACATAAATGTGCATTCATAATGCAAATGCATTTATAATTCACTTATCACCCAATCTACCTGAAGTTTTCATATGTACCCTGATTTTTTGGTATTTCCCAATCAATGCTTAAGTTTTCATCTCTGATATGTTAAAATTTTGTATTTGTGAGTGTTTACTTGTCTCCCTACATGGTAATACTAAAACTAAAGTTGGAATCATCAATAAATTAGCTTCCTGGTTATGCTACTCCGAGTTCTCAGTAATCAGACTAATACTAGAACTATGTTTTTAATACAAGGCATATTCTAGCTTTATGGAATTGCTTCTTACTCCTCCTTCACTCTCCTTGGCACCTGTATGTGAGAAGGAAGTATAAGCCGGTGCTAATATTGTTGTAGTTGCACACCCAAAATAAGGACTGATATTGTACAACTGCTCAGGAACCTGGAGCAACTTACGCCTTTAATATTTTCTTCTTTTCAATCGAACTGGGTGTACCATTTAATATAAATTTTCATTTACTCTATTTTTAAGAGCTGTAATAGTGATTCAATGTTTCTTCTTCTTCTAATGTAAGCTAGAATATTTTTGTTAGGCATCTAATCCACTGAAATTTTCTGAAATAAATTCTTTATTTGTTACAATAAATTTGCTACAAATTAAATAGTTTTTTTACTTGTTCATCTCAATTTTTCCATAAAAAATAGCAAATGCAGACAGGTTTATGTTAAGCTGTTTGTTGTTTTGTTATGAACTTGGAAGGAGATTATTCGCTTTAACCCCTCTACCTCTGCAGTACAGTGTAATACAAGTCCTGATCTTGCCATTAATCGCCCAGCAACTGATAGTAATGCATTCAGCAAAAACACTGGTTACACATTTCTTATATTCACCATCCTCATACAAAACAAATTTGCAGCTCTGTACTCATTTGACTTAAGCCTTTTTGTCTTATAAAATGTCCGTAATGTTTTGTGAGCTTTCTACAGACAGCGAAGTTTGAGAAGCCTGCCTTCCAATTAAAAGATAATGATCATGAGTTCTGTAATAATCAAGTTTTGTGTCCAAATTAGCTTTCTAGTCTCATGCTGATCTTCAAGAAAGCACCATTTCCCACATGGATGAGACTTGATCTGCATAATAGAAAGTTCTATTCTTCCCAGGAACAGGAGTTTTTATCCCACCTACAAAAGCTATGCTGGCTGCAGGCTATTGAGGGTCACAAAGATTTCAGCTAATATAGTGAAAATTTCATTGAAAATGTTTATTTGAGTAAATTAGAATGTCACTATTTCAAATGTAAATTTTGAAGCACTGCAGACAAACTGTAGCTTCTTAGAATTAATCAAGTGTCTTTTTGAAACATGAACATACATCACACCATTTCTGTTACAGTAATATTTATATGTGCATGTATTTTAGCTGTGTATATGTATATATTTTGTGATCAAAGTTTATAAATCTTGGAGCATGAATTACTGACTTTGCTGTAGTTGTGTATTACTATTAGTAGCAGTAATAAATGACCAGCTCCTTCAAACGTGGCTGGGTTTATAGATGCTGCATCCTTTGAGTAATGAGCTGTTCTTTACCTTGACACTTTTCATGTCTTAAATGTTTTTAATCACATGCTGCTTATATTACATTGATTATCTGAAAGAATGTTGAAGCTTTAATGATCCTTGTTTTGTCAGTGTAAGAACTTAGCAGTACCCATCATATGATGTTATTCAGTATGACAGTTACTCAGCTTATACTTCAGGGAAAATATCAAAGCTAATATCTAGTTTGTTGTATAAGTAATCTTTCATGATTACCAGTTAGGATGATTGGGGACTGCCATCACCCCAGTGGCTTCACTATATTCAGTTTTTCTAACGATTTTATGTTTCCATTTGTTAGTCTTTCTACTCTTCAATTGCAGTTGCTAGAACAATAAATGTGAATATTTTTGCTTCTCAGCCTTACATCTATACTACAAATAATAAAATCTAATATATAGCAGCTCACCTAGATAGCAGAGAAATTGTCCTCAGATATTGTTTATCTGAAAGGAAATGCAGGAGAAGATTGCCATGACTGCAGATTTATTGGACGTTTATATCATATCTGTATGGTTATGCTGGTGTGTAGTGCTTGGCTCTTTCTTGCAATAACTTTAAAGCCAGGGAAGTGACTGTTGGATTGACAGGGTGAAAGCAGTAGTAATAAAAGAGGGGGAAAAGAAGACAACATGCATTTATAGTTGATATGTTTAAAACTTATACTACCTCCAGGTCATACAGATATAGAGAGAATATGACTGACCTGACAATTCTGGAATTTTTGATCAATTACTACTTAGCTTTCAGTGGAACACTTTCAGACCCACATGACTTAATCCTCATTTGTGACATTTCTGTTTAGCTTCATTTCTCTGATTCTCAAAGTGACTGAGATATTACTATTTCTATATAAACAGTGCCAATAGCACTTCAAGAACAAATAAAAACAAATATCTTCTTTCATATCTTCCTTATATGGTTAAGGCATGCAAATTGGTATTCATGCACACAGTCATTAATGACAGCATTTGAAGACTCCTCTGTTAGCCTAGATAGAACTCTGTTTTTCAGCAAGCAGAAGTGCAAGATATTAAATGTTGCAGGATCAGATACTAACCAGAAAAATGAAGAATGTTTGCCTATGCCTTTTATTGGGAACTCTTTGTGTCATTTTTCTCCAGTTATCAGCCCTTGGTCATTTCTGCTGAATAAATATGTGCAGAAATATGGAAGCGCCACAAGCATTTCTGCTCTTAACTGCTATGATTTGTGACTTTGCTCAGAGTATGTCTGACTAACCATTTGGCTAAAATGGCAGCACTATCACAGCCATTTCAGCAACTATCACTGTCAATCCCAATGAAACTGAATGGGTGTAATTATGAGATATTTTTAGGAAACATACTTTATATAGACAGGACCTCTGAGGGCAGTAAATTCTAGGACATAGGGAAGGCTGTGCAAGAACAGTACTTTCCACTTTAAATTACATGTTTCAATGTCTAATTAGAAAGTTTCAGTGGTTTCACTGCTGTCATCTGCTTTGTGTCATAGCAAGGAAATAGTACATATTTTCATTCACTTTGGTTTTTTTACAGATTTACTCTGTATTTTAATGATATTTACACTTCACAGAACTAAAGCAAGAAAAATTTTACATCACCTTGTGTGCCTCATATATTGTGGACCAGTTATCCATCTAGAGTTATAAACAATGGTTGCAAACTCGGTTGCAAACAAATTTTGCCTAAGGCATGAACCATAAATTAAAGTAATAATCGTCCCCGTAAGAGACAACTTTTTTCCACTGCTCTTTTAAAATAAAAAAGAAAGTAGGTCAGAGAAATTTAGGATATTTTAGAGTACGTACAGTATTGTATTGTTTGCCAGCACCTAATTTACAATTACAGAGCTGCATGAATATTGAAATGATTCAGCTTCCCATTATAAATGTATGTGGCAGTTTGGTTGTTGATCAGTTTATGAAGTTAATGCAAATGAAACTGTCTTCCTGTCAGCATTTGAAATATATAATGCAGTCATGTTGTATATTCAGGGACAGGCCATTGACAGTCAATTAACAAGTTTGATTGGTATGTCAACTCATTCTTTTGAATTGTTAATAGTATGTTAATAGCATTCATTTCTTTGTGCAGTCCCATTTGCAGCTTCACAGTTACAGCTATTTTTTATGATTCTGAGTAACCTAAAATAGTGCCTTAATAATAGATTATTAAACACCTGTCTGGTGTAGCTTAGGGAGGTTTTTCTAGACTGGGAGTTTGCAGTGGATCCCTTTGATATTCAAATCAACAAATGATAGCCTTTTTATTCAAAACGTAAGTTCTTTTGATGGTTAGCTTGTTAAGAAATATTCAGCTCCAGTCTGACCTGATCTGGTTTCCCATGGAAAAGATCTGATGCTGTTTGAAGGTTCATAAATGGAATGCCAATGACAATTTGTTGTTGACGTTTTGCTGCCTCAGCCTTCAGATGCTGCTGGTTGATGTGCCGCTTTAGCTTCACCAAATAATGCTTGCAGGTAAATGATCTTCTGATTGATCAGATAGTTTCAAAGCAAAGAGTTCTCTTCTGTGGTCTGCAGTCATGGTTTTTAGGCTTGGAGGGGTACTTTAAAAGATGCATCAAAGTTGACAGATGAATCTCGAGGCAAGGAATTATGGGAGACAGCAGAATTATGGGAATATTTTTTAGAGAATAACATATTAGCAAGAGTTTTGAAGACCTTCAAAGGTCTATCAAAGCAGCTCCCTGTAGCAGATTTATTCCTCCTTTAAAAAAAAATTAAAATTGGGTACACTGGTTTAACTCTCAATTTCCTGTGTTGGAAAGGTGTTGAGCTGATTTATTGTTCTCTGATGATGTTTTAAAGGGCTTATTTCATTTGAATTTCACTATTATCTTGTTCTGCATACAGAGCCTAGTCCTGCAAGGTGCAATTTCTGCTTTTACTAATGTTTGCATAAAATCAAAGCATTGCATCACCTTACAAGGCCAGGTTATACGAGTAACATTGCTTTACGTAAACATTCATGACACCATGAGTTAGCATTAAAATAAAGAAATAAAAATTTCAGTTGGAATAACTTTTTCTACACCTTTCTTCATATTACAGGCATTATTCTTTATACCCTTCTTCATTCCCCATTAGTGCTCTTTCTGATTGTAGCATAGCTATTTTTTCTGAAGAATCAGACTAGCTATTAGAAGTTCAAAACATATATCACAGAAATAGTTCATTTCTCTTTGGTTTGAACATTTAATTATTCTCTGTCAGCATGTGATAGTTTTTCTGCAAAAACATGTAATTGTTTTTTGTTAGAGAGCTATATGAGTTAACTCATTGAGATCTGAATGTCAGAAACTCTGAGGTTTGGAGTCAAATGCTGTGAGCGGTTATATTGTCAATCACACACTGAAAAATGCTGTGCGTTAACTATACATCACTGGACTTCATAACAAATAATTCTTGCTGGTTGAACTTAGGCCAAACTTTTTTTAACAACAAAACCCAGTCTTTTCACAAAACTCTAAAACATAACTTAAAACTGGTAGATGAACAGTCAAGTCATGCAACTTCAATTTTATGTCATAAAAATAGAATGTAAAATTTATATGAGATCATTTTCATCACTGAAAATATTGGCATTTTTGCATACGTCTCAAATACTGTGCACTATTTAGCTGATAATTAGAAGTTCTTTCTGTTGGGCTGAACAAGCAAGGTATTAGACATTTGCATTGTCATACAAAGTTTTTACTAACATACCTATAGTTTCCCTTAGCCCAAAAAGCAATATTAGATATTTAAACAGTTCTTAGCATAATTTGTAGACTTTGATACTGCCTCTGTTTTTGAAGAGATATTCTATTTGTAAAATTCAGATTAAAAGTTGAAAGATTTTCTGATAATAATATCATCAATATTGTTTCTACTTCATCATTTCTGTGCCTGTTTGCACTGTTATACATCCAAGAGAACTTCTTGATGCCATCTCATGTTCACATTAGGCTTGTGTAAGCATTTTTATTTTATTTTCAAAAATGTGAAAAAAACTCTCTCCCCAACATTTTTTGTCATCTTGTGTCTTTTGAAGTAGCCTAAATATTTCACAAAAACTCTGTTCCTACGGAATTATCTGTCTGAATGTTCTGTAGTGTAAGGCTTATCTTAAGTATCTTTCATAGAGTTAAATGTTTATCACTTCAAAAACTATAAGGCAACAATGACCAACTCATAGCAGTTTGGAATGCTTGTAATTTCCTTTTTAGATAATGTTAGACTATCAAGATAGAAATCCTAATCAGATATATATCAATTTTGATTTAATGTTCATTGTAAAGCTTTTGCTTTTCATACCTAATACTTTTCATCATAGAGCAGGATCTTGCCATCTCATATTATCCAAGACCATGAATTTATTTAAACAAATTAGAACAGTTCCAGTAGAAGATATTAAGAGATGTGCTTCCTGGAGTGCCCATTGTCACAACAGCACTGTCATTATCAGGCAAAAGGAAAATACTAAAGAAGGGATTTGAACCTGGATCTCGGCAATATTGCAGCTGATTAACGTAATTGCTGGATTATTCTTTGCTGCTTTCTGCCCCTCTCTTCCTCTTATTTAGCCCCTTTTAGTTTCAACACTTGGCTTTCTACCCATTTTTGTGTCAGAGGGCTTGACTCCGCAATTAGTTTTGCTAGCAAAATAGCTACTTTTATTAATAATGGAAATAAAAGGGCTAAGCACATAGTAGATTTGCAGGCCATGGTTCTTGACCTTGCTTTGTGATATAAGATGGATTGAAACATTACTTCAGCTTGAATACATGAGACACATATTTTATTAGTAATTTTTTACTTTCTAATATACCCTAATTTACTTACTAATATAGTGCAACTTCCAGTTCTCAACTTTTGTCCTTTTAAGCCACCTAGAAAATTCCATGACAATGAGTACTGAAAGAGAACAAGTTGAATGTATACAACGCCAAAAATCACCCAGGAAAAAAAAAAGAAAATGTATAATGCAAGGTTGTAACTCCCTACCCAGATGAATATGTGTTACTGTACCAAATATAATACAGTTATAGACTAATTATAAAACAGATTTTAAATAAAATTTGTTACAGAAATTTAATTTTTAAATGCAAGTTTCCACTTAGTCAATAGGTAAGTTCTTGTCTTGGGGTGCTGCTGATCTAAGTGGATATCTCCCCACTGAAAGCTCCGTAGTAAACTCTGCCTCATTCCATGGTTAGGAATTTAATGATATTTTATATAAGGATGTTGTCCACACTACAGTTCTGATAAAAGGTCAGTATTTAAGCATACAACAACAAAGTTGTGAAAATGTGTGTGGATGAGTGTATTAAGTGTATTTCTGTGATTGTTGTTGTGTTTTAATAATTTGCATTATTTTTATTTTGTTCTCTTAGGAACGTTTAGATTTTAGGATAGGTAATAGCATGCATGTAACAAAGGCATTATTTTCCTCATGCATTTTGTTTCTTAGATTGCACTTCATAAACATTGTAGTTCATATTACATGAGAATGTATAATACATCATCACTGTGGAATTACAAATTCTTTAAATGTATAGGTCGGGTCATATCTTATTGCTCAGAACACAGAATTTTAGCTATGGACTCTTGCAGTACTGCTGGATTAGCAAGATTGTGCAGCTGATACCATGGAGTCCCTAACACCCAAACTCATTTCTTTGCCAAATTTGGTTTAATTGATGATGCAGAAAAGGTAATATGACATTAGTTTGGCCAAGAATATTAAGTATATATGTAGATCTTTTGATGAAAATTTCAGTTTCTGTAAGTATAATCAGAACTTGACTTGCAAATTTGCATTGGAAGATGTATCCCTAGGGAAAGATATTCTGCTGTTTAAGGGAGTATTATCATTGAAATATGAATAAATAAGCAAAGGATTGTGATAAATACTGTATATCATGTAGGTTATATTTTATGTGCGTTACTATTGTGTATATTGTTTGGGTACATCTAACTTCATGAACAAATCTCCTTTCATTTCCACTGGGAAATGGCGGATGTATCTATTATAAATTGGAGCTCTGCACTAAATAATCTTCATTATACATTAAGCTACTTTAGTGTTGATTATTACTTAGATAGTCATAAATGTAAGTAAAATCCATGTGAGACTAGGTATGCATAGAGGATGGACAAAAAACCAACCAAACAAAAAAACCCCAAAGCAAAACCACACTCTATAGCTAGAATGAGAACCACCACTTTTAGCTTACTGTAGTTAACTTGTTTTCAGTTATCTGATTCTTAACTGGTTCTTGGTTTTATGCAACTGCTTCTTTTCCATCTCCCAGTTATCATAAACCATCTTAGAGTAGCCAGTGACAATCATGAAAAGCATATTTCGAGTAAGAATATTCAGCCAAGTGAACGCTGGGCACAAAATCTTTTCTGTAAGAATAGAATGTCACGGTGTTAATGTGTTTCATACACTGTGAATTACTGTCGTGTGATGAACAGCTTTCACTTTTCAGTACAGAGTATTTTCTCTGCCTAGCTGTCCCTCTTCTGTTTATAATCACATTAAACTATTTGACAGTTGGCATGAATAAGGATTGTAAAGACAGGTAGGAAAGGGGAAAAAACAAGTGGCTTTTTGTAGGATTTTATGACTGCAGTGTTGATTCTCCTTGGATGCTGAATTCCACAACAGAGGTGCAGCCTTAAGCAGTAGCACCCTAATTGTTGATAGAAACTAAAATCTAGAAATTTTCACTGTGCCTTCTTGGACTGCTTTATCACTGCAATGATAGTTTAACTGGTGGTTTAGTTTTCTGTAAGTGGTCATTGTCAGTGGAAACTTCAGTTAATGTGGGAATGGTATTGCAAGAGCCCTTTCTGAGTAGATTGTATGTTTAAGGATAAAAGTAGAAGAGACAAAGTCTGTAATATAAACACATATAGGAAGCTAAGGATATCACATCACTTAGTCTTTTGTCTTTATCTTCCTTTAGATAGTGTGTGTATGAATGCAGTTGCCTTATAGCCTCTCTTCCTTATGTGCTGTCCAGTTCCCTAGACCTGTTAAGCATAGAGAAAAATGCAGAAATCAAGGAGGAAGCATTGTCATGTTCACATGTCAGCTATATCTTTTTCTGATGATATTTGATAAAGCTATTTTTATGAAAATAAATTTATTATTAAATAGTAAAACCACAAATAAACTATGTGGGAACCCTAAATAAATGCTTAGGTCTCCTCATGTAAGTTGTAGACATTTTCCACTGAACAGAGGAGCATAAAAAGGGATTTTTTAATTTTTACATTTTTACCCTGGCAGATTAAGATGCTTATTGTAATTTGAATTCTGCTGTGCTAAGCTGTAGACTGAAAAATAGTGTTAATGATGAAATCTAAAAAATTCTGGAAAAAGTACTTCATTAGCTCTGAAGAATCATCTGAAGCTTTGATATCACCTGATCTTTTACAGACTTCCTTTTGAAATATGGAAATCATACCATATTTTTTGTAAAGGATATGATACCACTTTGGGGAATTTTAACAAATTTTATTCTTTGATAAACCAGTGTCATGAAAACAGAGACTGCATCTTCTTTTGTCCTATACTGAATGTGCTTCTAGTAAAGAGCAGTTATGATTTAATATAAACTGTTCAGCAGTTCTCCAGTCAAGTTTTTTCCCTTGTTATGAATATCTGTATTTCAAAATATTTTTGCCATATGTTCTGGCATGAGTTTTCATTTTTCCTAAGCTGTCTCATTTTCTTATTTGCTGCCTTGATTTCAAGCCTATCTGTGTCCATTTTTATTATTTCTACTGGTACACATTCCAATTTAGTATCCTCTGTGGGTTTCATTATCATGCTGTTAATCCCTTCTTCCATTGACTTAATGAAGATGTTAAACAAAATCAAGCCTAATACCAATCCCTACGGCACCCCACTTCAGTACATTGGCATTTTCATTACTCTGTCCTTACAGACTATCAGCTAGTTAACAGCATTTATAATTAGGAGAGTTAAAAAATAATTTCCAGATATCCCTTATCAGATATTTTAAGAATCCAAATGAATTATAACCATTATCCTCCCTTATCTCTGCATATGTAATTCACACAATTACCTGAAGTAGAAATAATATGAATTTTCTAAAAATGTGGTATCCATTGCTCAAGAGTTCATGTCCACATTGAGTCATTTCTCTCACTTTACACTGTTGGATACTAGTCTTCTCTACATTGTTTGTCTGGACCCTGAAAAGGCCTTTAGTTTTTCTAGTAAATAACAATTAAAGTGTCTCATTCCTCATCCCGACCCCAATTGTTAGGAATAGATTAATCTGAATACATTTTCTAAAAATTTGTTTTGTTTGGCATCTTTATTTGAAGTGATATGAATAATAAATGAGGAAGTGTTAATCAGTTTGGAGGTTTTACTCCATCTTTTAGATAAGGTATGTTCATAAAGCTGAGTGTTCCGCAATTTTTCACAGTTGGCAGATTTGCTAATGTGGTTGTGTGAGAACTTGTGATTTTTTTCAAAAGCTTGAGAGGAATGGTAGGCTTTGTAAAAGGTGGCAGATTAATAGTCATGAAGACTAGAATTCCACTGTCCCAAGGAAGAAATACATCAAAGATTAATACTCTTGTTAGCTTGCTCATTTTAAAGCAGGGAGACTGCTCTTTTTATATTTAGGAAAAAAGCACCCTTCAGAACGTGGAGAACATTTTATCCTTTATGGCAATTAAGTCTTTGAGCTGTCTACCGTAATTTTCCATGAAGGAACAATATGTACCCTGTGTACTAGTACAGCACATTGGCCAAAATATGCATATTAAGTAAAGAATATTTTTACCTCAATTTTGTTCATTTCCTCTCTCTCTATTGGTGATTCCAAGTTGACTATACAAGTCGTGGAGAAGATTTCAGACTAGCTGTCTGTCGTGCCCACATGGATGTCTTAGATGGCAAGCCTTTTTCACCCACTTAATTGGAATCTTTCCTACATGTTTATAACTACAGATTCTGAGTTTGAAAGCTGCATTTATTTTTGATTTATGTCTAATACTCCCTTGGAATATGAATGACAGTTTTTGAGGTGGGTTTTCTTTGTGAAAATTTCGGTTTTTGAATCTTTGTCTTCTGTAAATCAGAAGTGTGTGGGTTTTATTTCTGTCAGTTGTAGAGCAGAATAAAATTTATTTGACATTGATCAAGATTTAAAAATAACCAACACATTGCCAAAAATATGTACACAATTTTCTGTGGTAGGTTAGAACAGTTTTTTCAAGCCAAAATTTTGATCTTACCTTCTCTGAAGTTTTTGACTTGATTGTCCCTCTCAAGTCTGTGCAGTTAGTATTTTGTTAAACTTCAGGGTACTACGGACTTTCAGGAATGTATTAGATGAGATTGCCTGCTGTAAATCCAGCACTGTCAAAAGGCTCAGTTTGAATTATTCGATTTTTAGAGGATTGCAGAGGTGTTTACAATTGGGAACTAGAGAGTATGATTAGGAGGTATTTGTTATGTTGGTTTAGTATTCATAACAGTATTGTGGTTTCTTCAGACGCACTGTTGAATTTTAAGAACTGCTGGGTTTTGTGCTGCTCAATGTTTGTATACTGTGTGACATGATACTTCTCTATGGCAAAATTTAAATTAGGAAATGCACAAAAGTTTTAGGTGTGTTGATAGCATTATGACACTGTGTTCAGTGTCAAATATGACTCTGTGGGATGGTGTATCTTAATTTGCCTAAACTGCAGAGAAAAAAATGTATACCATCTAGGTTAGCATCCATGAAATTGCAGTACTATTTCAATTCTTGGTAAAAATTTGTTCTATGAATTTTCAACCCACAAATATATACGTTCAAAGAGAAAAATTTAAAACAGACATTGATAAAATAAACTTTAATAATGAAGAGCAATACAAAAAGATGAGTGTTTTGTAGTCTTGTAGCTTAGGTAATCAGACACATATTGAAACATCCTTCCTGAAATGAGAACTAACAAAATGGAGTCACAGCATCAGAAAACTGAATTATAAAACCCTAAAACCTGTGGAAATATTACAGCTAGTTCAGTAAAATGGCAACAATATGCTATTGATTAATTGTTATTGATTGATTATACTTTCTTGACCTAACTAGGAAAAAAATTATTTTATTCAAAGGGAAGTTCTGAAGTTTTGAGTATGATGTGCAAACGTTTGACTAAGCTATCTGTGGAGTCTCAGAAATATCAATTTATTTTCTTTAGTCAAAGATAATAATAACATCATTATTGTTATCCATTTAGGAATATATCCATTTAGGAATAGATCCTTCATCTTTTAGCTACGGATAATTGCACATTTTTTCTCAGAAGAAAGCCTGTATCAAACTCAACAATGTGTTATGAACTCATTCCTGGAATTTTTAGACTACAAATTTGTAGCAGTTCAAGAAAAACGTGAATTATATTGAAGGTTGTTTGTATTAGAATCATGTTAGATACAATTTGTTTTCATAGCGTGAACTTAAGGCTTTTCAATTACTGTTGTCTAAACGGTGTCTTTAGAACTTTATTCATACTAGTCAGTTGAATAAAAGATTTCATGTTGCAAAAAGCAATTTTGTCATCATTATCTAAAATAAGAGGGCCCTAGGAAAAAAGGATTATCATATATTGAATAAAAAGTTCACCACCTTGCAGCTTTAATCCCGTTAGAAAAGATTATTTCTATCTAACTTAATCAGCCAGAGGTCTTTATTGCCTGGAGTACTAATTGATTTAGGTCTTCATTAAGGTCAGAGGTACCCGTGGCTGACCAGAGGCAGCCGATTAGTGTGTTGTCAGTTCTGCTTATTTACATTGACTGAGGCTAATGGTGGGTTGTGTCACTGTTAGGTCAGGGGGTCACTGAACCTTTTGTGCACCCTGACCTGTTAAAGGGCAGCAGTCACTCAGACACCAAACTGCATTCATAACAAAGATTTGGCTGATTGCACGTTGACTCCGTCCTTCCAAGAAGCGTGTGCTCGTTCATGTGGTGCAACTATTAGCATTTGCCAAAGTATCTGTGGGTGAATGCTTGAGATACCTCTGTTAGAAGTTTCCAGCAATTTTTATATTGTCAATCACTAGCAAGTTTTAATAATACCATCAGGAACAGTTTTATAAACTTTCTGTAGTTGCCCTTGGCCATTAATTAAAAAAGAAACAACTCAGTGCATATCTATATGTATCCTATTCCTTCTGTTTCTTTCTAGGCAACAATAATTGCAGCTTTTCCTTTCTAATGAGCAGCTTAAGTTAGACCTTATATTCAATTAAGTCCAGTTCTCTCCTTGTTTCTTTTCCTGATAAATATATGGGACATACATTGTATCCTTTTGGTAACTTAGAATACTGTTAAAAATTTTTTCATGGGATAGAACAGTTGGAAGTGGCACCAACTGTTCTGGCTGTTCCTTTCCGTGATAACATAGATGCTTTCCTTCTGTTTTCCTAGTAAGTGACAGCACTTACATGCTCAATGTGTGCACATAAACACACTGTGTGTTTTTTTCTAAGCACTTTAAGAAAAAAGTCTTCCGTTGGTATTAGCTGTGACCTAGGTCTGACTTATACTTGTCCCTGCAAGACAGCTACGCCATGAATAGTAGTAATTCTCAAATAATCTCTTAGCTTTCTATCTGTGAGAACATGCATTGCATCCTCTGAAGTTCTGATTGTCCACTGAACTCCCCTGATTATTTACGGTTGTGCTGACATATCCTAAACTATTGCGTTAACTTAAAAGGACTCACCTTTTATTTAACTTGTAATTTTACAAATGAAAATAAAAAGGGAAGAAATAAGGAATCATATGAGGCCCTGTTTATAACCTGCTTACTGCTGTGAAACTATATTGGAAATAAATTTGTACAAGTGAGCATCTCAGCAGTATGAAGCTCGAGTTTTTGAGGTTTTCTTTGGTTCAAGTCTTTATTGAAATTTTAGCACTGGAAATATGTGTATGGTCTGCAGTGAAAATCAAATCACCAGTGAGACATCCATTGTATATATACAGATCCTTTAAGGATCAATATAGAGCCTTTATGTTGTAATTTTGTTTTTATGCTGAGTTTCCTGGATAATGCAAGTCCTCTAGGCTTGATACACTGTGAATCTATACCCTGAAAGATCTTGTGTTATCCTCGTAAATGCTCCAAAAAGATAAACTGTTGCAAGGTTCTAGCAGGGTTTTGCAGAACACTTTCACAACACAAGTACTGACACCATACATTGTGACAGCTCCTCTTGTGCGATTTCAGTACTGTGAACAAGATAGTATGATGACTTCCCTGTTTTAAAAGCTTTTTAGTCTGCTAACAATTTTTTGTATAATGCTTCAAGCATTCCAGAGACAACGTCTTGAAATCTGCTAAAACAGTGTTTGTACTGTTTTGCTGCTTTGTCCTTGCTGATTATTTATGCTTGCTTTTCATGACTGAGTCACTGGGAAAGGGAAGAGAGATGCCCCTCCTCCTTCCCATTTTCTAAATTATGGCCCCCTGAAATACAGTTTCTGCAAATCTGTGGGCATTTTTTTATCCTTTTCCCCTCTTTTCGCCTTGCATCCACCCTTCCATAACATGGTGGCTTGTTGGGAACACTGTTTTTCTATTAATTGCATCTTAAGATACAAACAAGTATGTTAGGAACAGAGGGATTTTTTCAATTGATTTTTAAAGAACTCTGCAAAATTCCCACTGAATCTGAGCCAAAAGTGGTGCCAATTTTGCTCAAATCCTTCAGAGAATTTTTTATGACCTTGCTTATGACCAGTAGGGCTAATTGTATCAGAACTGTCCAGGATACTTTAAGAAAGTGCTATCTTGGTCTGTATTTCAAAACACTGACAGATATTTTATCGTTAATTAGTATTCATATTATGTCTCAAACAATCTGTTCAAGAATAGGGGAAGTGAACTGGTTGAACAGCTCTTCTGTCTACCTAATAATTAACATGGGTGATGCATGGAAAACCAGCAGCTCAACAGGGGAAAAAAAGGAAGAAATACTGTCAGTGTGATTTTTTTTCTGTAGAAGTATAAACTACCTGCATTGGAGTTTTTGACTAATGCATGGATTTCACTTTGCAGAGGTGAAAATGAATGGTTTGCTTTAAAAACAAACCTGTGCCCCTCGGAATCATATCTTCCTGAATTTGTTTCTCATCTTGTCAGTATGCCACTTGGTAGCTGGCTGGTCTCCCTTGTTCAGTGGCACATATTTTAAAATAGCACTGTTACAGAAAAAAAAAAAAAAAAGAAAAGATTTTTAAAAGCCTGTTTGTTCCTATAAACCAAAATATTGCTTTCATATTTTTTTTCCAAATTCAGGATTATATATAGCATTACCAAGCAGTATTTCAGGTATTTTAAACCGTTTAAATAGTTTATGTGTGTCAGTTGATATATTGTTTCCACTCTGCCTCCTCCCCCTCTTCAGCTGCTAATCATAGAACTTGTATGCCAAATTGTATAAGATACACTTCCAATAGTTACATGTGTGAGTCTTTTGTGAGACACAGACAGTTATGAGGACAGATTTGGAGTTGCATATGGGTCTGTCACATGGTTTGATTGCCATGTCTTCTAGGACACAGATTTCTTTTTTAATTATTCTTAATTCTGAGGAATTTTTACAGTTTATACAGTAAGTTTTGCAAAATTCTTCCAAAAGATTCCTTGTACAGTCCATTTTCTCTCTCTTTACTCCTAGCAAAATTCTTCCTGTGCTGACTTCAAAGCTGCTTACGCCCACCTTACTTCCCACTTCTATACTTAGTTTTCTTTTGATAGTGAATAAAATTTACTGTTTCACTGATTAGGAAATGCACAGACGTTCTAGAGAAGTGCAGCATAAGATGATGAAAAGTTTTGATATTTGCATTAAGATTTTATAAAAAAATCTTTGAGATGTCTGAATAGGAAGAATAAATGTTTCCTTTGCTGGCTGCTGTTAAAAAAAGTAGGTCTTCAGAGTGTTGCTGGGAAGATTTTGGAAAACAAGCCCAAAGTAACTGCATTGCAGTAGTAAATCTGGCCACCCATTTAATTCCATTTTCAAAAAGTGACCCATCTCTTTGTTCAAGTAGCATTCTTCTTCATTTTATTTTCAATCTGCAATTTGCTTTTTACCTTCTGATGGAATATTATCACTTTTTGTTCATACAGAGTAATTTAAGTGTTCTGCAAGCATATTTGTACAGTATTCTTAAATTAGTTTACTGAAGATGCTACAGATACGTACTGATACTTTCTTATATGGTTTTATATAAAACAAAGCATAAGACATAGAAGATTAAAAAAATTGAACCAAAGATAATGTGCCTCATCACTCAAAAAAAATAAGAAAGGAAAAACATATTTAACCACATTGGGGTATCGGTGTGATCCAGCAGCTGTAACAGTCCACAACATCAGATTATTGTTTTGAGCTGACACATACATCCATGCATTAACTGTTAGGTTACAATCTATTGCAGTGCTGTGTTTCTATGTTGTAGTTAAATCCCTATAAAAAATTATCTGTAGACTGGCATGTTTGCTCCATTTGTAACAATTGATGGCAAAGAACAGTACTACTGAAAAAAACTAGCTGGAAGAGAGAAAGGTGCTTTCCTTGACTTCTGTAAACTCCCAGAATCTTATTGACTTGATTTGATTCTCTCCTAGGTTGGCGATGTTCTCTACTGTGCTGGACAGATTGCTCTGGTGCCTTGCACGATGCAGCTTGTTAGCGGCGGTGTACGTGCTGAGGCCAGAGTTTCCCTGCGTCATGTTGAGCGAGTTCTTCAAGCTATGAGCCAGAAGACTGCACTCCACCACGTCATCACAGCCAGCTGCTACGTAACTGACAGCAAGAGCATTCCCATTGCTCGTTCCATATGGCAGAAGAAATTAAGAGAATGTGAAAAGGTAGCTGCCACATCCATTTTCTTTTTTCTGGGTTGTCTTTTTTTTTTTCCCCTCTCTAAGTCTTGCAGTAATATCAGAATTTTCTCAGTACATATCAGAGGGGTTCAAGTAAAGGTTTGATTGAGCTGTTATGTTCTGGCTCATAAGTGGTTGTGCACAATTGAGAAAGAAAATTGCTTAATAGAAAGTTATATTCACCACTAACTTTGTCTTAATTCCCCAAAGCGCTGAGTTAAAGAACTCTTAAAGAACAGTCAATTTCTTTAACAAAAATGTGAACAATACCTCGTTTGAATTACTTCTGTCCGTATATTTTTGCACAATGACAAATGGGCATTTCACTTCAACTTTTTGTGAGTTGTTCTGTTGAGGATTTTTGCCCACTCTTTCTTACATGCAATATTTTAAACCGAGTTTAGCAATTTACTGGTCATTATTGCATTATATTCAGCTGGATTTCTAAGACCACATCTGGACTTGCCCGTCTATTGGTTAACCCTTATCAGCATACCCTTAACCCTGGTTAACAGCATAATAATTTGCACAGTGATTTATAATGATGCCATAGTAATTTCTATTATGCATGTGCCCCTTTTCTTAAATAGCCATGGAATGCCCAGACAGCATTACAAGACAGTGGTCACAAATCTTGTAAACAAAACATAACTTCTCCACAAATGCATAAAAACCAAATGCATAATTGCTGTATAATTTAATATACCCTAATTATTATGTTTTCTCAGGACTTGGAAGCACAGAATATGTTAATATTTTCATAGAAGAAAGGAAAAGACACTTGAAACTTTCCTTCTCTTTGCCTTTGCTTTCAGTCTCTGCACTAGGCAAGAGTCTTTCTGAGTAAAGACATAGGCTTCACTTACATGCTTATGCATCTCAACTTGATTTACTAATAAAAAACACTCTTAAATGGTGTATGTTACTCCTCCAAGACCAGATTCACATCCAGTATTGAACCAGAATTTATTTCTGTTTTTTAAATTCAATTCCCTTTTTTGCTCTGTGACTGGTTAGTAACATACCATGACCACAAACCCTGTCTGCTTTCTGATTTGCAATATATATGATTGGAAGACAGATTGGTGGTGTTTGACAGTTCTTTGAAACTTAACCTTTTTCCATATACAGTCTTTTAGGTCTTCCATAGTTATTATGCATATCAGCTACTCTTTATCAAGTCTTTTATTTCTTCCACTTATTAAGATGACTAGGCAGTAGTTTCTTTTTTTTTCCTTTTTTTAGCTACATGAAAAATACTGATGAGGTTGCTTACTTTTGAGCTATCACTAATATCTATTCCACGTCACTTTTCGATTGCTCAAGCCATAACTTATAAAATGGGTTATTGCCTGCACGTACTCCTGTGAAGTGATAGCTGCCTGACAGTTTTCAGGAATCTTTAAGAAAAACATCCTGCAATCAGGCATCAGGTAATCCTGTAGGATGTTCATCAGTCTTCTGCCGTGCTTTTCAGATCATAATTCAGTAATGACAGTATCAGAAAGAGAAAAAAATACTAGCAGATAAAGTAATGTGTGCCACAACACTATCTGAAAATGCTTTGGAAGAAACCTAAATATAAATGGGAGTGAGATGTTATTAGCAGCTGCATATTCCTGGTTCTATAATTTGTCAATAGGAGGTTCAGACAGAGGTTCAATTTTTCCTCAGGATATGCATGTTTTTTGATTAGTATGGGTTTATATACACAGTAAAACAGAGAAAAGTTCTTATCAAGCATTTCTGTTACAAAGAACTAGAGGGGAGAATTACCCTGCCCTGAAAATATATTGTCCTCTTAATGAAAATACAGATTTTGTATTTGAAATTGATATTTTGAAAAATGATAAATTGTACAACAGTTGTACTTCTGCCTCAGTTACTCCATAGTATCTGTGAAAGCAGGTAATGTAGTTTTTGCTTAGGAGCATCCTCCAAGGTTCTGTAAGATACTGCCTTTCTCTGTGAAAGGCTTACTCTGAAGGCATATTCCTTACATGTGTGGTTCTATGTTTTGGTATCCCAATACTGCAACAGACAGTTCTGTTGGATACCATGGCATGAAGCAATGTTTTTTTTCTCCAAGTAAACTAAGTCAGCCAAACCAAAAGTATTTTATTAGTCTTTAACTTTATTTCAAGTGGCCAAAGGCCTGAACCAGTAGCAACCTACAGCTTATTTGATAAGAACAAATGGTTTCTCTGTTGAAATTGTTCTGATTAAGTCATCCATGAAAAAAGGAATTTGTTTGTGCAAATAAAACAGTTCAGCTCAGAACTCATTTTTTGTAAGCTATACATCATAAACCATAGAATTAATTATTTTTTAAGAATGGGATTTAGACTCTATATTTCTGTTTGTTGCAGATACCTGTTTGTTGCATGTTCTGTATTTAGTAGCAAAGCAATGGTATATTAAGATTAAGATAGTTGTAGTTAAAATGGTGACTAAATCATATGCATCAGAACTGATAAAGGTGTTTTTCTTTAGAATACAACAAATTAGTAGCGTTCTGTCATATGGTGATACCTGAAAAATATCTTGTACGTAAATAATACTGTTCAGCAACTTCACTTGAATTTTTCTACATGTTTTATGGCAGTAGTCAGTAAAGCACTAAAGGGATTATATGAATTGGTTAGGACACCAATAAGTTGGACCTAACAGCACATAATATAAAGAGAAGTATGAGAATTATTCTCTGGATATGCTTATATAGCACAAAAGGTTTACTTCCAAGAGCTGGATATGGGCATGCAGTTGATCAGGGTTTCATTTGAGACAAGGCCACAGGGTTAGACACACTTAGCTGGACTTTAGAAGACTTCTTGTAGTATTGCCAGTAACAATTGTATTTTAAGAACTTCTTGAGTTACAAAGAGTAAGATAAATTATATTTAATTTTTTTTTAAATCAGAGAAATTATAAAAAGTGTATTTCATAATAATCTTTTTTTTTTTTTCCAGAGGAAGTATTTCTTATTAACTAGAAAAGTGGTTCTAGTGAGCATCAACGATGGAAGGGGGTTATAGGAGAGGGAGGAAACAGTAACAGTAAGCAGGCTGGACCCGCTAGCAACTTCTAACTTGTTTCAATCACCCAGCCTCCCCTCCCTTCCTTATTCAAGCATCATTCCTTCCTTCTTACACAATTCCTTTCTACTCCCATCATCCTGATTTCCCTCACTCCTTATGGCAGCTCAGTATCTGGGCTCCCAGCACCATTCCTGCAGCCTCAACCCTACAGTGTAACCCCTGAGCCTCCCTGAGCTCCAGTTACCCACAGTCATCAAGGGTTGTGTCCCCAGAGCTGGAATCCAGCCCCTGTTCCTCTCTCTTCTTCCTTCATATGTCTCTTTGAGTCACAGCTTCATTGGAAAAGCCATTCAGGGTGACAGAGGAAACAGAATCTGGTGCAGGGATGTAAGGTTGTAGTAGAAGGAAAAAAAAATAGCAGGGAAGGAAGGATAAGAAAGCAGCCCCACCAAGGGTTTACTCAAAAGAACAACACCTAAATCACTGGGCTAAGGATCTTTGGATCAATATTTTGAATGTACACGAGAGAGATTTCCTTTGTTAAAACTAAAAAGTTGTAGTAATAACTGAGATCTAGAGTGAAGGAGCTGAAGTTAGCATTTAGTTCTGTAGGTGGATAAACTGCATTTTTGTTGTTGGAGAAATTAAAATATAGTTAAGGGAAGCAGTAGTTAAAATCAAAAGGAAAAAACAGAGGCTGCAAAAATAACATGAGTACAATTATGCAAACGAATAATTAAATCCAAAACCTATGAAGACTTATTGAAATTAACAAATACAAGTGCCAGCCATTATCAGCTTTCTTCCACCCTATTTTTAAGTTACACTCCTTCCACAGTTTCTTTGTGATTGCTAGGTATACTTAGGGACATTTTGACTCGCTTAAGAAGATAAATTAGGGACCTTCTCTAGCATACCTAGTCAGGAGGGGTAGCAATTCTATGATAGAACAATTTCTGTCTAATCCAGTAGTAAGCCCTTAGGGGGTTTGGGCTTTGTGTCTTCTTGGTTTTTTGTTGTTTTGTTTTTGGTTTTTTTACTACCCAAAAAAAAAAAAAGAATTAAGCTTATAGCATTGCTAAAACTTTCTGGAACACAAACTGACAGTTTTCCAATTAAGTCTCATCTTGTGTTTTTCTTTACTTCACATCTTTTAATGACAGTGTCATGTAATATGATGATTTTATAAGCGGTTTTGCTAACTCATTCAGCAGAGTAATCAATAGAAAAAATAAGCCAGATGGGTTGTAGTCCATTTGTATTGGGTGGGACAGATGGCATTATTGATAGATGGAAATATTCCAAATAATTATTGTATAATGATATAACAGTGACTGTGCTTGCAAAATTTTATTAATTTACTTTGTGAATGCACTTTATTCAGTAGGGCTTGGGCTGAACCATTTAGACAGTATTGCCACTATATTTAGTTGGGAGCTGTGTCTACACCCTACCTTCTTTTTCCCCTACCCGTGGGCTTTCCAGGCAGGGACATCCCTGTAGTATTTTGTTAGAGTATTTCAAGTGGTGGATTGTATTTCTGCCTGTACAACAGATTCCCCTAGGCTAACTGAGATGGGCGAGATCATTATTGCATTTTTTTCTGCCTCTGAATGCTTGCTTTTTGCTTTCTTTTGTTATCCTCACCAATGCAAAGAAACATGCTGTGCTGTCTCAAGATTTCAGGCATTCCAGCTTGCTTAACTGCTGTGGTTTTGATTTTTTTTACATCTTGCTAATCCCTGGAATGACTTGGTATAGCTAGATCAATAAAATATATAAATTCTGATAAACTGCGTAATAAATACTCATTTAGACTGTTGCTATTCAGTTGTATATTCCATGGAAAAGTGCTGTGAATTAATTCTTTCTCTGAGAGTGAAGAGTACATTAAATTCCTTGCAGAAAAGTTTTGAGGCCATTTGCTGCTTTTGAAATATATTTGTTTATAAAAATGTCTGAATGCTAAAAATTAGTTTCAGTTTTTATTTTGATTGGATGAAACATATACAAACCTTGGAGGCAAATTTTGCAGGACTATCTGAAACGTTATCTCTGATTTCTTTGTTATAAAAAGAAAAAAATATACGGAAATACCTGAGTGTATTTAGTACACAATGTTTTGTTTTCAACAGAAAGTTTAGAATTGGTTGAGTTTGTAAGTGATCCCAAAACACTGGTGAAGGGAGATTTTGAGACGGTGAAAACAATATATTTTTTTAAGATTGGAAGACAGAGTTGCATAGAAAGATAATATTTAATGTAATAGCAAGATGTATTAATAGCTTTAAGGTTATTATATCTTTTTTTAAGCATGGTATTTCAACATAGTACTTTTTATTTAAATTCTGATATTATAGGTCAGTTCCCCTCTGAGTTATTGTAATAGGCAGCTGCCAAAGTATTTTTCATCCTCAATAATGAAAAATCTACTTGGTGAAATACTTCTGTGACATAAAAAATATATATTTTGACTTTTATAACACAGGTTGCATTTGGGCATTAGTTGTCTGCTTCTCTCCCATTAATAAATTTCTGAGCAAACATACTGCAAACTTTAAAAGTTGTCCAGCCCATCTTCTTCTGACAGAAGCTTTTTATTTTTTGTGGTAAGAATTCAGGGTGAGTGGCTGTGATCCCATGATTGTTTCAAATCCAGCAAAGAGTGCTGCAGCTGACTTTCATTCTGTCAGGAATGCCAGTCAGGTTGTTGACAATGTGTGTCTTAATAGTGTGTAATGCAGAAGTGATGGAAAAAAATTCGCAGTGTTTTATCTGATATATATTGTGAATGGGTTCCATGCTTATTTCAACACTTGGGTAACTTGATGCCAGATTTAAAAATCTAAATTTAAACCTTTTGGAGCAGATTTACAGACTGTTTAGATGTCAAAAGATGTAAGTGCACCCGAACTAGGATTTTTTAAAGATATCTAAGAGCAGTCATCTAGGGCACCAGGCCCCTTCCAGGGATCCCCTGCATCGTACCTTCTTTAACAGTCCTGTAAATACCAGTGGTGCTACCCTATGTCTTTCCACTTTGCCTTACAAATACCTTACAGGTTCCAAGTTATAAACAAGTTAAATCTTGAACAAGAATCTGTCTAGCTACATGCAGTTGTTTTCTGGAGTAATTAGTGTGTTTTCGTGGCAGTCATTTAGAATGGCATCATGCATCTGTAACCCAGCAGTCTGTGCATTGTTCAGACATTCTTGTACTATTTGAAGTATACAGACTGTCATGAATTTAAATAAAATTCATGCATTCTCTAACACTTTATCCTAAGTACAACACAAGTAGCTTATGCTCAAACAGTGGAAGTTGAAGATTTTTCTTGCTGCAAAGGATTGGAAAAAGGTTCAAGATCCTCTTTTACCTGTAGAGAAAATGACTATAAAACTTAAAATGGAATATTAAAAAACCTTCCCAGATTTCTCTGAGAAGATATTTTCTCACCATCCTGAACAGATGTTTCTAAGTCAATAATATTCAGGTACACTTTTTTGTCTTATTTATTATATGTATTGGTTAATATCTTTATTTAATACAATTGTTAGATTTCAAAAAAGTATTGTAAATTCTGTATCCTGTAGATAGTAGTATAGGTAATATTAATTTGTCTCCTTTTACCAGTTTCTCGAACAAAATACTCAAAATAAGAGTGGTAAAGTAAACAAGTATTATAAAGTTTAAAATGACAGATAAGAACACTGCTACATTTACATTGCAGTAAAATCTCATGTTGGTTAATTAATATGATTTGTAATATTACCAGAAGAAAAAACTAAATATTTTTGAAAACCATTGCTGCCAGACAGTACCTATCAAAAATTCCGTAGGAAGAATATACAAGTTTCTGTTTACCCTTTTTGTCCCATCAGGTTCGTAACATCTATTTTGCTACTAGATGCTATTTTGAATGTTCCATGGTTTCATATATTAAACCAGGCTTTTTTTATGGCCCACATTCAGAACACACAGTACATTAAATTGCACAGTGCTAGTGGGTCTTTCATCTTGTGCCTAGTGTATTTCATTTCCCCTGTGTTCAGATTTGGCAGAGCTTTTGTATTCATTTGAAGCAACTGTAATGAGAATATTTAACACAGGTCAAATGCAGACAATGGAAATACAGAGGTCCTTGGAAACGGTCTGCCATTTGACACTGGGCAACAATGTGAGGTGGAAGGTTTGCCACTTGAACTTTTTCTTAAAAGAAGATTATGATATTCTATTTGTAACATTAGTGGCACCTTAACTTTTAAAAAGGAGTATAAGTCAACTAAAAGAACATGTCTTTAACTAAAGCCATTTTTAGAAATGGAATATATGTGTATAAAAATCATATGATTGCATAATACTCTAAAGATTATGCATGAATGTATGTAGAATATAAACAAAAAATACGAACAAGAGAAAATAAGAAAGGAGAGCATTTCTTGTGTGATTGTCTAGATATCTACAGACACAATCAAATCCTCAGCTGGTATAAGTCAGCATAACTGTGATTTGCATGAACTGATTTACACTAGCTTATTTGCCATTTACAGGTAATATATACATGCATTTGAATGTTGTTTTTCAGGTAGACAGAGTGAAGAAATGCATGTCAAGTTATTCAGGGTGGTAAACAGCCTAGTTCATCCAGGCTGACTGATTTTTCCCTGCAGCAGTTCCCTTATAAGACTGGTTTTGAGTGATTCTTCATCTCCTTTGCTGAAAACATTCATTCTGTTTTGAGCCTGTCACTTTTGTGCTAAGCAAGAGTGCATATATGCATCCACTGTTTGCTTAGGCCAGAACCTCTGGTCATAAGTCTAATGTGTGATGACTGTGAAAGCCATTACCAGGGTTTCATCCCTGGAGCGAGTACCTGTTGTCACTGCCTCATTACGGAGTGACAAATGCCATTTTGGTTGAAGAGTAGTCAAGGTCCTGCTTTCACTCAGGAAACTTCCCTATTAAACTGTAGTCCAAATTACATGTTGGGTACTTGAAGTTCCCACAATGAAGGATAGAACTTCAGGATTTCATCACCTTCAAAGTTTATTTTGTTCTCCTTTAGATGAAGTAATCCTGTTGATCAGGTCTGACAGAAGAGCCATATTACCACCTCAGCCGACATAGAAAGTTTTATTAACAGCTAGTCCTTCCTGAAACTGTAACAGGTTAATTTCTTTCAGACCACAAGCATCCCTTCCAAGTTACTGCTTCCAATAAGTAGTTAGATATTCAATACTAAGTAGCCATTCTAGATCTTGGTCTTTTCCAGGGAGGATATTTTAATTTGTCTCTTCAATGTGAGCTCTGTAAAAATCAGAAAACTCAGATCTCAGAAACTAGTCAAACTTGTATACTGAAAGTCCTTCCCTGTGGGCAATATCTTCTTTGTCATGGTTATGCAGGACCTGGAAAAGCATTCCTGTAGGAGGAAGGGAAGTTGCTGTTGAATAGTGTACAGGGTCTTCCTGGGTCTTCATAAGAACCTCTGTGATGCTGTGTTTTGGATTTGTGGCTAACATGCTAATGTTGCACCTTTGCAAGGCTTTCTGTTTTTCCCAGTGAGCACTCCAGTGAATACATTGGGTGTGGGCAAGAGGCAGGCAAGCGGATATCCCATACCATATGACATCGTGCTCAGCCATGAAGACTGGGGAACTTTATCTTCCAAGGTGGCTACTCCCCAGAGGCTGGCTGGGCATTGATCTGTTGTTGGGAGGTAGAGAAGACTTGTCTTTTCATTGCTGCTTTTATTCTCTTCACCTACTAAAGTGTCCTTATGTCAACCCAAGAGTTCTCTCATATTTATTCTTCTTATTTATTTATCTCTCCCATCCTGCTGGGTCTGGGGGTAAAGCAAGTGGATCTGTGGGTGCTTAGAAGGGACTCAACACCACAAGTAGATTCAGTGAATTACCACTGTAGAGAAACTCCACAGTTAACTAGGAAAATTCGTACCTGTCCTTCTCCCTTTTTGAACTTCAGTCAAAATTAGAGCTCAAAATATCATCTCTTCCTTTTGAAACTGTGCAAGAATCTTGTCTCTATTCAGATACATTAAAGATCTTCTACCATGAAAAAATCCAAAGTGGGGGAGGAAAGAAATTAACTCAGGAAATCATCTTCATTCTTCCAGTGGAAGTACTTCTTTACTATTTTATTGTATGATCCAAGGGACCCTACTAAATTTTAGTACTAGATTATCCTCATCTCTGGTTCTGTGTCCTGGTCATAATAATAATTTCATTTCCTCTTCTTTTTCCTCTTCTCTGAAGGATATCACATGGTCTTCCAAATTAATAATAGATCTTTAATTTTCTTATTCATAAAAGTCAAAGTAACCCAAAAATTATTTATGCTTTCCTGTACTCCACTTTCAAAAAAGCATGTAAGACTGTGAAAGTGAGCTATTTTATTTTGAAACTCCTTTAAATTTTTGCATAGCAAAAATGAGTAGTGCTCCCTGGTCAATACCCAGTAACATGCATGCCAGCTAGCAGTGAATAATCACTTTCGGCTTCCTCTCTGTTTTTATTCAGCTTCATTGATGAAAAATAAAAATGTGTGCAGCTGATATGATGCCTGTTCAGTTCTCATGAGTCGTTTAGATGTAACACAATAAACACAGGTGGTAACACTTGAAATATTACTTTGTTTTTATCTTGGACATTATTCAGTGTTAATTACACAGGTCTTTATGCATCTCACTTATAAGCACCTTTGCAGAAACTCCCTGGCCATCTTCTCTAATTGACCAAAATAATTACTTTTGCATTCATATATATATACATACATATATATATATGTAAAAACAAAGAAGTGAGTCTGAAAGAGAAAAATGTAACTGTTATCTGAAGAAAATATTAACTGTCAACCGTTTTAAATTAAGGTAGTGATTTTGGTGAAGGTTTGTAATAATTTGTCTAATGAGTATTTGTGGGGAGTTGCAGATAGCAACTCAGGAATGCATAGTCTCTTAGTCTCTCTGTACAAGTTCTGCAGAATTACAGGGGCGAGACATATATGTATACAGATTTTACTCCCTCCATCCTCTTATACATATATATGCATATAGACATAACATATATACATTGCATGCATATGCATGAATATATATTTGTGTTTTTTCTTAGTATAACAACTTTTAACAAGCATGTATAGTAATACACATTACTTAAAGGTGATTTACTGAAAACTTCCATTACAATCTTTTGTGCATAGAGTCACCTGCCTTCAGGAGCATAAAAGTTAAGATCTCATTATATATTTCAGTAGTAATCTGAGAGACATATCTTCATATTCAGAAGAACAAGTTTGCTTTCCATATATCTCATCCCGCTGACTTCTGAGAATGGTTATACATTTAACTCAAGCTTGGCTTAGAACTTGTAGGTTATTGTGAACTTTCTCTCACAATGGGTCTGGGTGGGGTGGAGTTAATTTTCTTCACAGCAGCTCCTGCAGTCCAGTGTTTTGGATTTGTGGCTAACACTGCGTTGATGGCAGACCAGTATTGGCTGTTGCTGGACAGTGCCTGCACAGCATTGAGGTTTTCTCTTTCTCCTACTTTACCCATACCCAGCGAGAAGGCTGGGGCTTGGCAGAGCTTGAGGGATGTAGCTGAGACAGCTGAGTTGAATGAGCCAAAGCATTATATTGTATTATATATCATATAGATTCGTGCTTGACCATAAAAATCGTGAGAGGAGTGAGGTTTTTTTCTAACTTTTTGGGCAACTCACTATAGTGGATTTTAAGAAATCACCTGAATTGCATCATCTCAGTTTGAATCCTGTAACACTGAACTGGGAGAAAACTGGTCCTGCAAAATCCAAGTTCCAAACTGTGTGTAGTACATTATTGAGCAATGTAAATGGCTTGAGTTAAAATAAAGGGCATGTGAAGTCCTAATAGTCGTGTGGTATGCCATTTAACTGATCTTCTTTTGCAGTCATACCATATTAAAAAATGAAAGTAACTGACTACTCTGTTGAAAGCAAACATTTGCCTCAAAAATATTCATATACATAAGATGGAATGTAAATGTTTTCCACTAAAAATTTGTCTACTAAAAAGTGCCACATTAAAATGAAATTGCTTGCCAGAAAGTCAGTCATATCCTGAGTTGCATCAGAAGAAGCATGGCCAGCAGGTTGAAGCAGATGATTCTGCTTCTCTGCTCTGCTGAGACCCCCACCTTGAGGACTGTATCCAGCTCTGGGGTCCTCAGCACGGGAAGGACACGGACCTGTTGAAGCAAGTCCAGAGAAGGACTACCAAGTTGAATCAGAGGGATGGAAAACCTCTTCTACAAGGAAAGACAGAGCGGATTGGGATTGTTCAGCCTGGAAAAGAGAGGGCTTCAGGGTGACCTAATTGCAGCCTTCCAGTACCTTACAGGAAAGATAGGGCAAGACTGTTTACAAGGGCAAGTAGTGACAGGGCAAGGGGGAATTGCTTCTGAATGGTAGAGAGTGGGTTTAGGTTAGATATTAGGGAATAATTCTTTTCTGTGAGGCTGGTGAAGGATGGCACAGGTTGTCCATGGAAGTCATGGATGCTCTATCACTGGAAGTCCCTTCAAGACCAGACCTGAGCAACCTGGTCTAGTGGAAGGTGTCCCTGCCCATGGCCAGGAGTATGGAACTAGATGATCTTCAAGGTCCCCTTCCAACTCAAGCCATTCTGTGATTCTCTGAAATGAGTTTTGATTGCACATGTTTATATCATACTGCTCATAAAGATGGCTGCTGCAATGAGGGAGAGCCTGACATTTAGTGGAAGTTTAATAGTGCCACCAGAATTTTCAAATTGTTTTTCTTCTGCTTCAGCAGCATCAAAATTTTCTTCCTTGCATTCTACAAAATTTAATTACAGGTTTGACAAGAGTAGCTGGTGGTGCTGTACATGTACAGGTGAACAGATGATACAAATAGAATATGTGATGTGAAAGCTGATACTTAGGTTGAAAATTGGTTCCAGAGCTCATTGTCAAAGTTCAGAAGGAAAGTAGACTGTCAAAGAAAATGTCTTTGCAATCAGTATCCAAAATTCAAATTCTGTATAATAAAATCTGGTTATCCTTAATGCCCACAATGTAGATTTTGACCATTAACTTTGCTCATTTTCTGTGCCATTTGGGTACACACTCTCAAATGATTTTCAAGTGAAATCTTTCCATCTTGAACATCCTTACTTCAGTTCAACTCTCTTTCCTAAGTGCTTATTTTTGACACTACACATGAAGAATAAAAACCCTCAGAGTGACAGTCTGTGATCATGTTTCATGTGGCAGACTTCATTTGCTTTCAGTTTGTATTAGTATCAATTTATGACTTTGTTCCTTAAATAGTTATCTTTTTTTTCCACATTGTAACTGATATATTGAATGATGTATGTTTGAGAGGTATTTCAAGGATCTTAACTTCAGTCATTAACTGGTTATGTCTTGGCTCAGGAACCTTTAGTTCGTTGCAAGAAAGTTACTATTTTTTAAGCAAATAAAACAGCTTTTCTGTATATAATTATTTTCTTATCAATTTTACATTTTCATGCCCTTATGAGCATCTAGTATGTAGTACTTGAATTTACATTTAGCTCTGCAGGAACTGCTTTAAATATTATTATTAAGAAGGAAGAAATCAAAAATCAAAGTGAATTTTTAGTACAATAGTAAGGTATAAGAAGGTGCATTTGCAGCAACAGCAGCCTGGATTAGTGTATAGAACTAACTCACAGCTTGACAGAAAATCCCTGCTGGGGAGGAAATGTAGGGGAACTGGCAGAATTTTGCTACATCTGCTCCCTACTGCTAATAAGCTTTAACCCATTTCATTTTTATTATGCTTGCTGTTTAGCTATTTTGCTTCCGAAATTATATCTGTAACTATGAGAACACATAAAAGGAAGCACGACAGGTAGGGCTGTTTAAAAATTTAAAACTATCAGCAAGGGATGTTAAAGGCCATAATGAGTAAGATGGTTGCCTTCTCAGTGTGGGTTTTTAGAGTTCAGGCACTTCAGTGCTGGTAGAAAGGCTGAGCAGAAGTACTGGGTAAAACTGATTTTATAGCTTGAGTGGCTTGTACAGCCAGAAGGCACCATTAGATTATTTATTCTGACCTGTATATCACAGACCATTGCATTTCACCCAGAAATTCCCATTTTGAACTCTGTGAGTATACTTGTACTAAAATATATTAGACCTTAGGAGTTCCAGATACTTTATGCCACAGGATGAGAAGGAAAAGGCTGAGCTTCCCATGCAGTAGGAAGAGGGTTTTTCAGGTTGGTAAGTACACATGGTAGCATGACCGCTTCCGAAGAGTAAGGCAAAAAACAAAGGCTTGTATGGACTTAACAAAAGTGAAAATCCCTTCCTGGCCCCTTTGACTTAGGGAAAAAGGTAAAGGTATTCATTTTGTATCAGACCACTTGTACCAGAGTTCTGCTGAAACCATAAACAGTTCCCTAAAATAAAATAAAAATTAAAAAATTAAACTACCACTCCCCAAATCAGCTATTATAAACAAAAGTTAAGACTTAATCTGTCTTATTACATATCAGTAAGAGTAATTAAGGGCCAAGTAAGAGGGAAAATCACAGTCATGCCCATTTTTAAAATTAATACTAATTGTCTAATTTTGCATTTCAGGCATTTTTCCCCTTGGCAGCCATGCTGGCAATCCTGTGCTTCCCAGTTTCTCAGTACCAATACATCCACTGCAGTACTTTTAACATGCTTTTATCTGAATAATCAGTGCTATAACTAATATTTATAACCATCTAAAAGCGTGGGAGAAATGGTATTGTATATTTCCCACTTGATATTATCACATGCTTACCATAACTGATTATACAATATTTTAAAATCTTTATTTTGTTCTGGTGGTGGCATGAGTGTCATATACAATTATGAAATGTATTTTGAAGAGAGATTGAACTGTATAAAATTCAGTGCGTACTTGAAACCTTGAAGTCTGTAGGGCTGTTGAGACTGTGCTTTTAGAGATAACAGGTTACAACAAGATTGTGATACTTACCTGAGGAATCAAGCAAAAATGGAAGTCTCAGTCTTTCAATAAGAGATGCTCTTCCATTACTGTGCATGCAGATGCCTGTGTCTTTCCTTCTGCAGGCCAGTTTGCATTTTCTATTTTTCTTTCAATTTATTCTAAGAAATTATTTGAGCTTCCTTTGCAAGAAAACTTCCGGGTTGATAAGTCCAGAAAACAGGTGTTAACCTAGTTATTGCAGTCTCTGTGTACAGTCTTCAGGCTTTCAATTGTTTATTTGTTCTAGAGACTTGTTCAAAGCTGATTATGTCTTCATAGAAATGTGATACTGATTGCTCTTGTTTTGATCCTGTCAGAGCTTCTCAGTTTCTGAAATAAAAGGATGAAAACACAGTGATCCAACAATAGAAAAGAGAAACAAAATTAACAAGCAAATGATATCCTTCTGTACTAAATATAATCAAAAGAGAGCTTGTAAGGTTATGTCTTATATTTCAACGGAACCCCTTTTTTCTATCACACAGAAATGATGAAAATTTATACCATTTCTTGGCCTCTGTTGACAATCATGGTAAAAGATAGAATAGCAAGTTGTTAAATTATTCTGTTTGAGCAATATAAGCTATAGATCATGTAAAGTTATTGATCTGGTCTCTTATAAACTCTCTATTTTCATGAGTTCCATATTTGCTTTTTTATATAATGCTTACCTATTCTTACAGTGGTACTCTTCAGAGACCATTGATCATGAAATTTTTGATTCTGCAAAGACTTCAACGTATCCTTTATGCACCAAAAAGCTGTCTCAACTTATAAGTCAAATTTGCAGTATATTTATTGTGGGATTTGGGCCCTAAGAGTGTTGTTACTTAATTTTTCTGGTAGTTTCTTCTGACATAGTTGGTTCACTACCATAAAATTTTAGCCCATCACCTTGTCTAATCCTAATAATAGCCATCAATGTATTGTATAGATTTCAAATTTCTTATATTCTCACTAAAATAATTTGGGGTATGCTCATTTCATTCATCTGAAAAATGCATCTCTGGGAAAAGTTAAGCTGTTGTGCTTGGCATATTAATTGCTAACCATTTCATATCTAATTATTACTTTTGCATCACTCATATAACTACATGCAGCTTTTTTTCACAATTATTATGGTGAAAATTTAATTTGTATTTCTTTTCCAAATGCGAGCAGGTAGAATTAGAGTCATATCAAAAGAATACATTAATTAGAAATTCATTTAAATTACAGAGATTGATTGAAAGTACCCTGAGAAATAGTAGTACCTCTAGATTTCTATACTCGTATTTGTTTCCCTGTATCTGCTTTCCCTTTTTCATGTTTCTGATTTTTAAAGATAGCTAAAGACTGCACAAAGAAGAAATTATTCTGAAAAATGTGCTATCAGATGCTGCTACAAAAAAATAAAGAACCACTTGATTTGCTCTAGGTTTTCCATAGTTCAATAACACCAAAGTAAGTATAGTCTCAGTTTCCCAGCTGACACTGTACAAAATAATTTCTACATGACACAATAGTTACTGAACTACGTCCAGCTTTGTCCAACATGTTGAGGGATGAGTAGAGAGGACTAAAATTTCTGAAGAGCGTGGGTTTTTTATATTTACAGTATTTATTCTATGACAAATATTCAGTTTGTAAGACCTCATTTTTAGTCTGCCGGTTTTGTGTTAATGTATTTTTGGCATGCACCAAAGATTTTGTTTTATTTCGGAAAGAAATACTAAATGTCTGACTTTCTTTTTTTTGTAAGCTTTCCAAAAGGAACATTCTTAACAATTTTATTGTTATAAAACACTGTGGTATTCATTATTTGAATTCAGACATGGCATACCAGGAATGCATGTGTCCTATTTATTAGACAAACTAGGATGTTGAAAAGAATTGCTTCTATCCTACTTTCTTTAGGAACTGACATTTTCATTCTTATGCAGTTTTCCTAGTGGAATCTTTACTTTTTTAAGTTGTAAACCTATTGTTGTGAGAGACTCTAGCAAAGCTTAAACTGTATCTCAGGAGTTTGATGCACTCTGTTTAATGCAGGCAGTGTAAAAGAAATTTTAAATGTATTATTTAAAGGCACATTAATCTTGCCAGTGTAATGGTGTAATAATGCGTACCATATAAGGTTTTCATAAACTCAGCTTCTAAAAGTAACATCACAGTATCTTTCTTTTTGTTCTCCAAGTCAATTCTTTGTAGAGATAGCAATTATGCATTCATTTCTGTCTCTTATAGCCTGATTCTGTATTCAGCAGTGAGATAGATAGGCCTTAGTCCCTACTAACACAACAAAAAGAATATTTCTCATTTAGAACAAATGGAGGATAGTCAAACAAATTGATATAATAAATGTAAAGGCCAAAGTGTGTACCTTTTTCAGTTTAATTAAGCAGAACAGTTCAATGCTTACTCAATGGATTGAATATAGGTTTGTCTCTAACACATTATTCCTGTGTTTTCATTGGAATTTTAATAGTTCTGACTTGGATTTTTTTTTTTTAATTTAAAAAATGCAGTATTAGAGAAATTATAAGGTTACCACCTTTAAAACAAAGCTCTGTGTAAGTTTACAGCCCTTGCAGCCCAGTGTTTTTCATTTAACTCTGCTCATTCTCTTGGGTTCTGGTTTGGTTTGTAGCAGTATTGTGGATGCATCAGGCATTCATTAGTCTGAGAGTATTTTGTGGCTCCCCTGAATATGCACAATGAAAATTGGGTGATTCTTTACTAAGAATTGAGGCACAGGAAATGCAAGGATTTGGTAATACTGTGAACCAATGTGATAATTTTTTGGATCAGTGCAAAGCTCAGGCGAGCATTATGCACACAGCAGTTCAGATAACACTTTTGCTTCAATGTAGGGTTAATAACAAGTTTAGAAACCCACTGACAGCCTCTGTTGTTCAGCTTGCACCTTGGGATATGAAAGGGCTTGTATTTCTGAATTAAACATACTGATGAAAGCGTTAGCTAAGGAATTTCTCTACCAAGCTGCCTTTTCAATTTATGTACAGATATAAAGTATAGGAAGTCCCCATTCCCATTTTTCATTATTAGATACTTTATTGAATTGTATGTTGCTTAATAACTGTAATACTGTGGCCTTCAACAAGTATTCAGCCAAGCCTTTCCACCCTTTCTATTTCTAGCCAAACATCCTTACACTTTAGCAGATTTGGATTGAGCATCCCTTGCAGAACCTCATTAGAGGGGTTAACACAGAGCAGTCTGTCTGGGTGGCTCCCATGTAAGGCAGCTCAAAACCCCTCTTCCTGTGGCAGGTGCCTAAAGCAGACAAACCCCCTGTTTGGCACTGTCTGGGACTGTCGTGTTTTAGTTGTCTGTGCTGTCTCTCTCAGTTAAGGTGGAAATGAAGATACGTGTGTCTCCCTAAAAGTAGCATTGCAGTTCTGTGTGTTATTCTCCTTTGGGAAAAAGGAGAAGAGCCTTTTTTTTTCTCAGAAGAAGTAACCACATTAAACTACCACTTCTTCCACCCCAGTATTCTGATGTCGGTACCTCTGCTGAAGAAGCTTAAGCTCTCAAAGCTTTTATCTGCATTCATCTACTTGACTTGGTGTTCACAATTCATCTATAAAATCAGTTTGGAATATCACAGATGAACATAAAATTCCTTTAGAATTATGGAAATGTTGGAAGGGACTAATTGTGAAAAATTCTTGCATCCGGTCAAGAAATCCCAGTTCTTCACCAAACACACCATTAGAATCAGCATAAATGCTTATTTAAGAACATAATAACCGTAATGGTGTAGACCCTGCTTGGCATTTCGACTCCAAACAGTAGCCGTAAGCAGAAGTGAATAGTAAATCCAGTAAAAGCATGTATCTACTCTAATGTTCTCCTAACCTCAAACTATTTTAATTCATATTTAAATTGATTAAATGAATTTTAATTGTTTCATAAATCATTATCTTTGTATAAATTATTTACTCATATAAGTTAAAAATAATGTAGTAATTTTATTATGTGTCTTTTATAATGCCCGCTGAATCTGTGTTCTAAGAGCTTGTTCAGGCTCCCCTTGAATCATTCTAAAGTTCTTGCAACCAGAGCATTCTCCATCAAAGTGTTGTAGGTGTCACCCACCATCGTTCTTTTTGAAACCATGCTCTTACTAATGTCATTTGATGGTCCATAGGTCTTTGTACAGAAAGACAAGTGTGCAAAATCAGTTCTTATCCCTTTCCACTCTTCTTATGTCATGTATGATTTTGTAAGCCTCTGTCTTCTCATTAAGAAGGCTGGAGAACGTTTCCAATCAGACCCTCCAGAGTTTTTGATCATACTTGCCCTCCTCTGAATATATTTTGGATTTGGTATGCCCTTTTCCAGCTGAGAGATCCAGAGTTGTTTATCTTACTCAAGATGCTGGTGAATTGTGAAATGTTACCCACTTCGTTTTCTTTGCTTTACTTGTTTTCTTAACTGCTGTCAGCTGCTGTGATTCTTTGTTAACCAGTCCATGGTGACTTTCTAAGACGACATTTAACTTAGCATGGCAGTTTTCACAGTCTTTATAGTAGAAGTAAAGGAGAGTCACTTTCTCAGTCATCCTAAAATTGAATCTGTACCTTTGGTTTTTCCTGTGAGTTATTGAAATGTGCATTGTATCACAAGGAGAATATTAGTATTTTCTTCAAGGTGGGAAAAGTCCTTTTTTGAGTTGTGGGGTTTTTGTAAAGCAGTGTGTTAAGAAAATGTGTGTAATCCTTCTCTGGATATGAAATGATACAGATACAATGCATGTATTTAGAAAAATCTACCTTTTGGCTTCCTTTTTCAAACTTTCTGGATCTCAGTCTTTTACATCTTAGATAAATTAAGTAGCAGGTGATTCTATTGGCAAAGGGAAGATATTATGGATTATGTTTTGGGGACAGTCTAATGTGAGATTCAGTTAGAGCTAAATCACTTATCAAATCTTTGTCTGAAGTTTTGGGGTCTACCATTTTCCAGCATGACAGAATCGAAATTCTGTTGTAGTGTGGTCTCTGAGATGATCTAATTTACATCCATTCCTGAAAGAAGTCATTGTTGTAGAACCTTTTATTTTCAGAAGCTGTCTCCTGCACAAGGAGCAGATGTTACCTGGTGTCTTTCTCCATCCCTCTTTAAATAAGGTCAGGTAAAAGTATAGCACATAAGTAGCATCTTTCTGCATATTATCTCAGCAGTCAGTCATTGAACCTTTAGATCTGCTTATTTTCCCCTGTCACATTCAAACTTCTTTTAGTGCAGAGGTCCCTTGTAGTATTTGTTCTTAAAAAGGATTAAATCCAATGGAAAGGCTAACAAGCGGAAATTGGAAACTTCAACAATCTTTTCCCATGAACTGAAAATCATTTGGAAACTGATAGCTAGAAAATAAGGGTTAAAGGGCAAATGTCTTTAGATGACAACTACACCTACAGATTAATGGAATTTATAAAGATTGGTAAAATTCAGGTAATGCATACTTTTAAGGAATCACTGCTTTCAACAGTGTTTGCCCCAACAGATTTCTCATCTCTCAACAAGAATTTTAGAACTTCTCACGAATTATTTGACACTTCTTTTTCAAAATTATAACCCAAGCTATATGCTCTTCTACCTAATTTTTTTCTGACCAAGACTCTGAAGATGTAGAAGAAAGACTAGACCAAAACATGAACTCCTGTATAGAGCATCTGCAACAGTAAACCTTGGGCAAGATCTAAAAATGTGTTTTTATTCATAGTACCACAGCTATCTGCCAGAAGTGAGGAATCTCATTGATGAGAGGGCAGAATCAATTGTAAAATAATTTACCTAATAAAATAATTTCTCTTCATTTTCACTCTTAATATTTACTTATGTTTTTCTAGCTATCATATCACATTGTTCATACTATCATATAAGTATAATTTCTTAACAGACCTAATATATTCATCCTCATTTACTAGACAAGCTATCATAAAGATATTCAGCTGTTTAAGAAAATTGTAAATTTTTGAGAGGTAACTCATAAATGCAGCATCCACGTGTAACACAAACGTCAGTGATTTCTTGAAAATAAGTCAGAAGAGGTCACTGTTAGAAGTATTTCTAAAAGATTCTGTAGCCACTGATTAAAGATTATTAGTCCCCAGTAGCTCTATCACTTGTGCTTTGTGCAAACTATAAAGGTTATGAGTGTTATGGTACCGTACAGGTGCACCATGAATAGTCTTTCACACAAAATGATTCTCATTTGTTAAATTTGGAAATGTACTTTCTCCTGGCCTTAATTTTCATGTAGTTCTTCATATTCTAAATGGCAGCTGAAGGCAAGCAGAAATAGCGAGTAATTGATTTAATAACCTACGACAAGTACAGGGAAGTAGAAAAGTTTGTCTTAGTGCTTGATGTGACCTGAGAGAGCTTCTTTAGACTGTTTTTTTCTAACCAGTACCTCAGCACCTTGGGCCAGCAAAGTGGCCTTTAAGCCTGAATGAGCATGACTTTTTTTTTTCTCAGTGCAAAGCTCCAGTATTTCATCTTTTCAAACTGTTTTACAGCACTCAGAGCAGAATTATATTGACAAGGTTAGAATTCATCTCCTGGAGGAGAATACTGTGCTCCTGTTAAGTGCTAATATAACATTTATGTGTTGCTACTTTAATAACAGCCCCAGCCAGCCTAATGAAAGTACTGAAAGCAAACAGTACTCTGTGAGATTTTATTATGACTGAAGTGATTGCAATTTGAGACAAATTGTCCCTATTTCTGTTACCACATCAAAACCAGAAATGCTAAACCAATTGCTACATGTTTGGGATAGAATTACTCTCCACTATCATTAATATAGAAGTAAGTGCATTTTTCATGTAAACAGCTCACAAGGGTCAAGCATCAAAGGTATTCTGTGCGAAATTCTTGTCGATAACTTTGTGAGTGAATTTTGAAATAAAGTGCCTGGAATATGTCATTATTTCTTCCTCTCAAAGTTGAGAGTGAGTGGTTGAAAATTGAGCTCGTGAGTCGAAGGTACTGCATGGCCTTATCGACTTCAGGCAAAATGACAGGTTTACCTTGTTATTTTTCCTTTTAGAGGTCAGGCAATGGACAATATTAGCAGTATATACTGAAGTGTAAGCAAATTGGTATATTAAAAAAGTTATTATCTGTGTACAGAAAGATCATGTAAGTCACTAATATTAAAAATGCTTAATATACTGTCTCTTCAAAAAAATGGAGGAAAACATAAGGAAAAAAGTAATCCACTGGTCAAAATAAGCATATCAACTGTTCAGGTACTTGAAAGCTACTTAAAACTATCAGAAGTAAAGGAAGTCAGTTAATGAGTTTTAGCTGAAGTTAGCTAAATTAGACATGCTAGTTAATGTGAAAACAATTTAAATGTATATTCTCGATGAGGTCTTCTATTAAAAAAACATATTCTATCTTCTAAGAGGGTTTGGTCAAAATAATCCTGCTGTTCAAAACTATTTGAACTATATTTTTGCTGTATCTGAACTGAATCTTTAGTACTCCAACTTTTAAAATAAAACTTACATACTTTACTGACTCATTTCCATAGTTTTGGTAGTATCTATCATTTTTTATTCTTCAAAAACCATAGGTATAGATGAAAGTTACCATATGCAAACTTTTGATTGCAGAATAAGTGTAAAATACATTATGATCAGCTTTTTTTTTAATGGTGCAGGTGTAGGAGTGGTTTGAGATTGCAAAAATGAGGAGATCCTGTCAGATAAATTCATAATTGCTCAAGATGACTTTTCAATATAGAAAGCTGAGGGAAAAAGCAATTTCCATGCAATAACTGTACTGCATATACTTTTTTAATATTTTAACTGAATATGAGCAACATTAATTTCTACAACTCTGTAATATGGAAAATATTTTGTTTATCTTTTAGGCTGAAGATTCAGAGAGGTATCATGATGAAACTGCAGTATGTGGGTTGCTTTCTGTGGTTGTAATATCTCACCTACCCAGAGATGCTGCCATTGAATGGCATGTTGTTGCAGTAGTTGATGATCCACTCCAAAGAAAACATTTTGCAATGAAGATGTTGTCAGAGGGCTTCCAAATTGAGTGTGAATCTGTGGAGTCTAGTTCAGCATCTTGTGCATCAATCTCGGTACGCCTGAGCTTGATTTCACCATCCACTTCTCACCTTGATTTAGACGGACCTCTTCGTGACTTAGTTGCTATGTTTAAACAAGCTGTTGACAAACTTTCAGAAGACTGCAGTGCGAGTCCTTTGTCCTTTCGAGCTTTCTTCAAGGACCATGTCTTTGATGCTGAAACACTACAAAAAGGTAAGACTTACTATCACAGGAACCAGATGTAATATTAAGCATAAGATAATTTTTGTTTACTTCTACATCAGATTTCGTTGGAAAAGAAAAGCATTTCAAGGATAGGTGGCCAAGAAGGCCAATGGCATCTTGCCCTGTATGAGCAATAGTGTGGCCAACAGGACCAGTGATTGTCCCCCTGTACTCAGCATTGGTGAGGCCACACCTTGAGTCCTCTGTTCAGTTTTGGGACCCTCACTGCAAAAGACATTGCGGTGTTGGAGCAAGTCCAGAGAAGGGCAACAGAGCTTGGAAAAGGTCTAGAGAGTAAGTTATATGAGGACAGGCTGAGGGAACTGGGATTTTTTAGCCTGGAGAAAAATAGGGTCAGAAGAAACCTTATCAATCTATACAAGGGCCTGAAAGGAGGTTGTAACCAGGTGGGTTACAACCTCCCTGGTAACAAGTGACAGAACAAGAGGAAATGGCCTCAAGTTGAGGAGGCTTAGACTGAATATTAGGAATAATTTCTTTACCAGAAGAGTTATCAAGCATTGGAGCAGGCTGCCCAGGGAAGTGGTGGAGTCACCATCCCTGGAGATATTTCAAAGATGTGTAGTAGATTTGATGCTCAGGGACATGGTTTAGTGGTAGACCTGGCAGTGTTAGGTTTACAGCTGGACTCAATGATCTTGGAAGCCTTTTCCAACCCAAACAATTTTACAGTTCTACAATTAAGATACATTTGTTCTTTTTCTAGTTATCAGGCATGTTTCTTATATTGAAAGGCTCTGTTCTTGGACTTTCTGAAGTCTAAACAAGATAAAGTCCTGGATTATATTGTTCTAATCTCACATCTGAATTTTATTAGGAGGTTGGATTGTATGATTTTGCTCTAATCTGAGTTATTCTGTGATTCCATGCAAGAGAAGTTGCTGAGAAATCTGGCCCCTTTAGGATTCAATATAGAGAGAAGAATCTTTCACATTAAGATGTTTGAACAGTTGTCCATTTGGTAGCCTCTTTCTGTCACAGTCTAGAACTATGTTCAAATAACCAATTTCTGTCTGCTAGTAGGAACTCTTTTGAGAATAAATAATGAAATATTAATGTTTTAAAATAAGGAAATGGTGTTGTATCCTCAGGATTAGAGGGTGTCTGGTTTTGAACATGGGCTGATTTCTAGCTAACTTATTTAAATAGAACTTGCTATCCAAACAAATTTGCTGGGTTTTCCCCCAGTGTTTATTTTTTCAAAATCTCATTCCCTTACCATGTAAAGAGAATACAGAGCAACAAATGTAATGTTACAACTACAATTTATTTCTTATGTTGTAGATCTGCATTTTGGGCTATGCTTGATTTGGGACAACTAACATTATGCAAGAGCACAAAAGCTATTTTATCTGTCAGACCTACAAAACTGGTAGACCATACTTGTATTGAAATCAGTAAGAGCTTTGTTATCAATTTGAGAAGGAACAAAATCATATCCTTAGTCTATATTTATCTCAAACATGCATGCACTTTAGAAATCCTTGCAGACCACAACTGATCCATATTAATTAGCTGACATAAATGTTAGCCCTCAAATATTCTACTGTCCTATTTTTTTTTCTTAACCTGCAGCAGTTTTTGAAGAAAATTCAACTTGACATTGTTTAATAGATTTAAAGTACAGGACTTGAAAGCTATAAAAATGTGGCATAGAATAAGCATATTTAATCCAGGAAGCAAGGAATGAACATATAGTCTGACAGAATGTTGTTGTTTTTACTACATCTTGTTTAAGAGCTAAAAGGAAGCCTGATAAAACATGTTTCTGGCATGGGATTAACATTACTGTTTCGCCTGCTTTCTTTCTGATATTTCTTAGGCCATAGAATAATTGCTTCCAAACAAATTTCATTTCCTTTATAAAATATATTGCTCAATGTAATGTATAAATTGTGCACATAAAAATTCGATTCAGTTCCATTCATGTTATACTACCAATAGCATAGACATAGAAAGATTTGTGTGATTGTCATATATTCATTCTTGTTGGGTTCAGATCTCTGCACTGTCATAATAATTCATGTCATTATACCAATTTTATCATTATCCCCACTGGTAAGAAATACATTCTTGCAAATCTGTAGAATATATAGAATACATTAAATTTCCAAGGAGCACTAATTCATTGATGAAGAATTTTAAATAACATTTTTCTTCTTAGGAAAAATTTCTAGAAAGTCCATGCAATGGAAGAATAAGTGTGATACATATTCAAAAATAATTTCTCAAATTAAAATGGTTGTTGCTGAAGTGTGTTTTACTGGTGGTTTCTGTCTGATAGAAGACTATTTTATATAAACATATATATGCATATATATGTATGTACACACCCACTTTTCTGGTTCAAAATCAAAAGTCTAATTATTAATATATTTTTAAGACTCAGGGACATATTCAAGTGTACTGGTAATATGTGTTCTTGGAACTTTGAAAGGCATGCAAACTCCAGTGAAGCATCCCTCGCTTTCTGTCTTTTGCACTTACTAGTATAATTCTACTTCTCTTAATTTAAAATATACTCACATGTTTATATTAATTCTCAGTTAAAAAAGCATTGTGTGAGGTGTCCAATTTGTTCTCATTAATTTCAGTATCCCATTGACAGTGTCCATAAGCAAGATGACATAGTCTGTGTTTTATCTTCTCTGTTATTATTGGCAGTCCTTCATTTTGACAGGCAGAACTACTGCAACTGTGTGTGCCCTTTAGTGTACTTCACAGTTTTAATATATCAGAGATAGTATCAGGTCTTTCTTCTGAATCCCAAGGTATTTTAACCTTCCTAATATTCTCTAATACCAGATCATGGTATTAGAGATTTTTAAATTCTGATAACAATAGCTCCTTCCATTTTCTCATATAGCTCCTTCAGTTTATTCCTGTCCCTTCAGTAGCTCCTTCCAATTTATTCCTGTTTTCCTCTTGAGCCTGTCCTGCATCTAGAATGCATGTATCTGAATGGAGCAGATCATGAGAGGGAACAGTACTGGCTTCCACAGTGGTTTGTGTCTTGTCGGCTCTGATCATGGTCAAAACTTGCTCATACCTATCTCTGTGGACTTGTCCTAAGATATTTTGAGTATTTGGATGTCACAGTGATGATTTCTGCTACCTCCAAAGGTTACTTTCTGTTGCAGAGTAGATCTAGGTGGGTAACAAAATTTACTTATGCTACTGCCTTTCAAACACAGAATATCATTTTGCTGCAGCACAGGATAAAGCAGAAATGTACTGATCTTTGTAAATCTGCAGGCCTGATGTGAAGCCCTTTAAAAAATTTCGTTTCCTTGATGTGGCTGCCAGAAAGCAAATTATATTGAGAGACCAGTTTTTCAATTGCCATTTATTAATTCAGCTCAGGTAGTAGAGGTTGCTGACCATCTGTATGATGATCTATTAGTGACATGTTTGATCTCTGACTTGTGTTAAACATTGTTAATCCCACAAGTAGATCTGTCCTTTTAGAGTCTTCAACTGCCATCAGTTGCATGAAGAAAAATAATATTAATAATGTAGCTGAGAATAATAGACACTTCTCTTTAAATATTTTTAATGTGAAACACATAAGACAGGTGCATCTGTAATAGAAAAGGTAGAAATTATGATGTCTCAGAAATCAAGAGAGATGGTTGAGGAAATAGCTGTTCCAGGTTAGTGGATTTCAGGTGGACTTCCATCATGTTGCAAGATTAGTAAAAATCTTCAATAACTCTTGTAAGATCTTGAATTGAAGTGTATTGTCTCTTCTAACAAAAGCACAGAAAAGAAATAAAGGTACCATTTTTCTGATTAGAACTTAAAATCATTGGAGTGAAAGGAGGAAATACTGCCACAGGCCTTCTCAAATGAGCCTTTGATTAGATGATACGGGGTTTTTTTGTATAAAGAAGTTGTCATTTATTTAAAATTGTCCAAATATATTACAGAAGTGTGTTGTTACCTGACACAGTAAGATGAGAACCAGGAATATATCTACTTGGCGTATTGTAACAGGTTATTGGAAATTATTACAGCCGGTGTTATGGATGTCAAAAGAAGCTAAAGGTTTGTAATGCAAATTGGAGACAGATAGCTTTCTGTCATCCTAAGACCAGATGTGAAGTTTTATTGAAGAAAGTGTAGTACTGATGGTGAACTTCTCAGAGGCAATCGCTCATAACATGCGAGAGCATTATGGGCCCCGTGCTGAGACCACAGAACGTATTAGAAGTAGGAGGATTAGATTAAGCTGACATATATACTTAGTAAGATGCTGTTAAGCCTTTAGAAGTCTTTAACATAAATTTGACTATTTCTTTCTTATTCTCATTCAAATGTGCATTAATATAAACGTGTCAGGATGATTTGCTATACCATGCAGTTGACTAGATTATACTTCCGTATAGGAGTGATGAATGTTTATAAGTCATCACATTATGATTTCACAAGCCTTGTTCACAAGATGTATGCAAAATATTTTTGAATATTTATTTGGGAGAAAAGGTCCTGCATTCACCAGAACACCATATTATACAATCCCTTTTTAATACTAAAGAAAAAATGGACTGGGAATATAAAAAAGCAAAAGAAAACAGGAATGGACAGTCTGGTAGCAACATTAAAATGAATACATAATTAGTTTTAAAAGTGGCTCTGCTCTGTAAATGTTTAGGTCTAAAAGGCCCTTAGTACTTATGCATGTATCAAGTTTCAATGACACTATATAGTGTTGTTAAAACCTAATACGGACTGAGTATAATTCAGCTCGACTGTAAAAAATCTTAACTTGTAATGGGACTGTTTCTTCTGTTGCAAGAGAAGCCCTGGTGGTTAGGCACTCATTTAGAGTCTTTGCAAGTACAGAGTAACACCCTGACACATGTATGGCATGCAGCTTTGAAACTAAAGATGTTCCATCTGGTAAGATTTAAAGTATTCTATTTGAGAAAACATGGCATTATCAACACATTTTCCAGATGTTTTCCAAAACACAGAGTTTCCAGTACTGAGAGATATGCATTATGAAGTGTAAATCTGAGAGAAGAGAAAGAAGATCAATTGAAGAACCGAGATGCATTTTTACAATAATGCATGTCTGTGTGCATTGAAGTTTAATTTTTTTTTTATCACTGTACTTTAAATTCATACTGGAAATTTATTTCAACTTAACTTTCTTGAATGATATGCCACTGCACAATGAGAAAAAATTTCCTGTGGGGACAACGGGAATCTTAACCTCCACACATTTGTGTGTCGGTCTACACATTCTCATGTGAGTAATTGGTATTTGCTCAGCAGTTGTGGGGAACTACTCAAGTGAGTAGAAACTGAAAAGTCATTAAGAACTCTTTACTGAGTAACAATGAAGAAGGTACATAAATAGTTTTGAAATCAAATTGCATTCACGAACTCAAACTTTGCAGGCACTAACTAATGAAGCATTTGTTGTGACTAACATATATAACTTGGCTGAGCAAAAACATTTTTAAATGTCATGTTGCTGTCTGAAATAGACTGTAAAACTTAAGCTTGGTTTTCTGCTGAATTCTTTTAATTTATTCTCAATGAAAAATGTGAGAAGAATTGTGAACCTGAAAGAGGAAAATTTCAATTTTCATTTCTTGGGTTTCCTGTTGAGAAAATGTAATTGCCATTTGTAATAGTTCAAGTAGAAAAAAAAAGGTATATTAGTACTTTGGGAAATTAATCACCTTATAATATACAGAAGCTATGAGAAAATACTGATTTGTATGTTAGAAATGACATTTTAAAAGGATAAAAGTAACTAGATTTGGTCTTGTGCCACAGAGGTGGCAATCTTGGTATTGCTACCCAAACTATCCAGTCAAGAGACCTGATTTATTAAATGGCTGTTGAAATGCTGACATTTTAAACTTTTTCTATTTTTTTCAAGGTTGTGCTGTTATTGTATCTAGTGCAAGTCAATGTATAAATATTTTTAGCAGAACATCTCATATGAAACTATGGGAAAGAAGTTTTTGTTTGCTGTCCAAGACATGGGGAATTGTTTTAATGGTAATGTTGCCTCTCAACTGAATTTGGTCAGAGAAGTGTTTTGTGCCTGTGAGGCAGCTTAAAGTATATTAGATCCTGCTTTAGGGCAGTGGCCTTCTGTCCTTTAGGATGGGAAAATTATTTTTTAAGTGCACAGATACTAGATTGAGAAAAATTCAGCCCCTCAGTGCCAAGGCCAGGGAGCAGAGCCAGAACTCGCTCTTATTCAGAGTAAACAACATGTGACATCTAAAGGTTATGGATTGCACAGTTGTACATAAAAATCTTGACTAAAAGTTTAAATGGAAATAAATCGTTTAGCTCTTTGTCTCAAGACTCATTGAGAATATACACTTTATATCCTTGATACAGAACACTAGTAATATATTGGTAAAGTTGTTTTAAAGGTAATGTGTACAACTTCATGTGTCTTCCAGAATTTCTGCCGCTAAAATCTAAGATAACAGTTATAGGTTATGCTATCCATCCGTGTTTTCAAATTATTTTGAAGTCCTCCTGAGCTTCTCACTAAATTAATTATTTGTATAGATTTTTATTTTCCTGTCGAAAATTTACATCCTTCCTACATGTGACCTGTAGAACAGAATGGACCTGTGAGAAAACAGACCTTTTGTCAAAAAAGTCATAGGCAATGAAGAAGAATTTCTGAAGTTTTCTAATGTGTTCAAAACGGGTTTGCTTTCCTCATATATGCAGTTTGGAAGGTGCTAGACACCAGTGATCCAGGCAGTGGCTTTTCTGCTTAATGGTAGTTAATATGTTATCTCAATAAAGATTGGAAATTGTTAAATTTGTTGAGCAGTAGGGTATACAATCAAAACCTTAAGAGAATAGATGTAAAGAAACTTACAGAATGAGAACTCAATCTATTCTGTAATGAGTCAAAAGAGGTAATCTGATAATTAGGTCTACAAGGAATCAGAAAAATTAATACCCTTCTAGAAAAATGGTATCTTCTAGACAGATGTAAGTGTAGAAGGTCTGTCCATATATACATAGATGTCTATAAAACTGTATAAAAGTGCATCAAATGCATAAAGTACAAGTGCCTCTCTACAACATCAAAATTAATTTTGAGAAACTTTGTTTAATGCTTTGTTGACAGAGGACAACTATAAAAGCCTGACATCAGCCATGCAACCATTGCCAAATCTGTATTGTCTGGTGTTTAATATGTGAGAAATAGATGACCTGTCTAGCTTTCCAGAGACCATTTGTAACAAACCCATTTTTAAGGACACATCATAGATTACAGTTCACAATTACATAGGAAGTTTTTCTCTGTGACTTTTTCAACATGCCAACACTTTGGTACCAATTCTATAATTCTAAATCTATAAACATTTGAAGAACTTAGATTTCTAAAGGACATAATTTGTATAGATCTATCTCTATATTACTTTTTATTTACAAGTGAAGGAAAAAAACCCAATGGTGTTTGGATGAGTGAAATTACATCTGACATAGGAAGTCTACTGAACTTGCAATAATTGTAGGCTCAAAACGAATTTGGCATAATACCATAGCTGCATCCCTTGTTATTATTTTTTCTAGATATTTATTTAGGACCATTGATTGAAACAGAATACTGCAGTAGATGGACCTTTAGCATGACTAGCTTGTCCTTTGTATTTCATCTTTAGTACCAAAATGCTTGCCATTTGCTCTTTGTCTAGCAAACCTAAAAAATAGCTCTATGAAAGAAAATAATGAATTTTGCATGGAAGAACTGTGTACAGAGTTACATTTCCAACCAGTTGGCTGGCTGACCATTGTCAGTCATTCTGTGACATAACCTCTGCACTGAGAAGTATCAGTTCTGCTCAGAGCAGTACTTTGTATAACCCTTGGATAGAAAAAGGGAGGGTGAGGTGTCAGAGCTAGCACTGACTGATAGCCAAAGCCATTCATAAGTCTTATTTGAAAGTCTTCTACTTCCTCTCCAGTGTCTCCTTCACTTCTTCCTTCTCAAGTATCTCAAAGTTAACTTCTTTTTGTAAGATCTTGCCTTTTGTCAGCTGTAGACACCACTCATGTTTGCCTATCGGGTTTTGTCGGATGCCTTGACTGTCATATGACAAGCTGGGCTTTCCTTGCTGGGACTTTTCATCAAGATAAGCAGCTGCTGAAAATCTAACATTTAAGGGTTTAAGGGTATAACAGTTAAATGGGTAATGTCACAAATTCCTTTTCTAAAGTCTCCCAGTGTCAGCCCTTTTGAAATCCTCTGTCCTGCAAGCAGTAGGACATGGTATCTTCTCTTCTTTGTCCAGATACATCTGTTCAAATACAGCTGTCAAGAGTCTCTCAGCAGTGCATTTGAGCAGTCTCTGAGGTTACCCATAACATTTGGCCATTTGCTTGGAGACAGACATGATTTTTTTTTTTTTTAATCTAATGGCACGGAATAATTGTTTACAAAGTTGTGAAGCTAAAACATGAATTGAAATAATATCCCTATTGAAACCCCAAATGCAGGCAGAAACTTAACAGTATGAGTAGATGATGCTGCAGGTACAGTTTGCCTTAATAGCCTGGATATTGTCTTTTGTCCATCTGGGTAATGGAAGCCAAAGAAGCTACTTTCCTGAAATCCAGAGACAGCGTGGACACAAGGATTATTTATTGCTCACAGTGAAAAGTGATGAGATGCCTTTGTACTCCATTGTCCAGTTGTTTTCCCTGGCCTTGTCCCTCTCCATAGTCTAACCTCTCTTTTCAACATAGAGAGGAGGCCTGAAGACAGAAGGCAGAGCAAGGAAGCAAGGCCTCTTTGTACTCCACTGGGATGGTTAGAGCAAAAAAGTCTCCTGTGTTTAGTGCCTCTGGTGCACACTCAAAGTTGGACTGTGCAGCCCAACTTAGCATCCTAAATACTCAGCTTACTTTCATTATTATTACTCAATAATGTACCTTTGTCTTGGGGTTTTTTTATGCAAACTAGAAGGTAAGCTTTCTTGATGGTGTTTGTTTTTTTGGTTGGTTTTTTTTCAAGGCTCCTACAATATGGATCTGGATTTGTTTGTTTGTTTGTTTGTTTGGGGGTTTTTTTGTTGTTTGTTTGTTTTTGGGGGTTTTTTTGTTTCGATTGTAATCTTTTAAGTTCTGGAAAAAGTTGTGACTGGAAAATGGTCTGAAGGGTACCGCTTCATAATTATTGCCTAAATTTTAGAAGTATCACAAATCAGATTTATGTTTAAAATATTTTCAGCATGCATTTGTAAAGGAGGGCTACTTTGTTTTTGAAACTCCTCTCAAAGTTATACTGTGAGGTAGAAGCAAATATATAAAAACTATGCTTAGAATCGATAAAAGTACTGTAATTTTGTTCAACCACTTACCACCCACAAATTGGACTTGGGACTTCATTTGACTTTTCTGGTATAATGATTCCATTTCACCAAGAAAAGTAGAGAGGAAAGTTGTTTTCTTGTTTTTGCCATCTGCACTGTAATTTATAATCCAAGAACAGAGCTGTAACTAACCATCAAAAGGAAGTATTTTGCCATTGTCACACTTCATGAAATTAGATTTTGCATAATATATGCAGTTGTGCTCCCAATAGTCTATTTCTTCTTAAATTTCTTATAAATTTAGGTTAAAAACAGCGTAAAGTTATTATGTATTAGTGAGAAATTTCAATCCTCATTAAAACAAGCAATGAAAAATCCGCATTTTTTTTCCACTTGCTTTGGACTTTGCTCAGCCTTTACTAGTAATGCATCATATCAGCTATGTTAAAATCCAATTAATAGCTCTACTTCATTGTCACTGAAAGCACATTTATAATACAGTCCCTTTAGTCATGTCTTGTCTACTTGCACTGTTAAGTCTGATGTATCAATGTTGGAAAAAGGTAATTTTTTTTCCCCATTTTAGCAAACTAGAACATTTCTTCTCTTTCTACATTACTTCTGAATGGCAAGAGTGCGGCCAGTAGATAGAGGGATGTCAGTTGGCATACCTGAAATGCTAAGATAAAATAATCACAGAAGGAGATCACCAAACTGGAGGAAGTCCAAAGAACAGCCACTAAAGTAAAAGATCATGTGAGAGTGGCACACAGAACAGAGGAAAAAGGACTGAAGGAACTGGCTTTGTTCCACCTAGGGAAGAAGGTCCCACCTATGGAGGAAGCAAATTGCAGTCTTCCTTTACCCTAACAGGCATTGAGGAGGAGAGGATTTTTTTTGGAGATGTGCTACACCAGGATAAGGAGCAACACTCTCAAGCTGCAGCAGGGTAGATTCCGACTGGACACAAGGATTGAAGTTTTCTCCACAAGAGTGGAACCCACAAGCTGTGACACCTCCACCTTGGAAGTCTTGAAAACCTGACAGTACAAGGCCCTTAGAACACTGGTCAAATGCCTGAAGTTACCCTTGCTCTGAGCATCGGGGAGATTGGGCTATATTGTTTTTAGAAAATCTTACCCTCCAAAGTTAGTCTGTGATTCCCAAAATTATTCTATATCTCCGTATCATTATTAAATTACAATGAATTGGTCAAAAATAGTGGCATTTAACTGCAGATTCTGAAAGAAAAAGTGTTTCTTTCTGTCTGTTATTAATACCCCACACTCTTACAAAAGATCACTCCAACTACCTACTTGAATAATAATTACTGAAACCAACAAACAGGTTTTTCCTATTGGAGCTCATCTTTGAAAGAGAAATGTGTCTTTAGAAGTGTCTGGACTCTTTGGTTTTGGTGGGCATTCTTTTTAACTCATTTCTCTATAGTTTACACATTTGTGCTTTCTTCTTTCCATCTCTTTCTCTTAACAGAACTGACACAAAGTCAGAATTAGAATTATCATTGGGCTGTGATATGGCTAGGGTATTTCTTATGACAGTCTAAAGCCAGTGTGCTTCCAGAGTCTAATTCATTTGATAATGACTGAGACATCTGAGTAAGAGGAATCCTTTTATGAAGTTCAATACTTGCATCATCAGTAATGTCGTATCTTCTATATGAAAAACCATTGTTTTCCTCATTTAAGCATATTGGTTGTATCACTTGATATCGGGGCTAGATACTAATTTAACTGGGGTTTAGTAGGTTTTCTAAAATAATTTTAAAATAATATGCAAGATGTAAAATTTTAAACTTTTAAATCCCTAGAGAACTTAACTTTTGCTCATCAGGATATAAAGACTTCAGGAACTTTGAAAATCAAAGTTTATTCTCTTCACCTAATAGTAATATTACTGGAAGAAAAAAAGAAAGTATTTTGAAGCTGTTGTTTCCAACATTTACAGAGTCTTGGCTTCTTTTTAATCACTCTGACAGGAATGTAAGAGTTCGTATACAGATAATGGGGTGAAATTAGAGTTAGAGAAAGATTAGTGTATCTTGCCTGTTTTACTCTCAAGTATATCACAGGTATATTACATCCATTTACTGATGCTAGGGATGTAAATCTATTACAGATGTACAAACAAGTTCTCGTTTGTGGTACAGAAGGATTAAGTGAGTTTGTAATTTCACACAGGATAGCAAAATTGTAGAGCTTTATTTTCATGGAGTTCCTGGCTGAAGTTACAAATGCTCAGCGCCTCTCAAAATGAGCTGCTGTTTAGAGGCAGTACAGCAGTGAGAATAGTTAAGCAGAGCCCTGAATAAGAAGAATAGTTCACTGAAGTGCATGTCTTGTTCCAGAAAGAAGCCTGAGATGAATCTGTTTTGAGATTGCTCTTCTAATGGCCGTAACTCCATCATTTTAAAATAGTCCAGAGATCTTGTCATTTCCAAGCTTTTATGAAAAGAACAACTAATTGAAGTCAGCCTGAGGCATTTTCTACAGTTATATACATGAAGATAAATATATTCTAATTTAGCTGATTATTTTTTTTCTGTGCATTTACTACATAGAATGTGCTTTGAATTCTTTTGTATTATATCATGTAGCATAACTTACCTGCTGTGATTTAATCAAGTATTTGGGTCACTCAAACTATAATAGCAACAGAAATAATAAGGATTTCTATCTTTAGATGAGGCTTTTTAGTTTTCTTATAATTTTCTTTTCTTGTGATTGTTTTTTTCTGTGATAGCATGCAAAGCACTTAAACTTTTGATGCTTTAAAAATTTGGAAACAGAAACCTCAGCTGTTTAACACTGCTTTCATTAAAAGTATTGCTTGTCATTTTTGGCATAACTTGTTTGAGAATATTTTATGCAGGAGTTTTGCAAACTTCTAAAGCATGTTAAAATTTCATTCTGATAGAAACCATGCTGCAGAATACTTCCTTGCCACAGAAATTAATGCTTATTCTGTAATAAGTTTAGCATAGGATGCATCTCAGAAAATGTCTTTGGCAAGTATGAATTGGAAAGAACACTTTGGTGTTAGGCAGGAGTTAAGCACATTGCTTACAATGTTCTTTTGCATTTTTTCATGGTTTTTACATTTCACTTTTTGTGAATATAGTGCAGACAGGCTAAAAAGCTTTTCAGGAGTTCTCATCACTTAAAACATACTCATTCACAGTCAATAATTATAATAACAAGACTTTATCAGTTCCAAGGTGCATTCATGTCATACTATAATAGATCTGCTCAAAGAAATGGTATATATTTAGCTCTGAGCTGGCTAGGAACCTCAATTGATTATTTTAATCATTGTAAGACACATTTCAAAAATATCCAGTCAGTGCCTCCTACTCTGTCATTTAGCAGAAAAAGCAAACAGTACACTTTCTGCAAGACACTAAGACTCACATATGATTGCCTAGACATAGGAAGACTTGTTTATTATTCTGGCACACAAATGAAAGCTGTTCAAGAGCTGACAGAAGAGCATCACAGAGCAGCCAGAAGAAGCCACAGAATTAGAGGCAAGACTTTGGCCCATTTACACCAGAATAATTCTAGCGAGAGATGGCAGTCTCTAGTTCGTCCAAAGGATGGTCCCTGCTCTGATGTGTAATTTGTCAAGACAGATAAAACAAGCTCAAGCTTGTTTTCAGCAAATACTAAGAATCTGAGCTATGAAAATCAAGTCAAACATCCTTAGCTACTGTTCTTTTGGGTTTTAGGTGAAATGAAATCCCAACCTATAGAAATTAACAGAAATTATGTTACTAACATCACTGGGAAAGAACTTAAGCGCAGTTGACCCAGTTCAAGGACACAATTTGATGCTTAATTTTCAGTAGGGATTATAGAAAATGTGAGGCTTCATCTTGAAGTACTCCACTTGCTTGATCTTTTATGCTCTTCTATTTTGGTCTCCTGTTCTTGTTTTGTCCTTTCTTTTAACTTCCATTCATCCCTTGCTATGGACCACATAAATCATGTCTCAGTCTGAGTCATGAAATACAAGAGTAAAACTTGAAGGCAGGCACAGTGAGCCAAGTGCAACAAAACAAGATGTAAAACTCAAGAGGCAGCAGTCTATAGTTTGATCCAGAAAAAGGAGATGCAACTGGCATAAACCAGAGTATAGCAAGCAAGATTATAAAGCCAAAGCTTCTGTTTTAAAAACTTATTCTTCCATGCTGAAAATATGATTGGTAGCCAGAAGTAGTAAGCAAAAACATGAAATTCACAGCTTGGATTCTACTGGGTGTTATTTATTAAATCAGGAACCACTAATATGTTTCTTTGTCCCCACTGCAGAAGGAAAATGTATCATGGAAACAAAAGAATCTTGATAGACCACAACAGTCCACACACAGCATGGACAATGCAAGACATCCATCCTGTTGGTTGTTGCCAGTATTTGAAAAAGAAAAGGTTTTGTATTAATAAAAGAAATAGAGATATTAGAAAACAAAAAAAATTCTTTTTAGGTTCCTGATATTGTGAAGTACTGAGTGTGACCCCTGAGAAGTGCTCAGTCCTGTTTAGTGCCTTTGGAATCTGCATGGAGACAGCTGGCCTCCATTTAAGGTAGAGGTAGAGTCAGCGGCCAGAGCAGCACAGCTTTGATTCAGAAAAGAAGTTCAGCTTTGTGTTGGTATTAGGATTCCTGAGCAAACTGGAACTTTCTTCTGAAGTCAGTGATTAAGGTGGACCAGAGTTTGCATGATAAAGTCCAAAATTTTGGTTTAATTTAAGAGATTACAAAAACAGTGTCATCTCTCATTATACAGTACAGTTACTTAATTTTTAATTTGCAACAATGGGCTTTTTTTTTTTTTCAGTTAAAGAGAACATCTTAGTGACATTTGAAATGCTCAGTCACTGTGAGTAGGCTTAGATTGTTGTCCTCTCTGACATTGGCCTTGTGCATTTTGTCCATGACTTCAATACATGTTTGTGCAAGATCAACAGATTCCATAAAAAACTGTGGTCTCCTAACTATGTTATGTTTAAGCATCAAAAACATTTCATGAATTCAAATCATCTTTCATTTATTAATGTTTTACAGATGGTGTTCTGTCTTTCCTCTTATAAAAGCAGTCCTACACAGGGCTTGGTGTATGTTTATTCAGGGCTTTATCCTGCACAGAATACCCTTCTTTCATGTTGATTCCATGATATTGTAACATACATTTTAAAATTTAGCAAAATAGGAAAGAGGAAAGAAATGCAGTACTTTTTTCTTGGGCTCTTGGTGATGCATCACCTTTTAGTTAGAAAATAGAATATGAAGCGGCCTCTGTAAATTCACTTCATGGTACACAAATTTGACCTGTAGCAGTGATAACTTAGCCTTTTACTTTATATAAGATCAACTGAGAGATAATATTATTATACGGCTCCTATACTAAACCACACATTATCAGTTAAGAACAACAAAATGGTACGATTAGAAATACTTATGCTTTAGGTACTGAAAAACATTCATAATTAATGTGGTTTGTAATGTAAAGCCTAGTGATTTCTCCAGGACACAAAACAGCCATGAATTATTATTATTATTACATCCTTTTCAGAAAGCCTTTCAGAATAAAAAAGGAAATTGAACACTTAAGAAAGTATTTGGGAGCTGTAGGAAATACCATGTTATCCTTTATTAGATTATACTGGCATCAACAGGGAAAAAGCTTTAAAAGAAGGGCAAACTATGATAGTAACATGTACAGCATTATAAATTCTTTATGTATGTGTGCATGCATCATGTAAATTGACCAATTTTAAATACTATTTATTTTTAAGATAAATAAATTAATGTGTTATAGAGAATTGCACTAGCAAATCTGGCACCAGTTCAATACATATGCACATACCTGATTCACTCATATAAATGTTTATCTGCTTTTCTGAACTGAACCTCACATCTAAAATTATCTTGCTGAAGGTGGTCCTGTATAAAAACTGGGAAGCAATAAAAATCCTTTAATGAATTTTAACAGGCCTGAAAAACTAAGTATTAAGTAATCAGAGGACTGTGATAACTCCCTTAAATCAGAAGTGAAGATCAGAAAATGAAATGAAATGTAAGAATTTTGCATTGTCCACACAAGTACAATTTATATATGAAATACACCCTTAGAAATATATTCTGTGTAATTAACATACTTTGGGTAATTAAGTATTATCAAAAAGATCAGCTTCTATGCCACAGTAATGTGTATAAAATATTTTCCTTTTCTTGTTTAGAAACATGGGGGGGGGTATGGAATTTTTTGTGCTATTAATGTCTGTATGATTTTTTTTTTAAAATTCAGTGAATGCTGACATTTATTTGCCTGTCAGGATGCAGATACAATGTATGAATCTAGTTAGGTAAGAGTAGATGCTTGGGAGAAACTTGATTTAGACGGTATCATTTTCTTCCTTTTAAAAAAAATAAGATAACCTACAGCAAATTCTTCACTGTCAATAATCCAGTTTCTCTAATACAAAACTTCTCATATACTCTGAAGTTCATTATGACACTACAGTAAAATAACATTTACAGACTTAAAATGTAGAACTTTCAGTAATGGCTATTACAAAAGGTTAAATATTATTTAAAGCACTTCACTTGTTATTACTGATAGAAATTTAATTTTTAATGACTCTACTGGAAAAAAAACATGTGAAACTAGGTATTCTAAAAGATGCCAAAATTATTATATAATATTTCATCTTGTCATTATATGAGTCAGTTCGAGTTATCAGAGCTTGGAATATTAGACTAGACATGAAGGGGTAGGAAGTTACAAGTTAAAAACAGTATATATACATATTCATATATATATATGCACATGAATATCCTCTTGCTCTCCAGTCTCTTTCAATAAAAGTCTGCTCTTGTCAGTCAGCTGATCCTAATATGATCTTAGAGCATCTTAGAGTAGAGAGATATTTTGAAGTACAGACTTCTTTTCCTTCATGCTGTTTTAACTATGGTTTTATGTAGGTAAATACAAGCCCTTTGTGGTTATATTTAGCTCAAATTCTAAGCTTTTCTTTTTACTTTTGTCTTGCTGAACCACTTAATATTTTCTAGGTTTTTCATGTGTTCATTATTTGCCTAAGCAGCCTGCAGTCACTTTCTTCCTGACGTTTTAAGAAATTTCAGGTATTTTTTTCTAAGCTAGAAGTCAGGGTCAGTGTTTTTACAGACCATTTTAAGTTTCTAATATTACAAAGTATATCTAAGAGATGTTATACTTCAGTTTTCATCCAAAATTGTATTTGCATCTGATTGCAACTCTGCACACTCATCTTGGCTTCTTCTTAGTTTCCTGAGTGCTGCATTCAAAGTGTTCTGTCTATTCATGAAATGGGAACAGCAGGGTAATAGCTGCTCAGGGGTCTCCAAACTCATTTCTCAGTGTACCAGAATTCTATGTTGGAGAGACTGTATCAAGACAGAGAAAACAGATTTTGCCCCTATACTGCCGATATTGTACTTCACTGCCCATATCTCATCTATTATTCTGCCATCCGTTGCCTCACAAGAAACTAATGGGAGATGCATAATTCTTCTTGCAAAGGCTAAATTATATAAGAACTAAACAACTCTACTTGATTTTCATATAGTTGCAAGTTAAATTGCAATACAGGAAATTGGGGACAAGTACATTTTGCATCTTGAATGATCAGAGTTAACTCTAGAGCTCTTGATACAGTTCTCATGGAACAACCCTTCTGCCAAATTGTTCACCTTTGCAAAAAACTGGACTCACAGACACTGTAATCCTTAACAAGTATTTTGTAAAATAACTGCTGGTGTTCCTGCAGCAATACTTGTTAGTTTTGCCAGTTGTGTTAAATTTGCAAAGTGACAATTCCATGTTAGCTCATTTGATAAATAGCCTTTGAGCAGATATGCGTCTTTTATCTCCTCCTAAAGGCTAAACATTTCTGCATGTTTGGAATTAATTGCATTAACTTCATTAATCTGTTTCATGATCTTTAAGCTCCTACGGGTGTTTTAATGTGGTATTTGAGGTGACTTTCTTGATCAACCCCAAGCTTCATCCTGTAGTTGTGAACTGGAGTTGACTAGTTCACTAGGTTGACTTAAAGCTGTTTGACTGTGATTGTTGTTGCTTGTCTTTGTTATGGATCACAGAGTTTATGTTAGATAAAACTCATAAAAAGTCAAGTAATGAACAGGAAAGAAATAGGATTTGTCTAAAATTTGCTAAAACGTTTTATTGTCCCTAAAAGCATAATCATGGCCTTCTGCTGAAGTGGATAGAATTTGTAGCCACAGGGAACCTTTCACATAGATTTCATTGCAAGATTGAAGCTAAAATGAAAGGCCAGATAGTTCACAGCCGTTCTGCAGGCTGTGGACATGATAACTACTGGAGTAAGTTTAAACTGTTAGCAATTAAAGAAAGACTGTCAACATTCTCAGTGTTCTGTCCACGCAGAGCTTGTTGAAAATTCATTAAATTCATCAACAATAGTGTCATTTCCAGGGTAATATACAACTTACTGTAGCAAAGAATTACCTGGACGCAGTGATTCCACTATTCTGGTTTATTTCTAATAAACACATTAATTGTATTTTGGATTTCCAATTTTATTCCTCTGTTTCTTTAGTAGTCATGTGTTTACATACAAATGTTTTTAATATATGCTACTATTACCAAGCTTTTTCTTCTTTCTTACATATTCTCACTAAGAAATAGAAGGTTCTGAAATTCCCAGTTACGTTTTTCATCTTGTGCCTTCAGAGGTGTCACACTGGTGACTTGCTGGAATTTTGTAAGCAGCAGTTTTTATAATGAAAAATAAAAAGTATTCCTAGCTGTAGTACATTTTATATTTTGATCTCAGGAGACTTCAGAAAGGAGTTTAGTTTCATTGCCTGAATTTCACTGAGAAGGAACCTGGAGACAAGAGAAGGAGGTAATGACTTATTCACATTTTCTCAGTAAGCCTGTGACAGAAATTGAACTTTTGTCTCCTGAATTCTAGCCAAATATTTTCTCAAGCCTACTCTCCTTCTGCGCAGGAGTGCAGATTCCAAAATGCCAAAAGACATAAAACCCAGACAATATAAACAGGTGCAAATGAACACACAGTTCATGAAATCCTGGCTCCACTTTAGTTTGTGGCAAAACTTCGTTCAGCTTTTATGGAGTCAGGATTTTCATCAGGTCAGACCATCTTTTAAAGAAAATGGTGCCATATTTACACTAATGGGTCATTTCAGATCTAATCTTTTTTTTCCATATACAGTTTGAGTTATCATAGGTTCTCTAATTAAACTTGATACATAATTTGCTGTCAGCTTATATTTCTGAACCAGACCTTAACACCATTCTTTGAACTTCTTAAAGAAAAAATACGTGCTGCCTGTTCTGAAACACACCAAGCTTGACTTTTATCATCATCCTGAAAAATCTGTGTTCTTGTCTTGGTTCCTTTGCATTCTCATTATATAGGTAGTATTTTATCTGTTGGTGGGAAATTTCACTGTTACTTATAGATACTGTTCAATTAAATATATTTTCATTTGTGTTGTGACCATAGAGTAGGATGAAGAGAGATGTGCTATTGAAATTTGTGTGTTTTGGATTTAGAACTACTGAAAAATCATTTAAAAGTCATGTTTGCTATTAAAAGGTAATGATAGCTTTAAAAGTTACCAGAAGTTAAGTTTGCTCAGTAAGTAATGAACTTACTAATCTGTGAGTTAGTAATTAAAAGTTTATATGAAGAACATGGTTTGCCTCTGACAATTAGGTTTGGGGTAGTGGTTATGGCTATTCACTGTCTCTGATTTTATTTTTTGCTTTTTTATAAGATTAAACTGAGCTGTTTCCTCCTTCAAACAATAGTCTGTGGCAATGGGTAATAAGAATGCACTGAGACATAGAAGGCAAGAGAGTGACTTGGTGTCAAAATTAAATAATTTGCAAACAACAGGAAGGAATTGGTCTCTGTGTAACCAGTGTCTTTCGAAAAGCCTGAGAAAGAAAGTACTTTTCCTTAATGTTCAAAAGGAAGCTTACAAATGGCTAAAATCCATATAGTGAACTGTAATACAATCATAAAATAGTCCCATGCACTATATTGATGCTGATTTACATAAAATCACTCAGGAGGGAAAATGTTTTCTTGAAAAATTATTTCTTGAGGACTATATTCCTTTCTTCTCCTTTTAAACTAGTCATCACCTTCAGAGAATTCTGGATAGTACCTCAATTAAAGTGGTTCCAAAACTAAATGTGGCTTATTATTCCTCACAGGAGAGCCTACTCTGTTTGGAGAGAAATGGTGGCCGGGATCTAAGACAGGAAATGCTTATGAGAGATGAGAGAAATTCCACTGACCATTGCATAAAATTGAAAAGTCAGAACACAACAAATCTAATGTATAATGGCCATTTTAAAGTAGTGGTCATTTCCTGAGAAGCTGTCTTCCTTTTCAAACTTTAGAGATAAAAAGTATTAGTGAAAAAAAAAACCAAACCCTGCACTGAATCCCAGTATCCTTTCCAACATATCATCTCTACAAATGTACTGCTCTAATGTTAGAACAGTAAACTGGAAAACAACTGATACAGAAATTAAACACATCAGCTTGTCCTGCAAAAGTTAAATTATTACTGCTTCTGTGTGTTGTGCCATGGACCACACTGGGTATTTCATTTTTCTTCTGACAGCTTGGATTCAGGAGTTTGGTCTGTTTTTTAACAACATGTTTGCTACAGAAAATATTTCATTCTACGGGGGTGACGGGCTGTTGAGCAGTAAAGGGTCTTAGCTTACAGAACATGGGTAAAGCCATGCTCAGTGTGGTAGATACTGACCTGTCAGAGGGTAACAGGAACTTCAGCACCATGTAAATGAAACTATAGGTAAAGATACATAGTCTTCTCTTTCTATGAGAGAATTAAACCTTGCTTATTAAGTATTTTAGTGGTTGTGATGAAGACTAAAGACAAAAATTAAGCACTTTTGAGAATACGGTGGCTGTAGGCCAGATTCATCAATTGTTGCATATATAAGACTAATTTTGCAAGTAAATCACCAGCAATGTATGCACATGACCTGTAGTCAAATTAATGAAAGAGTACTAGGAATGTAGAATTGCATAGGCTGTGCTCTAAGAATTTATTATAACAGTAGTGTAACCAGAGGAGCATTATCAAAAGTCACTGATGTGACTGAATTGCATATATCTAACTCTTTTTGTCAGAACTTATGTTAAAGCCATACTTCCATTATCCTTCCTAGAACAGGTATATCAAACATAGTGTAGTACAAACATAAGCCAAACTATATTTCTCTACACAGAGTACATTGCCTGATGTTTTTCCTTAATGTAGCAGTCTACAGCTGTCAATGTGAACAGTGTGCCAGTCATGGGCATTAGGTGAGGATATAATATAAATTTTACCAGTACTTGAAGAAAGGACAATGAGGGTGGTGAAACACTGGAACAGGTTAACCAGAGAAGGGGCAGATGCCCCATCCCTGAAAACATTCAAGGTCAGGTTGGACAGGGCTCTGAGCAACCTGAACTAGTTGAAGATCTCCCTGCTCTTTGCAGAGAAGTTGGACTAGATAATCTTTAAATGTCACTTCCAACCCAAACTGTTTTATGATTCTATGATAAAAATTGAAAAAAGGCTCTTCCTAAAAGCATTAAATTCTTACCAAGTAGTAAGTCCAAATATTTGAGAAGGCACATAATAGTCAATATTCAGGCATCTTTTATTTCTCACACTATTCTGTATGTATATAAGCAAGTGATAATTTATTATATTCATAACAAGCAAAGAGTTAATACTGGTTAATATTTATGCAAAGTTTTATGGATTTCCTTTAGCATTAGTGATACCTTTCCCAGAGTTACCTTAAGGCAGGATAGCTTTGCTTTGCTGTACCCTTGCTAACTGACTTTATCTAGAAGAAATTTTCATTGATTTAAAAGGTAGCAGAGATCTATCCAGATTGAAAGACCTCATTCTAATTGATGGTTAATCAATTTTGAACTAAAATCGGAAGAAAAAACAAAGGCTACCAGGTGGGTGGTCCTATTTTAATTTCTTAACATAGGTGGCTATGTGAGGTCAACTTTTTTATGTCCCACCAGCTAATATAGTTGCTTTTTCTATGTAATTACAGCTATGCCTATGATGGTATAGTGCCAGAAAACATATTGAGTTGTCAGCATTCTCTATACTGTCCCATGCAGTTCCTCTCTGCAGCACTTTGCATGGTCTGCAGGAGGGTTATGGGCTGCACAAATTGGTAGGTCAATTAGGTCAAACTCTCATCTGTATGAGGTGTATTTGTTTTTTCCAGTGCTTCTTAAAAACTTATCACATTGTCTTGGGGTCATGATGACCTCACTGAAATTACTAGCTTTACCATTGACTTTGAATTGAATCAGAATTATTTTCTTTAATTGTGTTCCGAATTTAAAATTTTTTTTGCATTTTTTTGTCTTGATTAGTTGCTTGCTAAAAACAAATTAACATGTTCAGCATTAAAATCAGCACCACAGGATCCCATACCTATAGAGGACAATCTGTGTGAAAGAAGAGAGCTCTCTAAACCATACAGATCACAGTGATCCACCTACAAGTGGCCCCAGTCCAGAGATTCAGTAGTTTGCTGCATTAATGTCTTTTCTTTAGCAGTCTTCTGCAACATCTCTGTAGGCTACAAGCATGACCTCTGCAGTCATGCTGCTGGCTATTTGTGCATTCAACTGTTTAAAACCCTTTAGCTGAACCCCAGAATACAAGTGGCAACCTCTTCCACCTAAATCCTTTCCCCACCTCCCAGCTCTGCAATGTCTAATAAGGTTCTGTGCCAGCAATCCTATAAATGTAGGGAAATACCTCACTGTGAGTTAGTGCCTCTTGCTTTCACCAAAGCAGATGAAGGTTTACTTCATGACCCCTTATTAATAATTGCATTAGCTAGACCAGAACCAATATAGTAGTCTTAGCTAAATTTGGTTCTTTAGGGCTAAAAGTATGTGCATATATCTTACCTAACAGTATGTATATGAAGTGTTTGCTCCATAAAAAATTACTTTCTATTGTGCATCCATTTAACTACGTCAGCTACACATTGCCCACCAAATGTCACCACTAAGACTACCAGTGACATGCATATCCTTGGGCAGATTTAAATAGCTTCCTTTATTTTAATTAACCTGTCAGAGGAAGCTTCTTCATTTCCAACACTTAAAATTAAGCTTGGCCTAAAGTCTAAATTTAGCCCTGCAGCCGTGATAGATTTGAAGACCAGTCCCTTTCACAAGGGTTTTGAAATGCTCTCACAGTTGCAAACGTAAGAGGAAATGCAGATTACAGAGTAGCAGATCTGAGTAAGAAGCTTCCAGTTTATATTGTTGCTTTTCTCATTATAACTGCTTCTAATCTATTTCCTTTTAAAAAGCTTCAAAGCCAAAATTAGCAAGTGGCAAACTTCGGTATTCTGCATCTTTTTTAAATTAAACTCTTATGAACAATGGGAGTGACAAGGAAAAGTTTACTAGAAAAAGAGATTGTAGTATGTCTCTAAATAAAGTATGTCTAAATCATTCTGCTGTTAACAACTGTTGCATTTTAGTTTTACTGTCTTTTATGAACATCAATTATATTTCCACTTGAAGCTGGTGTTTTGAGACTGGAAAACCCTTCCAGAAAAATCTGAAATAGGAAGGATTAGCTGACCATTTAATGTAAGGGACTATGCAATTAAGTTGTTTGCAGTAATTACTCATTTAACCAGACGCCTATTTAAATTCCTTGTTGCTGTTACAAAAGAGTGATGCAATTCAGAGTTGCCTGAACAGCTCAGATAAGATCAATTTTGTCTAACTGCCTAAAAGAAGTTAACTGTTTTGTTTAACCTAATGACCTTGGCCCTTTGTGTTGGTTGATTAACACCTCCAAGGGACCCTTCATCCTATTTTAAAATGGGATTAATAATCTTTTGGAACAGAGGGCTGGTTTTCATCAGATATCTAGCTTTTAAACTGTTAAATTACATAAGAATAATTCCATCCTAAATTTAAAACAAAATCTGGTTTTGGTGCAAACCACTGGTTTTGAATTGGAATTTTCCTGTTTTAAAAATGCTGTTTATAACACTCATGACTAATACTAATGAATCACTGTAAATTCATAGATGCAATCAAGTCAGAATTAAAACAGTAATTTTGAATAGTGTGAATTCTGTCATTCATTTCAATGGACGTATCATTTTGGTAGATCTGTGCTGAAACCTAAAGCTGTCACTATAGATATCAGCCCTTCTTACTGTTCCATGTCTGATTCTTTTAGAGAAAAGCTCAGCTAATAACTTTATTCTGCATCTCAAACAGCATAAGTGTTATGTTTCTCATCTAGCTGCCAAATTTCCCAGCCATTCTGCTGGCTTGACAAAATTGTGTATAAGTAAAAAATATCCAGGTGCTGAAAATGTGGTAGCAGTATAAATTACATTAATTTTACACTTGAATTTTCTACAGTGTATCCAACTCTTTATTTTGTAAGATAAAATAATATATTTCATTAAGGAGTTGCTGAATTCAAGGTTTGAGTATTTACTAGGTTTTAATATGCCTATACAATTGATTTGTAACTATTTAATTTTTAAAAAATATTCAGCCTAATCACTTTTAGCGCATGAGTTATATTCAGCCTGTAAACTCCTTATTATTCATATGCAGAGGGATGTGTCCAATGATTAAGACCCCAAGGATTTGATTGAAAGAATAATCTGCATTTCTAAAGAAAAAATAAGCAGTAGGGTATTTAATTCTTAACAGAAATGTTGTGATGCACGTCAAAGCATCACTGACTCTTAGTTTTAAAAACAGGATCTGCAACTTGCTTGTCCATTGGCTGCTTCACTGCTATATCAGTAATGTACAGTCTTGATCTAATAATTGCTTATTATGCAGTTGTTTATCAGCTCATTTGAAACATCCTGAAATTCAGTCTAGCTCAGCAAATTGCTGTGCTTAAGGCATTTTTACATTGTGGGAAATTATAATATCCCCAGAAGGCAAAGAATTAATAATAAAAATCCTCTTTTGTAAAAGATTATCATTGCAGAGCAAATGGAGCAGATCTTCCCTATCTTAGCACATTTAATATTCTCATTTTTTTCTATGAAAGTTTGATGGAAAGACTATGTGGGGATCACTGTTTTATTAACTTGTTAAGAGACAAATTTACTGAACCAATGCAGCATATTGATTTCAGTGTCTGCTGTATGGAAAAGCAGCAATAGTAATGGATGACTTCTAGACATTTCCATATGGAGGTTATCTCATTCTTTAGACATTTCATGATCTTGATTTATCTGTTCAGGCTGGCACTAAGGAGTTAATAATTAAAATTACAAGGATGCTTTCTTTGCTTTCTTGTTTATTACTTAGAAGTTTTTCCTGCCTTCCAAATGATTTATTCCTAGTATGCCCACCCTTATTGAATACTTTGCAAAGGATCCACAGTTTGTCTCATTCTATTGGAAACAGTATTCTGTGAGTAGATTTTTGGTTTGATAGGCAATAAACAGAAATTAGACCACAACATGCAGCACATTTTTATCAGTTCTCAAATACTTTTCAACTGATTAAGCATGCATCCATCTCTGGAGTGAGGGGGCTTAATCTAGTTCTTAAAATCCATCACATAATACAGGTGGCTTGATCTAATTTCCTTTAAAACTGCAAATATACAAAGGTAAATATCATAGCGAAGATACTTAAAGAGAAGGAAAAACGTAACAATCTAACTGAATTGAGCTGCAATCTTCTAGGTTCTTTTCTTGTAGTTTTTCAAGTCCACAAGCATACCTGTCTTCCAAGTTTTATTTTTTGCTTGATATTTTGAGGGGAAAAAAATCTTGCTGCTTAATCTAGGAGTTCAATGCTGATTTTATTTCCTTTATTCATTTTCACATTGTGCCCTTCAAGCATCAGGCAAAAACCAAAGATCTCAGAGAGTATGCAGGCATCTGTCATTCTTCACCCTACAAAATGAGTGATCCATGTAGGCAAGGACTGTAATCACAGCAACACAATTCAGAAACTAATCTTCCTGTATCTGTACTCTTACCACATTTTTGTACAAAAAGAACAGTTTGTAAGTTCCCTTCTCAGCTGGCTATGTTGTATCTCTTAGAGGTCACAGGCCTTTCTACTAAGAAATCTTAATCATCTAGACAGAGTCTTTTTATTAGCAACATTAAGACTACATAGGCAAGTGGTTTATGGGAATTAATTATGTATTTTTGGGCCAAGCCATCAGAAATATTCTCTGGATGTTTTTATCAAGCCTAGTCTTAGAACCAGTACAACAGATAGCTTAAATTTTCATCATGAGTTTCAAAAATATGAATAATTACAGAAATAGAAAGATGGAAATTGAATCAGAAATACATATAGCATTTCCAAGTAAGTAAAATTTACTTCTGACATAAATTTAGATCACTGTTTGTTATTTTTATGTAAGCTATCAGCAAAGGGGTTTTCAAAGTAGCAGACTTATATGTTCTTGTGGATGTACAGGATATACAGTGACCTACTTTGTAGATATGGACAGAACTGTGTCTGTAAAAGTATTTAAAGTAGGTCTCTAATGCAAAACATAATTTAAAAGAGTCTTATTGAAGCAGCATCTTTTACATAAGCTCTCAGATATACTAAAGCAGTAACAATTATTCATCAAGTGATCTCAAAGCATTTCACAAAGACAGGAAAGTACTTTTTTATTCTACAGAATGGAAGTATGAAATCTGGAGTTTGATTTTACGAAGGATCAAGAATTTCAGTTGCTTAGAAACACAAAAATGAGACAGAAAGGTCCTGCCTGACACTTAAGAAGGCACGTGTCTTTATACCACTGAAGCTTTTTCAAAATTAAATAAAGCATAGCTCTATACATGCCCATGAAGCCAAATAAATTGCCCAGGATCTTCCAGCAACTCAGTGGCAGAGCTGGCAATGGCATTCCTGTCCCCTAATCTTTGTGCTGGGTCCTTTCCCCTCGACCAACACTTCATCAATGCATTGACTGCAATGTGAAATCATCACTGTTTGACCTATATGAACATTGGAGTAACAGGCAAGGAGAACTGAATATGAAGAAGTGGTTCATCTGAGGAACTTGGACAAGATGTGCAGAACGCAAGTGAGCCAGAAGTACTTTATGACATATTCAGAACCTGAATTACAGTTTTAGTAATCATCAGTTCCCCTTCTTCTCTGTCATTTCTTTATTTAATATATAGCATGCAAGAGACTTATCATGCAAGTTTTATAAGCTTGCAATAAAAATATAACAACTGTTGTATTAAATTATTTAAGTTGTAAACCATTGTAAAAAGGAGAAAAAGTTATATCGATGTGGAGACAGAAAAAATTATTGTGATAGAGTATAAAATATATTGTGCTGATTACTACAGAATTTTTGCCCAGTTTAGCATATTGTAAATCCTTGGTTGGCCTTAAGGATGAAACTGCATGTAGATTTTTCTGAAGAATTGTGGCAAGTAGTTTAAGAAAAGTGAAGCTAAAATCAGATTTATAATTTAAAAACAAATCGGCAAAAATGTGACAGCAGGCAAAAAATATCTCAGAGGTCAAAAGACAGAATTGTGGCAAAGCAAAGGATCAATGTCTTTAAAACTTCCAGATTTCCCCTGAGGGAAAGCTAGAATTCTGGAGGAAATGGATAACCAGCTTTTGTATTTTAAGCAAGTAGATTATTATTTTATTCTTTTGTTTTATGCTTTACTAAAGAGAGGTACTGATAACTTTGAATCTGGGTGTATTTACATTAGTAGAATTTGAAAGTGCTAGATTTACAAAATTAGTAACTACAAAGGGAAACATTTTCAGAAGGACACAAATATATTTAGCATGAAGTTCTAACTATACATGATAAAAACCATTTAATTTTCCTTTATTCTGCCTCTTTGCTCTTAGTAAGTCAAAAATGAAACTGATTAAATGATGATGATTAATAATAATCATTCTTTAGCATCATCCTGTTTCACCTTTTTATCTTACCAGATTTTTTAGGACTTTTAATGACCCTAAGTGTTCTTGTGGCAGGTTACAGATAAGTTTTCTTTACCCTGCAAAGTGATTTGGTTGAAATTCAGCTAGGCAGAGCATACTTTTGTTGCCTTCCTTTCTCCCAAAATGTGCTTTTGGCAAAAGAGAAAAAGAGGTGATGGCCTCATTCTAATGAATCTTCCCAGCAGTGATGTAATTGAAAAAACACCTGGCAAGACAAGCCTTTTTAAAAGAAAAGCCAACTCATTCAGATAATGCAGAGTAAAAAATACTGGTAAGACCACTGTGGTGTGATATTCCCTGACAAATTAAGGCCCGAGGCATAAAGTGCCAATGTAGGCCAAGGAGAGGGCTGTGTGGGCCTCTTAGCTTTACTTTAAAACTGACATTTCTTCTTGAACAATTTATTTTCCTTTACCTGTACAGCAATATTGTTAAAACCAGATCTCATACTGCATATCACATCTTTAAACAGAAAGAAGCACAAGGATAAATTATGTTTCACTGTGCCTGATAGGCTGGGTTTCTGTTGGTGGAAAAGATAAGGGTCACCCTTCCATCACTTGCACTTCATGTTTCTTAACAGTGGTTAAAGCATCACATACATTTTTCTTCTGAGAATTTTCAATTTCATTAATCCAGAATCTCTTTGAGCTAACATAGTTCTTAACGGAACTAGTTGGAACATAGTTCTTTGGGCTCCAGAAGCAGAAATTCCTGTCAAAAGGACTAGTGATCCAGCAGAGGAGCTGTCAGTGCTGCTGACTGACTGGTCACCTGTGGGTCCTGGCCTGCCTGAAGGGTCTAGGGGCTGATCCACTTAGGTGAACCTGGAACTTCTAAGCAACAGCCCAGATCTGGGCAGCTTTTCCATTTACTGCTGGGCTATGCTGTGTACTTTACCTGTTACACAAAATGTAAGAGTTATAGAAAGCACTGCAGTTTGTGTAATCCCAAAAGGCAATTTTTAGGGGTTTTTTTAAACAGATGTTTAAGACCATGTGTTTTGGTGAAGAAACACTCTTTTTAAAAAATATATATATATTTGTGTGATAATTTAACTTTATTGCAGACTTTTGTGATACACTGTGGTATAAAATATATAGCAAGGTGTAATAAGAAATCACAATAGAGTTAAATGTGTAGCCCTATAACAGATATAATAGACTATTTTGCCGTGAAGTCCACAGGTTACTTTCAAATGACCTGTAAACAACTCCACCCGTTGATGGTGGAAGAAGAGCAGTGGCCTCTGAGCAGTGAAGTTGTCTAACAACAGAGCAGGTGGAACCTGTGCAGCACTGTTCTGGGACTGTGATTTTAATTTCCAGAGATCCTAAAGCAGCCCAAGCAAAATGATGATTCAGTTCTTTGCTGCTGTATTATTGTTTGTAAGTGTCCTCACTGTGGTATGCTCTCAAGAGAAGAGGTGTATGCTGGGTCACAATTTGGGGTCAGTTGTTGGCTTTTCTACAAATTACCTTAACAAATCATGTAATTCTTCCACTGTTTTCTGTGGTTCAGTCTCCTACCTGTCCTATCTTCCTTTTTCAGCTCTCAGGTTTTTTGTGTCAATGGTAAACTCTTGGTGGTAGACTTTGTCTGTTATTTAGTGTTTATTCAGTGCCTGATAAAATGGCACGTAAGTCTTGCTGAAGGCTTTTGTAAATGATGCTATTAATAACTTCAAGTTAGAGCAAAAATGACTTGCAGCTCAGATTGCTCTGTGGCCAAGTTACAGACCCTTTTTCTTTCATTTTGCTGTTGGTTGACACAGCTGAATGCCTCTCCCAAGCCTCCTGTTCCCAATTCCGTAACAAACTATGAGTTCATATTACACAGGAAGCACTAGCACTGAGATTTATTTGTCATCCTTAGAGGCCATGAGAAGGAACAAAAGACTTTCATCTCTCTCTTTTTGTTCCTTGACTGTAGGGAGTAAGAGGGTACTGATATCTTGGGTCACTGCCGTACAGGATAAAAATCCAATTAATGTAAATCTGCCAGATCAAGGGGAAGTAAGCAGTGTGGCTATCAAGAGCCCACAAATTTCTGGGTGGATCATCAGCAACCTCTGGCAGCACAATTTCCCCATTAAAACAGAAGCTGAGTTTTGTTCCACCTCTAAATACTGGTCTACCCTCCTTTTTAGCCTGCTCTGGCTAATTTTGCATAGGTTGTTAATTGCAGCAATAATGAAATTTTAGTCATTTGTTGACTCACTCAGCACAAAAGGCAGTGAATGCCATGACCACTCTTTGTTACATCTTCCAGGCAGCTGTGATTAAACTGCTGTGAAGCCAGACCTGGATCAATATGAATGATCTTCATCAACCTAATAATGTATTTAACATGTTCGGTGCACTTTTATCTGTTTCTGTTAGAATACACTGTTTACATTAGTGCAGGAGATTGATTTAAAGTTCCAGAGTTCTTTACAATGGTAAACATTAGAAATAACCTCATTAGTCTGCACATGATACTATATATAAATATATAATCTATCATGGAAGCTCCTCAGCAGGTGTAAATTAGCATAGCTACAATTTACAGTTGTTGAGAATCTGGCCTAGAAACTGAAAACAATTATTCCATCAGTATTATTTTAAATGATCGCAGCTTAACTTGACATAAAGCAAGGACCGTATGATCTTCTCTGTACCCAGTCTAAAGATGCTTACCACACCATCTTCTAGATAGCTTTTCTATTATTTGTAGACTAAATTCTCCTACCAGCAGATGTATGTGGTGTCCTCTAGTTATATAAACATCTCTTTGTGGCCTGGCCTTTTGCACGCACTGTGTCCAGTCAGGTATTTCTTTAACCCACTGGCTTTGAAGACTATTTAGCAAACTTAATAAACGAACAAATGTGGAAGCTGTACCAAAGGTATCACTTGGAGATGTCAAAGCACTTAACAAACATTGTTACAACTGAGTCCATGTGTAACCACCGAAGGACATATTTGCTTCAGTATGTCTCATGACAGCTTCTTAAAAAATATACTTAAGTGAATTTAACACTTGTGAAAGGTGCCAGATTGACAGGCCCTAGAGATAAAAGTTCTTGCATTAGCAGCAGGCACAGCCGGGCTTCCCACACACACTGCCCCACCAGTGTCCCCAGCCCTACCTGGAGGGCACAGCAACCAACTGTCCTACAAGCTTGCAAATCTGCCCATCTCATGCTCCTGGACTATGGGCCAAGAGTCAGGAGCTGTAATGTGACCTAAGGGTGAAAAACCAAGTTCCATAATTACTGCACAGGTGCTGTTGCAGTTGATCATTTTCACACCAAGTTTTCAACTAATCCAGAAAAAAAAAATAAAGTACATGTTTATCTGATTTCAAGTACAACAAAAACATGTGTGTGAGCCTCTAGTGAATCCTGTGGTTCTGTCTGCCCACACAGGCACATTCAGGTGAGCCTATATGAGTGAACAAGTATATACACATACTGTGAAGTGCATTCTTAGATGCCTCCTGAAAAATGGGTCCTTACTGCTTCCTATGTTTGTAATAATCTGTCTCCATTCATAACTCATCCCTGCTTGGTGTCATTACAGCCCATCCTCCCCAGAGATTCTGGACACAGCTGGCATACAAATTCAATAACCATCCACCCCATAAAGAGATTGGATCGTTACAGGGTTGAAGGATAGCATACAGGGAAAACAGGCTTGTGATCTTTGCACTCTGTCATGGTTTTAGAAAAAGCACAAGTTCTCCTCTGAGTGATTGTACCTGGAAAGTTCAGTCCTCTGTTCTCTTTGAAATTATATTTAGACCTCACTGTGAGTATTGGAAGGGCATGCTTAAGTGTTTCTTTATTTAGTGCAGAGAGCTAATGACATTTTAAACAAAAGTGTGCATTTGTAACCTTGTATAGGCTGATTCTCAATCTGTATATAAGACATGACTAAAACCAGAACACTGGAAAACACACAGCAATTAGTTTTCATGCTCTGCCATTTTCTAAGCTGTAGCCAGCAGCTGAAAGAATTTTTATGGAAGCTGAATCTTAATTCTTTCTACTGAGAAACAACCCTCACTAATGTAGGAGGAGCTCAGCAAGCTTTATCTTTAAAAGAGTTACATTTATTTCTGCAACTTGCCATTGATGTGCATGGTAACATACCTAATTAGACTGGTACTGCACTTTGGAAGGCAATTTCTGTATAGCCAGAGAGAGGTGGGTGGTGTATAGCTGTTTTAGGGATGGCATTTGGGACTGAAATTGTAATTGTTGTACACACTCATACATTTGGTGGCTATCATTGCCGTTTTGCTTTCCTTCTCAGCATTTCTTCTGCATCTGTCACACTGTACAACTTTAGGAAGCATCCCTACCAGGCTAAATCCATACTATACCTGCGATGAAGTTTAGGTTTCAAAATTTGGAAGTTCACAAGAGAATTTATCCTTGGAAGAGGATGTTTTAAGATGGTAGCATCCATGAACTCTGCTTGAATATGTTGCCTCATCCAGCCTCAGTTTTCCTGTGCAGGCTGTCTGTTATTTAAAAAAAAGACCATTTTAGGTCATCTTCTCTTTCACAGGTTTGATCTCTTTTGTACCGGTTTCATGTTTTATTCAACCTTGTTTCAAATACTTAGTGTACCTGAGTCATGTTTTCTTTTGGACTGGTGGTTTTGTTTTGGGTTTTTTTGTCTGCGTGTATTTATTTGTATAGTAACCTAATGGCATTTTCTTTTCATTCATTTTATTCAGTAGTTCCTAATTTTATCTATATCATGTTGTAAATTTTACTTCCATCTGCTACTTTTTACCTACCAATACTATTAAGCTGTTTTTCATCAACCACCTTTTTAATATTTTTGACCTAGTAGTTGACCTTTTGCTTTCAGAAAGACAAAAGGTTTTTCTTGTCTGCCAATGAGAGAGGAGGGCAATGCCAGAGACCTTCTCTTACAGAAAGACAATACTCCACTTCCAGAAAAATGCAGAGGAAGAGATGTTTACCAGTTTTTCCTAAGATGCACAGTATACTTGGGCACCACTGAACCACTGTTTAGAAGCAAAGGCTTCCTGAAGTTTACCTACCCCCTCCTGAAGCTCTTTCTCAGTTCATTAGTTGGAAAAGTCTTTATAGATGTGAAGTATTGCTTTAATTTTGTTTTAAAAAGGGCTAGAAACTAGAATTCCTTATTAGGGAATGATAGGAGAGAGGTTCTTTCAGGACTGAGTTAAACAGAAGCCTTCAGAAGAGTAGAAAGGGGTTGGTTCATTCCCATCTTCATGTAACTTGAATTACAGGGTTTAGTAAGTGAAACGGATCATAAGATAAACCCCGCAGAGGCCAGGAAGCACTAATTAACGCCCACAGTGAGTAACTTTTGTGAAATTGGTCTTTAATCAAACTTTGCTCTGAAAACAAAACAAGGTATTGTGGCAGCTTGATAAAAGAGATGCATCACCAAGGCTGACAGGCCCACAATCAAACCAGTACTAAAAATAACTGTTTTGTCTACTAATTTTCTTTCAGTTGCTAAAAAAATGCATGAGCTATGGTCTAGAAAGACTTGTACAGTTACTCAGCCAAGTGACTCAGCTCTAGAAAAGTGAGGTTCCTGTAAACATTAATGCCCTCCCTGATTATGAAGGAACCCTCTTTCCTACCCACACCCTCCTGTTGAAACAGGAACAGCAGAGAGGATTGTGAGGAGAGGAAGAGGCAGCATCTGGATTCCCTCAGATTTGGTCGTTTTATGCCAGCTGTCCTCCTCTTGCTGCTGATGGTACAGAGTTCAGGCATCCTGACTGACTTATTAGTGTGGATTAAGCTAAGCCAATCACTCATTTTTCTTGTATCTCACGTGAACAGTAAGGTCCATGGCTGCTGTCTTTTGCACTCACAACTTCTCACTAAATCTGAGAGCAGGAGTTATCAGTAAGGCATCCAGGGAAACACAGCTCATTTTCCTCATTTCCTTTCATCTTCTCAGCTGTAGGAAGAGTTGCCACAACTCCTGCAGGTACTCATCAAGCCTAGAGCAACTTTCGTTATGTTTTCACTGTAGCCTGCTTAAAAACATTGCTAGAACTTTCAGGTTTGGGATAGATTGCAAAAGGACAAGAAGTCCACTGCATAAGCAGGACTAGCAGTAAAATACAACAGAACACCAGTCTTCTCTTTATAGCAGATTTTTCTCTTGGCACAAAAAAGACGTGGACCTGTTGAAGCAGGTCCATAGGAGGGGCACAGAAATGGTCAGATGAGTGGAACATCTCTCTCCAGTGATGAAAGACTGAAATAGTTGGGGTTATTTAGCTTGGAGAAGGTGCTTGGGAGACTGTTTATTGGCCTTTCTATATGTACAGGGAGCTTAATAGAAAGATGGGAAAGTCCTGTAGTGATTGGTCATGGGGTAATGGTTTTAAACTAAAAGAGGGTAAATTCAGACTAGATATAAGGAAGAAGTTTTTTACAATGAGAGCAGTGAGACATTGGAACAGGTTTCCCAGAGAGGTGGTAAATGTCTCATCTCTGGAAACTGTTAAGCTGAGGTTGAACAGGGCTCTGAACCAGCTGGTCTGGTTGAAGATGGCTCTGCATATTCCGGGGGGGGGGGTGGACTAAATGCGCTTTAAAGCACCCTTCTAGTTCAAACTATTTTGTGATTCCTTGATTTTTCTTGGTGACTGCTTTGCTGGGTGAAGTGTTGCCCTGTTTTTATGTCCAAAGTGACAGAATCCTATCACTCTGGATCCTAATAACCATATCCTTCACAGAAGAGGTTGTGGTCATCTAAAATGGTTCTCCACTATTAGGAACAAGCCAAAAGAGGAAGGCCAACATTGGCCTTAGTGCTTTCAGTATAGGCTGTATGTATTTTCATCTGTTATGTGATTACTTGAAAAAGATATTTTCATTGTTACAACTAAAACTAATTCAGTGTGAGAAGAAAGAAGTCTGTGAGTATAGATGGGTCCATAAATTGCAAGACAAACTGAAATGTAATGTGAGGAATTTTTGGAGATAGGTTTTCATGAAAGAATTGTTTGCAAATACAGACGTGCAGATCTGGCTGCTTTGGCAACTGACCAGGCATATGACTTGAGTTCCAAATACAACTACAATTCCCTCTGTAATTTCTTTTTTTTTTTTAAATTTTGGGGTATGTATACTTACAAATTGGCCTGAAACAGTAAATTTGGGGGTTTTTTTGAAGTCTAAATTATACCAGTTACTTTTTTTTAAAACAAATGTTATTGTGTATTTACCATTCAACAGGAAAGCTCATTCATCAATTGTTGACATTGAAAGAAGGGAGAGAAATCTAGACACAGCTTAAAAAATCTCAACCACACAAGATTATGTTTTGAAAGTTATGTAGCAAAGAACGGAAGTTGTTTTATAGTCACAGTTCCAAAGACCGTCTTAGGAAATCACAGGTTTAAAGTGGTTTCACAGCCTTATCCAAACTCCTATTGGTCATTTGTCTCATATATCATGGCTATAACAGACTTCCCCTGCAATTCAAAGCAGCTGCTTGACTGTATTCAGATAAATATCCTAGGCCAGAGTGACTGAAGTGCATCATCAGTGTTCCTTGAAGGAGTTTATATCAGTTTTGAAAAACCAGTCCCTTAAAAGTACAATCACTAATGTGAAATAATGTCATCAAGAATAGTAACAAAAAGCATAAGCCAAGTATTGGACTGTGAAAAATATCCATATTGTCATTGAAAATCTTCATAGCTGCAAGAAAAAAAATCAGTACAAAATAATATTTTGCTAAGTGACTCCTTTTTATATTCCAACAGTATATTCTTGTTTACTGGGTTTGATTTTATTTTGGATAGAAAAATATTAATTGCAATGAAGCAAGTAAATTGTGCAGGATTTTTTTCAAAATCTTATATTCCACTACATCATTTCATATTAAGAAAAATGTGAGAAAAACCCTGGACTGTAAAAGCAGACAGTATTTTAAAGCACAGTTTCCATTCTTGCTGTGGTTGTACGCCACAGAGACAGTCAGCTGGATGTTTAAGAAAGGGAGGGGGGTCTCCAGTTCCTTGTGTTTCACCTTTTCATTGCACTGCCTGATCATTTAAGGCAGAGGCTTGTTCCAGACAGCTTTAATTAAACTATGCTGTGAAACTGTGTATAGATCAATGGAAATGATCCATAACAAGCTAATCATGTATTTAACAGTGTTCAGTCCAGTTCAATCACCTTCTAACATTTCTGTGGCTTTACATTCATGTGGCAAAGCCCTGAATGTGTATATGTATTTTTAATCCATCTCATTAGTGACCATATGCTTTGGCTTCAAGGGAGACAAGAACTGTCTGCAATCTGCCAGGGATTTAGGGACATCAATAATTTGTGAATAGTCATGTTGGTACTGGTCGAAGGGTTAAGTGTTCTGCACACCAGGGGCAGATCTTTTGGGACTGGAACTCTTAGTCAGCTGTTAGGAACCTGATCCCCTGTGATGCATCTTTTCAAAGTACATGCTGCATGTCAGATCTCTGCAGCAGAAGCAATGGAGCTTTATTATCTCAGGGATTTAAAAACGTCCTCTAAGCAATGTAACAATATCTTTTGGTTAAAAAGTGAAGGAAAGATAGTAGTTGTAATATGAAAGTGATTTTTTATGTACTGGGCTAAATGTGATCTTCTTTTTGCTACCATTTTCCTTTTTCATATGAGCTATTAGATTACTACTCCCCTGCAGATACACAGTGAAGCAAGAGTATGGCAACAATAACAGGGACCTGATTTTGAAAACGTAAGTGGATTGTGTGGCCTCACCTGATACTGCCTAAATCCTGCTGAGGCCAATGACAGCAAAGATGTAAAAATCACCTTCCTAATCATTTGGAATGACCCTATAGGAGCTCTCAGGACACAGATTTTTCTACCTAGTATGAAAAGCACCTTTAAAAACAGTAGCTTACAGTCTTAGTTTGTTCCATGTTATATGAAAGGGTTGCTAAGTCAGCATAAGAGATCATCAAATATTGATTTCAGTATCCTGTCTTTACAAAGGAATGGCAGAAATAGATGGCAATGCCAGAAGACATTGAATAAATTTTGTTCATTTTTAAGTTTTAGTTATGTCCATATTCCTCAGCTGTTCCCAGGTGAAAGAAAATAAAAGCATAGCAGTACAGGAAGACACTTCATATGGAACCTGCTCCTTGAACTTCTGTGGATCATTTGGGAGCAGGGGGATCCATCCTGCAGGATGAAGCTCACTGGGTTTGAGCAAATTTCATGTACTTATAATCATAGAATCATAATATGGTTTTGGCTGGAAGGGAACTTCAAGATCATCCAGTTCCAAATGCCCCGCCTTGGGCAGGAACACATTTCACTAGACCAGATTGTCCTGAACTCCAACCAGCCTGGCCAGGAACACTTCCCAGGATAGGGCATCCACAACTTCTCTGAGCAACCTGTTCCATTGCCTCACCACCCTCACAGGAAAGAATTTCTTTCTAATAGCTAACCTAAACCTACTCTTTTTCGATTTCAAACCATCCCCCCTTGTCCTGTCACTACATGCCCTTGTAAATAATCCCTGTCCATCTTTCTTGTAGGGTCCCTTCAGGTACTGGAAGGCCACAATAAAGTCACCCCAAAGCCTGCTTTAAGGCTGAACGAACCAAATTTTCTCAGCCTTTCCATGTAGGAGAGGTGCTCCATCCCTCTGATCATCTTGGTGGCCCTCCTCTGGTCTTGCTACACCAGACAAATGTCCTCCCTGNTGCTACAGCAGGTCCATGTCCTCCCTGTGCTGGGGACCCCAGATATGGATGCAGTACTCACCAGAGCAGAGCAGAGGAGCAGAATCTCTCCCTCACCTGCTGCCCACACTGCTTTGGATGCAGCCCAGGGCACCATTGGCTCTCTGGGCTGGGAGTGCTCATGGCTGGGTCATGTCCAGCCTCTCACCCACAGCACCCCCAAGTCCTTCTGGGCAGGGCAGCTCTGATCGGTTCATTCCCAGCCTGTGCTGATACCGGGGGTTGCCCCAAGCATGGTGCAGCACCTTGCGCTTGGTCTTGCTAAATCTCATGAGATTCCCATGGACCCACCTTAAGCTGTGTTGTAATGACAAGAACATAGATTTCCAGCAGCGTGGTGTCTTCCAACTCTTCCTGTTTACACCATCCTGCGTGCATTGGTGTAAAAGCATCTCAGCTGTGCTATCAGCCATGTTGTCTTCCTAGAGGAACACCCCTTAATTTCTTTGAGATATTTCCCTGATGTTTCCCTGTTAACTTCTCGTACCTCTGAAGTCCCTGGCTGGTCTCCACAAAACTGCAAGTGTGCTGCAATGTGGCAAGCATAATTAATGTGGACTGTCACAGGAAATGAAAACATCCACAATGCACATCACTTGTTTCCTGCTTGATAATCAGCTGGTTTTGCTTGTACTTAAACATTCTGTATCACAGCAGTTTAAATAACTTTAAGACTGACATCAGTCATCTATAGCTCCTATTAAAGCTCCAGTAAACACACTGACTGTAACCCTCTGTCCTTTACTTGTTCTCACTTTCAAAATCAATTTTTATAAGTACGGCACAAAACTGAGCAAGCATTTCCATAAGTCTAATAAAGGAAGGACATTTTTGAAATCTTTGTATTTGAACAAAGAGCTATATATTCAGAAAACACTCATGGCTGAGGTTCTTATTTATCTAAAAGCATATTTTGACTGAGTGAAAAAAATATAAATAGTGTCTTTATTAATTTCCTATCATTAAAAATATACAATTAGTATTGGAAGATTTAGAGTAATTTTTTTTATTTTTCTATAATTGCATAGGTTACCACAGATTTACTAATTGTGCATTGTCTTCGGTGAGACCTTAGAGTACAATATTACTGTTTTAGAAGACCCAGTGTCTGCTTTTCCAGGGAAGTTTGCATGAACAGACTTTTATCTACAATTTTTAAATGTAAAAAAATGCACGTCTTAAGCTGCACTGCTTTCATATCAAACTAGTTGATTTGTAAGTACAGTAAAATATTTAGAGGCATATGTCCCAGATTTTTATCCACATTTCATTTTTGCATGTAGGCACTGACAGTAGAAAAGGCACTGATCTTTAGGATAGGTGGCTCTTCCTGGTTGGCAGTCAAGTCCACTAGAGCATGTTCAAATGTAAATGGCTATTTTGGCCACCTCAAAACCACGAAAGAATGGAGTTCTATTTCCAGATAGACCCACTTTCAAATTCTCTCTTTAAAAGACTACCTGGACTTATTTTGCTAGCTTTTAGTTCTGATTTGCATCTTTTAAGCCTGTGAAAAAAGTTAAAGTCTAAAATTGTATTTTCACTATTCTAATTGATGGAAAAAAGGAAATGTAACTTTAATAGGGTGGGATCAGTGATTTTGAGGTGGCTTGCCTTTACCCCTTCCACTTAATGCCTTCTGAGTCAGCATTGCCGTAAAGTTTTCTGAAGTCAAATTTTACAAGAGAAATGCTAGTTGTTAGTTAATTAACAGGTCACTGCTGAGTATCTGTAATACAGAGAATGAGTTCTATTTTTACACACCAGGTGAAGAAATCCTTTGACCTTTGTGGTGACTGTTGATCTTTGGCTCGCCCTTGTCTGTCTTCACCTCCAATTTCAATGATGCTAATACAAAAGGAAGCCAGCAGAATTTCAGAAGACTGGTACTGTCTTTGCAGTATTATGTAGGCAGCATTGCCATTATTACATTAATTTATGCTACTGCTGCCAGATAAAAAGAGAGGAGTTTTGGCTTCAGTGAATACAATTGCAAAATTCCTGTTTTATCCTGGATGAGGTAACACTTTGACTGAACTGCCTATTCACAGTTTCACAGGCAGTGACGCCAAAAAAAAAAAAAGCTCTGACAGTCTGCAAGTTCTGCCCTCTTTACACCCTCTCTAGCCAAGATTGCTTAGTGTTATAAAGAATTGCCATAATCCCAGAAGCTGCTGACAGAAATAAGTTACTGAAACAAGAACCTGTGCAGGCTATACCTTATCATTAGGAAACTGTCTTTTCTGGGTCATTCAATGGGTTTTCAGTAGTTTTCTTTAGGGTTCTGTGTGGCTCGATTTCAAGCATGTTCGCTGAGGCTGCAGCATGACCAAAAACATGTTGATGCAGAGTTTAAAGTTTCTATTCTTTTCTTTTCTTCTGTATTCTAATTAGATCTTCTCAATTATTAATTCTGTTCCCATAATGGACTTTTACATTTGCAAACTTCTGCCACACATACCAGTCCCTTTAGAGTGCCTGGTAGCCAGATTCTGTATTTTTAGCAGTTTGAATCTTACTGTAATTCCAGATAATCAGTCATATATGTTGCCGTTCCTGGACTTCCTCCATTATGTCTTCAAGATGGCATTCTTCCACTGATTACAAATTGAAATCAAGTTCATAAAGTTTTTTTAAATGGCCCACTTCAACATCTCTTTTGACTGATGCACCACAATGGGACTTGAGAGAAGAATTTGATTTACAGACAACTATGTGCTGACCATCCAAATATCAAAAATGACAAAGAACTGAATTTCAACTGGCCTTTCGTTATTTTTACAACCTGCTCTATATCTGTAATCAACAGACCACTCATTCACTTGAGGTTGAGAAATATGCATGTAACTGTTTTGCTGAATTCTGGCCTTAGGTGACATCTAAAGTTAACCTCAAATTAGTCGACAAGGAGGTGGGAGACATTCCTTCTGTATAAAGTAAAAACTTAGGAGTTGCTGTCTTGGTTTTTGCTTCCTTTTGTTAATTGCTACTCCACAATAGTTTTCAGAAAAGTATTTAGAAATAATTTGTAAGACATAGGATGCAATATGACAAAGTGGATTCATTAATTTTTTTTGTTTCTATTTTAGGACTGCAAGAATACCTTGAAAAATATTTAGAAGAGAAGACCCCAGCTCTGATTTTAGTACCTGTGGTGGATTTACCTGGCAAAGATGTTATTCATATAACATGTTGGCTAAGCTAGCAGCTTAAAGGAGAGCAGTTGATATCAAAACACACATACATTCCATCCAGGAGAGAACAAAGAAAGGAGTCGATACTAACTCTGTTGGATACTTTCATAAAGCAATATTGCTTGATTTAAGCAAAGTCATATTAGCTTCTAATGATGCCTCATGATATGTGACAGAGTCAGGTTTGTATGAAGAATAAAGGTTTCTTTTAAAAATAGTGTACTTTTTTCTGACTTATTTTTAGATGTCTGCAGGCAGTAGCAGGTGACTCTTGGGAGATGCAGTTGCTCTGATCACATTGATTCTTTGTTTGATATATTTAGGTCTGGTTACAATACACAGATTATAACTTCAGATCATTTGGATGGAGGTGAAACTAGAATATTATCTCCAATACTGTTTTAAGGACTGAATTCCTTTCAATTCTATGTTTAATTTACTCACTTCAGGCCAACTCAAAAAACCTTATTTGTGGCCAGATTTTAACCATCTTCTGGCACCAGCGAAGAATTATTCATAGTAGTATTTAGCATGCATATTTTACTGAAACAGATAATGGAAATGATGGCCAGACAGTAGGATTTGCCATCCTGCTTTCTGAGCCAGGGGTATTTTTTTTTTTACATCTGGTAGACAGCTCTTATTAAAGAGCTACCAACATTCAGGTAGCTACCAGCTAGCAGTATTCAGAGCTACCATAGACCGAGGGCTTCAGTTTTCTCCAGCAAATCAACAGGAGTTTTACCACCGCTTCCACTAAAACAGGCTCAGACACACAGGTGAAGCTCCTATAAATTTCACTGCCACTAATATTTTACTCATTACATAAGGTCAGTATAGAATAGAATGCCTTTTAGACTTTGCTTGAAGTAGTAAGGCACTGTGGAAAAATCTTACTTTCAGACAAAGGCTATAAAATGAAACCTTCCAGAACAAGTATCAAACCTTTGCCTTGCCTATATTCTACATCTATATATTCTCACTGCTTCTCTCCAGTGTGTGAGCACTAGAGCTAGGTGAGCAGCACTCCAGTTATGCTTCTATTCCACCAGCATATATCTGAGATACCTCCACAAAAGTCAACTGCATGGCAGGAGGTTTACATTGAGGTGACTAAGAGGTGGACTTAGCACTCCAGTCTAATTTTCTTACCTGCTACCAGAAATGCACTTGGCAGCACCTGATGCAAAACAAGAGACTAAAGATAAGAGGATCTTCCTCTGTTAGAACTTTTGAATGCCCAGCATACTATGCTGATCAATATTTGAAATTATAGTTCATTAACTGTTATTGTTCCTTACTATTGCTTCCAGTAATATAGCAGAGCTGCCATCTTCTTTAGTAAGATTTACATTTTTCACAGATCTTTAAATTTTTTTAAAGGGGCAAGGCAAAGAGTCTTTTATATAACTGTATAAATACATGGCTGTATTTAATTTCTGAAGGAAAAAGGGATGAATCTATTAGAAATACATTAGTTGATTAGTATTCAGGATCATTTTTAGGTTAGACTTACACATATTTGATCCTTGCACTTTCCCACGATCAGAAAAGGAATTGTTAATACCTGGATGTGCCTGGTTTATTTGAATTCTACTCTTTTAGAAGGCTAAATAATTTTCTCACTTCTCCCTGGAAATACCAGTTTTTTATTTCTCTCAGTGGGGAGTGCCCATGGGCCAGAGACACAATGGACTGTACGAGAAGACGTACTTTCAAGAGAGATAAGGATGAAGCTTATTTTTTCAATGATACATATGGAAAGTAAAGAGATGGCATAAATTTCACTGTGTCTCCTGTAGCAGTCTTTTTTTTCATCATGAGTTTAAAAAAGATACTGAAACACATTGATCTTAACTTTTGAACTGTACTGGATATTTTAAGGTGGCAGGATATTTACTCCTAAAGAAATCAGCTTTTCCTGCAAGTCTTCCTACAAGATTCATGACTCAAACTAGCCTGCTTTTTTTCCCAGTAGACCTGCATTGAGAAATGGTAACAGAATGCATTGGTCTGAAAAACAGTGTGATCTTTTCTTTTTCTCTTAACTGAAAGCAAGCCCTCTCCTTTTTTTGAGAGAAAAATAGAACTTCAACAGGTTACATTGTGAATACATAAAAAAGAATATTTTGCTGACTTTTTCTCCTAAAGAGGCTTCAGTTTCTGAGGGGTGTGAGTGACTAAAGCTATAAGCTCAGTCTACACTGTTTTAAGTATGAACAAGGCCATTTGTGCAACATTGATATGCAAGGTAGGTGAGTAAAGTGCTGTATCACACAGAGGCCTGAGACTTTCATAACAGAGGGAAACAGCACCATTTTACCTGCCTTATGCTGCCATACTTTCATCAGAATTACCAGCTCCTACTATGAATAAGATATTTCGGCAGAGCTCTTTTTCACTTTCTTTGTAACAAAGTGGTAGCTGAAGAGGTGAGCTGGGGAGATGGGTTCAGACATACACACACACACACACATACATACACATGATTTAGTGAAAAGAGGCAAAGACATCAATACTCAAAATTTGTACATGCAGGGGGGTTTTGTTGTGGTGTTTTTTGTGGGGTTTTTCTTCACAGCAAGCTTGGTGGAGTGTTTACACCAGCAAGTTTTAATCTTGAGACTATAAATTCCCATATGTGTTAAGACACTGGTTTTGAGGACTTTACATGCACACAAATTCTTCTGTTTCTCTCATTTTTCCTAAGTCTGCAGGAAAATGTTTTGTATGCTTATTATGACACAAAAAGTTGGCTGATTCCAGCACTCAGAACACAGAAGGGCTATGTAATGGGTGGGAAAATGTCTTTAAAAATGTAACCCAAGGTTTTAATTTTTCGTTTCTCTGCTTTAACAAGTGTCAGAATATGTCTTGCACAACGTCTCTGCTTTTTTTTTTTCCAGAAAGTTATCTATGTCTTGTTCTCTGTGTCCATAAAATTTTGTCTCCTGCTTCCTTTTAAAAGTCTCTGTATATCAATTTCTTTAATTGCTTGAAAGTGTGACCAAGTGGCACTGTAAGACCAAAACTGATTTAGTAACTTTGTGCTGTACTCATTTCAAAACCCAGTGGTGGTAACAGTACCAGTGAGCCTTCACAATGCACATGGCTAAGCTGCTATAAAGGCACCAGAGCTGATCTTCCTAAATAGATTTTAAAATGACATTGAGATATTTTAAGGAGAGATTATTTAATTTTTTTCCCTGTGAGTTTTACAGTTAGGTAATTCAGGAGCTGATTTGTTACACCAGATAGCATGGGTGCATCTTTCCTCTTAGCCTTCTGAAGTTTGATGAGCACTGGAAGCAAGATGTCTCCTGAGTATTAGAGAGGTAATCTGAAGCAGCTCTTCTCCTTCAAGGACATCCTGTTTGATCCATTATCTCCAGTCTATGTGCAGAGTCTAGTCTATCAAAATACAGTGATTGAATCAAAATCTTATTTCAAATAAATGAATGCATTGGTTTAATAAAAGATTTCTGCTGCATGGTGCAATAGTTCTCTAAATGAACACTGAAATCCTAAAATACAGAAACTTTTCATCTGTCCACATTAAATCTTTGTTATTTCTTTCAGGACGGGTTTGCTGAAGCAAACCTAGTTTGTTCTATGTATTAAAGTAAAAGTGTTCTGAGCTTTCTGAGTACTAACTGGCACTTATTATTTAAGTAACCTGCTTTTACTATTATAAATGTCTGGCATTGAGAATACATATTAAGACTACTTGACAATTTACTAATTTATGATCTTTTTACTTGTATTTTAATATTTCTGGCAAGCCAGCCTGTGTTGATGTATTAGACAAACATTCAAAATACAGACTTGAGATCTTGAAAGCTTCTTTTTTTCAACTTTCATCTGAACACTGAATATTTTTGACCTATTTTAAATTTTAATTTTAAAAAACAGACTGGGTACCTGTGAATTGAACTCATATGTTACATGCAAGTGCCCTTTTACTGATGACTCACTGCTCACAATTTCTTGGATTTGACTTCTGTTGGATTAACTCATGACTAGGATTTGCCTGTGATTTCCTTCTTTTCTCATTTTTAGAGCACTGCCTGCTTTTTCCCTACCTTCCCAAACAGTCAAGTTGTTCTGAGGATCTTCTCACAGGATGTTACTGCCCTTAGGTATCTTTGCCATTGTCTTGACTCTCCATTTCATTTGAAATGTTTAAAAACATTTGTTGGATATGGCTGCTCATCCTCCATCTCCTGTTATATGGCTATTTTGTGACTGTATCAACCCTAAATAATTTAAAAATACTGTTTGCATGATTTAACATGGTTGATGAGACTTACTGTCCACAGTACAACAGAATGTACTCAAAATAGGTCAGATTTCATATTTGCTTTTCCCAGCTTTCAGAAATTCTTCTCAGAATTATAAAGATACCCAGTTCAGAAGAAAATAATGGTTCAGAACAAAATGACAAGCTGAACTAAATGCCACAAACAAACTGACAGCTGCCCTGATCTAGAAACCTGTTAGGACACGTGTTCACGTCAGGAGGCATAGGTTAGGATCACACCACCCCTTTCCTGGGAAAGTTTAAGCATATCCATTAGATTTCTTGTGCCTTTATTTCCGTATCTGTATGTTTTCTCACCCTTGTAAAGGTGTTGGCAAAGGGATGCTATGTTGTAGTCATACAACCTGCAATAACAAAAAGTTTAGACTGAGTGAGCAGCACACATGAGTGTGAAAGTAATGTTGTAGTGGGAACCAGAACGAATGTGATCACAGACAGAAATTTGCATGAGCACAATCTGGAAAGCTTTTCTCCCAGCACACTGCCTGCAGCAGTCTCAGATCACAGAAGCCTATAATACATCTAGTAACATTAATGATACATTTTACAGCATGATTCATCCCTGATGATCCCGAAGTGCTTTACAAGTCCATCACATAAAATTTTCTTGGGCCATCACTGGGACAGCCACACACATGCTGGGGGCCTCCCCTGCACAGTGTGAGTGCAGGCAAGTCTCAGGTTATGCTGCTGGGAGAAGAGCTTCTCCACTCTCCATAGTCCCCAAGCAGGGGTATTTGCTTTGGCAGAAGAAGTAGTTTTCCACCTCAAAGGCACATCACCTGGCAGCTAGCGTTACTACTTTCTGTTACTCATGAGAAGACTTGTTCTACTTTAGATTTTGCCATGATAGAGGGGGAAAATCCCTCTCCTGTGCTGTCTCTATTGTCTTTCTGCAACTCCTGCTACTGGCAGCTGTTGATAGTATTGTCTTACCATGCCATCCTTCATACACCACATTTATTGCCATACCCTCACTTTACAAAAAATTTTGTAAAAATTTGTCTGAGGTAGAAGTTGTGCCACTGCATTACGGGTGCAAGCTCATACAAGCATTGCTTCTCCTTCAGTGATTCCCATGAGTTTGTTGGTAGCTGCCTTGACATTAGTTTATTTTGTTGCTTATAAAGACCAGGGGCCCAGAAGGAAGAAATACATTTCTCAGATGTAAGAGTTATCTCGTTGCAACAAAGTTCAGTCCTACTCCTACACAGACCCAACCCTTCTGCAGCAAGACCCAGATACATGCAAATGTAGAGCCTCTTGTAACTGAACCAAATTACCACAGCTCCAGAGTTGGATCTGTTAAGGTTCAAAGCAGGAGGTGTCAAAGGATATGAAATAATAGAAAGGAAACACAGACAAGAAGTTATTGCCAAAGGAATGGTATTACCAGGAACTGGTGGGGAAGTCAAGCTAAAAAGGCAAACAACAGGTCTAGGGACCTAAGTGGTTTATTCTTTATTTATGCTATGTCTTTGAAGGAAAGGACCCTGGACTGCCTTCTTACTACTACTAGTTCTAACTATAAAAGATTAATGAGTGAAGAACAAAGAGGAATAAATAGAGTTGCCAGGAAAGAGATCCAAAAGTGAACTTTAAAAAGCATCTCTCAACCCTTCAACAAGGTATAAAATGGCAAATGCTTTGCCCATCCTAACAGCGTGCTTCAGTCTGGATCTGAAGGTGAGGATGCCTGAAATAAGGCTAATATGGAAGGGAAGACACCACCTGTGCACCATCCCGCTGTTAAGGGACATTTCTCCTGGGTACTGCCACAAGGAAGGTGGTTAATAGGTCTTGACTGTAGAGCTATAGCCCATAAATGTGCTTCTCGTCTGAACTCCTTCTTGATCAAGGTGCTACAGTGTACCAAGATGTTGATTCAGGACTCATCTTCATTGTTATGGATCTTGTTTAAAACTAACTATTTAAATACTGAAAGTCTGAGTATCTCGTATTGCAGCTCAGATTAGGCCAGCCAAATGTGATTCTCTTTATGCTACAGTCCCCAGTGCAGACAAAAAGCTTTCTCAGGTTGAGATCCTGCCACTCATGTAATTATTTAGAGAAAGACAGCTCCACTACTTCAACTCCAGTACTTCACAAGAGGAATGGAAACATGGGGAAAAGTTTCTTCTTTGATGTAGAATATGCTGCCACTTTTTTGTTATTAAAATAGGAGCTAACTTTAAATAAATAAAATTTTGCCTGGAGGCTTCTGAAAACTAATGTTGTGTTTTGACAGTGTCATTTTTCTGATTCCTGAAAGCATTATGTGAGTTAGCTCAGGACTTCAGCATGATTTTTCTTCTATGCTACATATAGTGAATTAGTTTTTCAGCTCTGGATTTTATTTGATTTCTCTCTCACACACAGGCAGAGTCACATCACTATGCAACTTTCCTATTTGACAGGCACTCCCCAAAAGTGGGTTTTCCCCCTTTCAATGAACAGGTGAATCAACCCCCCATAAAGGAAGCAAAAGAGAGGGTGTAGCAAAGTGGAGGCAGCTACCACTATTTCTTATTGGAAAAAACTGGATGAAAAGCAATCATCTTTGAAAACAAACTAAGAAGATTAAGAAAGGTCACACAAAACCCCCACAAGACAGAATTTTTGTTTAAAAAAACCCACACTAGCTTCAACATGCAAATTGCATGCAATGCTTTTTTAATTGGGTTTGTAGGTTTTATATCCCCTGAATTCCTGCTTTTCTATAAAGGATATTGATGTAAGGATAACACAGGATTTTGAGAACAAGCAGATAGTCTTTAAATAACAGCTGATTTGAGACTCCTGTCTTTGATGACAATTTATGGCCCTCTTCAAAAAAAAGTTAAAAGTCATTTAGGTGTATGCTCAACTAGAAAACTCAAGTAATGTGTGCTTAGTGAGAGAAAAAGGATTGCTAACAGCACAATGTGTCTTACAGCATAAAGTGCAACCCTAAAACTGCACATTGCTGAGCATTCTTAATGTGCTGTGAGCAATTCCATACACTGCATTTCAAACACTGAGTGCCCACCCTAATATGTACATATATCAGGGGTGGCTACATTTTTTGCTACATGATTTCAAGAGACAAAAAGAGCTGGCCAAAGGACTTCAATTCCACTTTACAACTGTCAAGAGTTTCAAATTTATTTTATTTCCTACTTGAATGAAAGTAAAACACTTTAAATGGCTGGGGGTGGTGGGTTGGTTTGGGGTTTTTTTGGTCATGATTATATTTTTTTCCCCTTAAAAAAAGGGCACTGGGTCAAAGTATTTATTTTCTATTGTAAAGGTCAGATTTTCTGTTCAGATTCTTTTTTTCCCTGGAATTACCCTAAAGCATTGGACCATGGAAACTTTTCTGTTGCAGAACTTGTTGCAATTTACATCTTTTAAAATGTTTGGTTGGAATGCCTAATTCTATTTAAAAGATTTTTTTTCTATACTTTGAGACACCTTAGTTCAAGTGAAAAAAAAAAAACTTCGTGGTGTAAACAGAATTCAGATGTGTGAGCAGAGTCCTCAGAGACAGGAACTCTTAAATTCTGATGTTAATATTGAACTTTGCAACAGTTGCAAGTTATATACTTATCTCTTAAATCCTATAAAATGAGGATAACAGTAATGGATATGGATTAGATTGCTGTGAAGATTCTCTTGTAGGCAGTGATAGGTCTACAGTGAAGGATGCTGTAAGTGGCATATACCATGGGCAACAAGAACATTCCCAATGCTCTTTATGCCCGTGGTTCACGAGGTAATTTTGAGTCCTGAGTTGTGAATGACAGAGACTTTTTTTTTAAATACAGCACTGTGAGAGGTTTTCACTTGCTTTCTGGTCCACATAGCAGACTTCAGGATGGGCGTGGTGCTGTTGCAGGTGCAGAGTGGCCCAGAAGCCCAGAGCATAGCCCAGGCTTGTGTCCTGTATAGCTGCGAGGTAACTGTCCAGATTCTGCCTGGATTCTTCCATCTCTGCACTACAGAGCAATACGAAGCATGGGCATACTTTGTCTTTTGGGGCTACCCCTTCATTATCATGGTTTTCTCTGTATCTTCAAAACTATAACGCCATGGGTTTAATATTATTTATATTTTTAGAATATTACTTCTCCACAGAAGCTGGAGAGTTAAGAAGTGCAAATGGGACAGGAAGATAGAGAAAAATGCTTTTTGTCTTCTATCATCAGACGTTGTATGCCTTTGGTCTTCGGAGTCTTCCTCTGTTAGCACAGTGTTTCTTTTCTCTCCTTTCTTTCCCTCTCTTTGGGTTCCTATTCCTCATTTTTGATTTTCTTTTTTCTCTCCCTGGTACTGTCTTATAATGTCCAGTGTATGTTCAACAAAAGGAAAGATCCAAATGAGCTCTTCTTTAGCATTCATGACTAAGGACCTTAGAAATCCAAGTTAAGATGAAGATCATAAGCATAAGTGAGACAGCACACAGAAAAAGAATGCTGAAACTTGCACCTGGTCCCATTGGCATGAGATATATTTAGAAATACAAGCTGTAAAGTTTCATAGATCCAAGGCAAGGTGAGAGCGAGCCTTACATTGTACTCAGGTGTCAGCTGCATCTCAACACTGTGACTTGGTAGTGAAATACCATCTGTTGCCTTTACCAAGCCCCACATACATCTTTCAAAATGACCAGAGTGTCTGGGAACATAATTTGTCTTTTGACAGAGTAGAATTTTTGCTCCCAAGTCATGTAAGGACCTTCAACAAAATGTTTCTTGGAAAGGTAGTATTTTATGATCTGGTAGTTTGAACCAAGATTTCCAAAGTTTAGCAGACCAGAAACTATAAAGTCAATCTTCTGCAAAGGGTGTTAGAAAAATCCTCACTATTCTTTGTCTCTTTTACCCACGTGATGTGAGGTTTTAAAGGAAGTGCACAAAGAGCGTCACGCCACTTATCCTGAATGCTGAAGCCCAACATCTCTCCAAAAAATCTGAGCCATGGCTGCTCAAAGAGAAACTGGTATCTTCAGTGCTGAAATGCCAGAACAGGTTTCGCAGAGAGGCGGCTGCTGCCCCAAGTGTGTTCGTGTCCAAGAGGAATTTGGACACTGTCCTCAAGCACGCGCTTTAACTCTCGCTCAGCCCTGCAGTGGTCAGGCTGCCGGATCGTTCTTGCAGGTCCTTTCTGACCGAAGCCGCCCTTCCGCTCCGGTCTGCTCTGCGCTGCTCTGCCGACTCCCTGGCCCACCTTCAGAGCACCGACCAGCCAATACTCTGGACCCGTGTTTCATTGCAAGTTTCAATGCATGTTTTTTCGCAAGTACGTTACAGGTTACAGGCTTTACAACTTAAAAATCCCGCTCGGAAGCCTTTGTCACTATTCCCAGGCAGAGGTGTCCCTGTCGCCGCAGCAAACACCAGCTGCTGGTGCTGACCGCATTTTTTCATCTCACAATCTCCCCCAAAAGGCGGTAAAGGCGCGTCCGAGCACGCCGCAGGACAATCCTCGGCGGACTCCGAAGGGGCACAGAAAAGGGGATTGCATCTTTCTGCTTCCCCTCCCTCATCCCTTCCCCGCTCCCGCCCGGGCCTCAGCAGCCGCCGCCATTTCGTGGGCAATGCTGCCCCCGCCCGCTCCCGCCGCGCAACAGCACGGGGCCGCCCGCGGGCCGCCGCAGGGCCGGGGCGCGGGGCTGTGAGGCGGCGTGGCGGCCGTGCTGCCGGAGCGTGGCCCTCACTCTATGGTTGTGCAGAAACGGGGCACAATAGTCACAATTAGTCATTAACGGTAATAAGTATGGTTCCTGATTGATGCGTGAAGTGTCGTGGACAGCAAACGCACACACACACAGGCACACGCACACATACAGACAAACACACACACCCCCGCCCTTAGCATACCATTTTCTGCTTTGCAAATTTAAGGCTTTATTTTAGTCAATTTTGTGTTTCCCTTTCGGACCTAGAGCTATAAATACAAAAATTACATTCACAGCAAATACTGAGAGATGCAAGTATAATGTATCAACCAGGAGGGAGAGAGAATGAGGCTGCAGCATGAACTGGTGCCAAAGGGAGAGTTAAAATGCAGGAAGAGAAGAGAAGTCTGCTCTGCCTTAGACTTTTCAAACCCCTTCTGTCGGCTGCTTTCTCATGCTGCAGTTCTTCCATATGCTCCCTACACCCACCAACACACCCACCTACACACACTCACAATTTACCAACATACTTCATGTCTTTGCTGAATTAAATTCCACACCATCATTCAAATAAAATAAAATAAACAGCTGTTTTCTTTCCACCAAAAGCTAATGTTTTCTGACTTGGCACTTGCAAAGCATTTGGAAGAAGCAGGCTTCTGGAGATGCTTTTGTACTGGCACATTGTGACGCTGCACAGAGGGCCAGGGCTGGACCTGGACGCTCACCTGTGCTCTTAGAACCACTCTGCTTAGAAGGGGAACCCTTCCCAGGAGGAAGCACTTAGAAACTATACAAACAGGAATAAACTGTCCTAATGGTTACTGAGATTCCAGAATAGGCTTTGGTTGAGTCTCTGGGTCTGACGAATAATGTATTCAAAGCAGCACGGACAGGCAGAACACTGCAGAACCACATTACAGGTATTTATTTCACAACCTCCCTTCCTGTGGGAGAGGTAAAGCTCCAAGAAGTGCAGACACCAGGGACTGTGGCTGGCATTTACCCTACCTGTGTCATCATCTGTGTTAGCTTCAGAGTGAATTCCCAGCTGAAATTTGAAAGCCCAGCACACAAACAAATGGTAGGAAGGCAGGACCTAGAAAGAGTAGTCAACAGGATCCTTTGTTGGCAGACATTCTTGCGCTTTGTCAGCTATGGACCATTGTACATCTGTGGAGGTCAAAAGGCTTGAAAGCAAGACAACCACCTCAAGTGGCCATCTCAGTAAGTATGACTGCTGTACCACACATTTCTGACTGTGCCAACATGGCTGTCCTAACAGCTCTGGCAGGAACTGCTCTCTCAGATCATAGATCATGTTGGTCACAGCTGCCGGAGCAAGGTTGCTGCACTGTACAGGTGGAAAGCACGTAAAAGAGCACTATCTAACTCAGAGGTGACTTGTCATCTAGTAGAATCCAAAGACCGAGATTAAATACGTGGTTTGTTCATAAAACACATTGTGAGATGCAGATCACATTCCTTTAATCAGCTGTATCAATTTCCCAGGGTATTGTGTAGGTACATGCCAAACCAATTGGCAGGAGCAGCTGAAGGACTCAGATGCCTTGCTCTCAGCTCAGGTGCAATTCAAAAGTCATAGATAGTCATGAATACTCTCCTCATATCAAACACCCAAGCCAGGTTGGAGCTGGCACAAAACCCAACCTAGAAAAGAAACAGCACTCTCTTACCATGCGATACAGTTTACTGGGATACAGGACAACCATAACCAAATGCATTTAAAATCCATGTAAAACCTGCAGAAGGGTTTTGAATAAGTATTAGCTGTTGGCATTGATCGCTGACCTAAATAAGTTTCTGGTTCATGATGTAAGTTTTCATCAGTCCATCCAGGCTTGAGTGCTTTGTGTCACTGCTGTTGTTGGGTACCAACTTCTACAACTAGAGAGGTGGAGCAGCAGTCAGTGGTATAGGATGGGATACAAAACAGAAGATATTTCACCTCCATCTCATCCTATGTCAACTCAGAACTGCCCTCTGAGAAAAGCAGCTGAAGCAGCTTACTGTAGCTGTATGAGGAGCCTTTAGGCTCTTCTTCCCCTAAAGATGTTTCTTTTGATCCTCTGCAGACATGCTAAGGAACACCACAGCTCAGGGAAAATCTGTGATGCTGTTATAGAGTAAGTGAGCTAAAATTTCCTAAAAGTGACACATGTTGATATATCTTTTTTGGTTCTAAGTCAGGCCACATGTCAGTGAACTGTTAGAACTAGAATCCAAAGAAATACTTGATCCTGTTGTCAGGATCCCTATTCATCAAAACCCCTATTCATCTTTGTATTGCCACTTTCCAGTTCATGAGAGAAATTATTTGCCTCAGATGGCTTGCCCAACTACTTTTTGTAGTTTATATACAGAGCTGCCATCCTGATTCTCCATGTTGCTGGTGTCAAGCAGCTCTCCAGAAGCCTTTGAGGACAACAGAATATAACTTACGACAACTAAACTAAATAGGAGAAATAAGCTATTTTAATCCTTTGCTCTTAGAAGGACAAAGGCATATGCTCCACTACAGCTGTGAAATGATAAATTCAGCTGGGAAGAAGAACATTCCAATAAAGTTTATTAATTGCTCTGATGAGTACAGAGTAAGATAATGCAGGTCATAATGGTAGATGCTTGTCATGCTGTTAATTAACAATTGACAATGACTGCTGAGCATGAGAAGAGCTGTGTTCATAGGAAAACCCAAAAAACTTCTAGCCATGGTTATTGAAAGACTATTTCCTTCTTTTTTTTTCCTTTTTTTTACTTTCTTTTTTTTTAACTGTTTTTTAAATGCATTTCAATATCTGGGCTCCCTTTTAGGAATGGATCAGTGGCTAGTTATACAAGAAACAAAAAAAAACCCCAAATGATTTCTCTTCCTCTGCTTGTTCTCTAAGTCTTTTCTATTTCAGGTACAATCTCCTCAGTACAAAAAAAAAAACAACCTCCACACTTGTTCATGTTTCTGAGCTATTTCGTATCAAACTGTCAGTGTTATTTCGATTTTCTTATGAAAATCTCTTTTTTCTTGAGAGTTACTGCATTGACATTGGGCTAACCATTTTTAATACTAATTTAACTCTAAGAATTCCTTCCCTGAAATACATAGAAATTGCTATCAAAATATGCTTTCCTGATATTAGTGAGGTGTCTAGATGTATGCTTATGCACCTTGATCAAGTGGGGCCAAAGTGAATGCCAGTAAGCAGCATAGTTTGCATCAGCACAGAAAATAAGGGGTCCAAGACATCAGGAGTGTTCTCTGAGGCTACACCTTGCTTTTTTTTTTTTTTTTTTTTTAGTATAGGGAATATTTAAAGCATATCTTTTTTAGAGCTAGGAGCTGAGCAGATGGTTTTAGATGAGTTCTTGCTCTCCAAAGCAATGGAACATTCCACCTCTTTGGAGGAATGCACTGGTTCCAAAGCTGGAGGAGAGCGGTGGTGAAATCTACTGGTTTACTGGTTATGGACAACTTGAAGAAGGGAATGTACCAGGGAGAAAGAGAAAAATTAAGTTGTGGGAAGAAGAGGAGAAACAGCTACAGTAACTAAATTAAATGGGAGCAACAGAGGAAAAAATGAAAATGCAGAAAACTACTTTTTTTACCTTATCAAAATCACACTTTTCCTCACCTTATAGGTGGGGTCAGGCAATGTGTGTTGTGTATGAGAGAATGCACTACAATGTGAAATGAAAAGAGGTACATTTTAAAATCAATATTTTCGTTCTTTCATTTTGTTCTGTTTTCTAGAGGTACCAGCTGTATTCACAATTTATGAGGACATAGGTTCACCATAGCTACTGTACTGGGTGTGAGAGATACTGAGAGCTACTTTCTTCATAGCTGTCAATATAGTCAATTGTAGCTGCTTTTTTACTGTGTGGCTAAAACAGTGTTGTTAACACACCAGTGTTTTGGCTACTTCTAAATCCAGCTTGCAGAGCATCAAGGCTTTCTCTTTTTCCCAACTCTATGCCCCCAGCAAGTAGGCAGGGCATGGGCAGGAAGCTGGGAGAGAACACAGGGAACAGCTGACCTGAAGTGGAAAAAGGGATGCTCCATAGTCCTCCATACCCCTCAGCAATAAGAGCCGAGGTAGGAGGCAAAGAAGGGGAGATTGTTCCAAGGTGGCCACTAATTTGGCATTGGTCACCTTGCGGGATTTGGTGTGATTGCCTTTGCATCACTTGATATCACATTTTTTTTCTTCAACTGTTAAATTGGTTTTGCTTTGACCCACAAGTTTTCTCACTTTTATTGTTTCTGTTTTCTCTGACATTCCCCTGGGGAGAGGGGAGAAATGTTTGAGCAGCTGTGTGGATGCTTGGCTGTTTGCCAGGGTCAACCCACCGCAGCAACACTAACAGAATTTCATAAAGTCAGGCAAAATGTCTTGAAATTACTCAAATTCCTACTTTAAGCAATGTATTCTGGCAATCAAACAAGCTACAATATCTTCAGATCCTTCAGTTACCTTCTCAGTTTTGGTTCTATTATTCCTCTCACATAAATCAGGCTGCCATGGCAGGCAAGATAACTTTTGCATTGCTTTGGCTACAGGAGGACTCAAGGAAAAGAAACCTGTTACAACAGGTCTTCTGGGATGGACATTAATCTGTATTATTTGCTGAAGAAGCCTTGGAACATGGTGCCCCAGGCCTCTTTACTTGAGACACAAGAAAAGTAACTAGTGAAAACTAACAGCAGGAAGCACTCTGCTTCAAGACTGATGACAATAAGGGGTAAAAGAGAAAAGCAAAAGGAGAAGAACTCTCAGCACTCCTTCCCTGCGTATTGGGAACCTGATTTTGGCAGCTCTGCAGGCTCAGAGCTCTGCTAAGATGTGTTCTCTCTTAATATTTTAATGAGCTGAGCAAATGACAGTCCCAGATGAGTACTCGTCTTTGTTGCTGTTGCTAAGCAAAACAATGGTAAAAAAAGCTTCTTTTTCATCTTCTAAGTCATAAAAACAACCGAACCATTTGTTTGATATGTGCAGAAATTCATTCTACCTCTATGCCAGCTCAACCCACACACCTCTTTCATGTTTTTCATACATACTTGTTCAATTTCCCTAACATATGCCATGACACATCCTGATTTGATTGTCCTGCACATCCTATATATCCTCCTGGCCACACTGAGTTCATTCAGTTTGTCCTATTCATCTGGCCTCCAGCACAACCCATGGTATTATAGATGAATAAAGGTTTCTGTTCTTCTCCGGATTGGCTGAATACCCTGCCTTGCTGGCTCATGTAGTTTTAGAGTTCATCAATGCTGTAAGAGATGCTGGCATATTTTTTCATTCTTGTTCGCTTTCCTTCTCCAGTGACTTTCTGCTTTCCTAATAAAACTTCATGTTTTCCTTTCTTTTCAAACAAAGAAATGTTCCAGACTCCCTTCTCTTTGTTATCCATTTATCAAATAACCTTTTGCATTTCTGATTCTTTCCTTTTCTCACATTTTCTTTAGCCATCTGTCTACATTTTCCTTAGCCATCCGAGTTTTCACTTGTGGGTAGTTAAAAGAAGTTCTAGTCTCACATACATTTTGATAGGGCCTGATATCTATCCTGTTCTTCAATGACTTGTCTGCTCAAAACTTGCCTTTTGATATTTTATCTAATGTGATACTAAACAATTTTGTCTGTAATGTGAGTGATGAAATTCCCACATAAAATGTCAGTGAATGGTAACTATCCCTTCCTGATCAATGCTTATCTCTGATCCTGACCTGTAAGACTCAGTAAACAAGCTACAGATAACTGTTCCAGTCGGAATAGTGAGGCAGAGCAAAATAAGCAAGTGATTATTAGACCTCCATAGGCCAGTGATAATCAATTAGCACAAAAAGAGGGAAATTTCTACCTGCTTGTGGCACTGCCTGATACAAGTGCTTTCACAGCTGACAAAGATGCTGAAAAAGAACAGTAAGTAGGACAAAATATTTTCAGTCATACTGAGTGTTTAGCTTTGATGGATCTTCCTTTGACTATGGAGTTCAACATTGTAATGTTGCTACTGCCAGGTTTTTAATATAATGAGATTACTATAAAAACACCACCATCAAAACAAGCAAACAAACTCTAACATAACATCATTTTTCGCGTTCCAGTATAGCAGCATTTCCTCTTCCTTCATGAGAGAGAACTCTGAGCACTCATGAGCTCACTGTCAATGAGCACTTTGAAGACAAGCTGCTGAATCTCAGAAGTGTTTTCTATGCTCACCACAGTTACCTTTTTGTCTGTCGGCTGGGCACAAATCCTGGGCAAGCTACAATGCTCTACCTCATTTTCTTCAGCCTTTTGCTCTCATCTCTGGAATCTACACCTTTCAAGTGCAGTTAACCGATTAAACACAGAAAAGGAATTTAATAAATCACATAGGCACACTGTAAAGGATTTTCATGCATTCCTTTCCTATGTAAATGGTCTGTAACTTTTTCATGAATCAGGCCCATAGACTCTTTATTTCACATTTCCATCCTCCTTTCCCTGTAGAATTGCAATTTAAATGATCCTTAAACTTTTGAAGACAATTAAAGGTTAGCTTTGCATATCAGTGACCTACCAGCAATTCCCCTGTAAAGCTCTGATATATGTACAGTGTTTGATCTACATCTGCCTGATTTCAGAAGGTAGAAGTGTTTCCACACTGCTCTGAACTCTAGGTAGGGCTGAAAAATAGACTCAGAAGACACCACAAATAGCTACCATTTCCTGAAAGCTTCACATAGTTCAAGAACACCATTGTGGATTCATGACTTTTGACTTCATTTGAGTTTCAAACAACACATAAATTATTAAGAGGGTTTGGACTGCCTTGCTAGCAGGATTAAAAGGATGATCAGAAAATACTTTTGGTTGGTTATATGCTGTTTTTCTTACATCAAGCCATAACAGTATTTTGTTAGAAATTGTATAGCCTTTATTCCCAGAAGCAGGAATGTGGCTGTCTGTGCAGCCCCCCTCAACCCAAAACCTGTGATTTCTGTATTGCAGCAGCCCCATCAGACATGGTCTGCATGGGTTCTTAGAGGAAATGAAGTCTGCCTGACAGCTTGGAGTGACCATGTGTGACTTGTTCAAAGGTGGAGTAACATGTACCAAACTGTAGGGACTCAGCACGTGACTAGATTTTGAGTGAATTGTGAAATATTTGAACAAGATTCTTTTCCTTCCCCTTCAGCCCTTTCCAACTTCCTCCCTCTGGAAAAGCACTTTAATATGTAGAATATAAATTAACAGGTCTCCAAAAGAGTTGATACACATTTGAGAAAATATTGTTGCACAGCATGACTGGACAATTTTGTTTCATTTGAGACAGATTCAAAAGATGAAAATTACTATAATATTAGATGATGGAATAGCTCCAAACTCTTTCAGCTTTGTCTGGAACAGACACAGCATAACTACTATTGTCTTACATAGTGACTAAATATAAATATTATAAAATATTTATAAATAATGAGTGGCAAATTGATCACATTGTGGAGTTTTACTGGAACATATAATTCCTGTTATTAATCTGGCATTTATAAATTTTTTACTACTGATCACTTAAGACAGTCATCTGTTAATATTGGTTGTCTTATTAAAAAAAATTAAAATGAGGAGATGGAAAGAGCTTTGTGATTTATTCAAACTGTCTGAGACTGTTTCTGCCAGTGTGTGTGCTGATAAATGTTATGTTAACCGTTTCTCTGTTTATTTAACATTCTCCTGAGGAGGGCTTGATGTGATTTTAGCAGTCTCGTGTATTTAAAGAACAACATTAATATCTAGTCTGCAGTGAGAAAGACAAGGAAGAGTCACAGGTGGCACAGACACTATTCTCACAGTGGATAGCCTTTGTCTTCCTTTGTAAAAGTTTATTCACATCACAAAATACTACTGATCTTGAAAATCTTTATTTAGGAAAATATAGTCCAAAAATTACATTCTGCATTGTAAGACTAACAACCTAGTAGGACTTTGTTTAACAACAGTCTAATACGTGTTTTCCACTTTTTTTATTTGCCTAGGTTTGCACGTAGTTTGGTATACAACAGCTTTTTCTTGAAGGAAAAAGAAAATTTTTACAACATCCTCAACACACACAGAGGCACACATTCACAGTTGCATCCTTTCAAGCTATTTTCTAGAACAGTCAGTAATACAGATGTGATGAATCAGGCCTCAATTATGATTCCAGTTGCATCCCTGTTCTTCAGAGAGTATTTGGAATTGCTGAAGTAATTCAAAGTCTGAGATTGTTGCCTTATTGTCATGAATATTTGTTATGCCTTGTCTGCATCTGATGTGCATCTGACTAAAATGAAGAGAGCTGAATCCATATGACAGAGACCCTCATTTTTCTCACTATCGACAGAATGAAAGAAAAAACATAACTAGAAAAAGCCCACGAGATCAAGTAATACCAGTAAGCTTATGCAAAAGTGGTTGGTTTTCTTTTTTAAATGCTGTCATTGAACATCAACTATGGAAAACCCAGGTTGTTAGAACTTCATTAAATACTTGGTGAGAAGAGATGACGGAGACTGCTCTGTGTCCAAGTGTTGATTCACCTGCAATTGCCCAGAAATCGCGCATCAGGCTTAAAGGAAAGTGCCCTCTACAGGAGGACTTAGAAAGTAGATTATCTAAAAGCTGTCAGCTTTCCTTTGGGTGAAATGATAAAGCTGACAACCAGATAGTTTTAGTTTTGGATGAGCTGGCTCTGAGGTTGCAGATGTTACAGAAAATGTAACATATTCCCTTCTGAATTACCTTTCATATGATGTAGTGCCTGGTGTGTATAAATGAGATTACCCCTAAGAGATATTACTTCCAAAAACTGGGTCTGCTGTTTATCCATAGTTTCAAATAACTTTTGGTCTTTGAGCCCACAGGCTAACTAAAATTTTCAAAAGAAGGTCAGAGATTGAGCGCTGCAAGGCTTTTTTCACCAGACATAGAGCTGCCCTTAGGGCAGTTTTCTGCACTTTCTAAAATACCACCTGAATGCAGAAAAAAATCACGTGACTACAGAAGCTAAGATTACTTTTTCCAATAATATCCTGAAAAAATTGACAATTTTTGGTCTTTTAATACGTTCAATTTGGGATGCTAGTCAGAATCAGCCTCTACTACCTGAATAACTAGTGTCCAGTTGTCATTCTCTGGAGTTCAGAATGAAATAATAGGGCAAGTTCAAGTCATGGTTTATTTTCAGAATCCCTAGAAGGGCCTTATTATTTCTTCTGAAATACCAATTCACTGACTGTTACATATACAAAAAAGTCTTGATGTCTTTAAGATAAGAGCCACACTTCTAGGAAATTATTATTATATAACTGAGGGATCTGCCAAAGAAAAAACAGAAAATTTCTGTAATGTTACCACTGTCATGTTTTTATTAGACACAGTAAAACATTCCTAAAATGCAAAATTAAATCATCTTTCATTGTAATACATGTAAGTAGAATATTATGTTATGTCCAACTACACATTGCTTGTAAAATCTCTTTGCCAAAAGTTGAAAGGCAGAGATGACATAACAGAAATAATTGGGTGACTGATGATCCTGTTTATCAAAGCTGTTTCTCCAGTTTTCACTCCTCCTCACCTGAGCTGGGTGAAACCAACACTTGTCACTTGTAGATTTAACTGCTTTGGACATTTCTGAATAGGGCATGTTATTGGGGACTTTATGTCAGCCTTAATTAGCTGTGCTTTCTGCTTTCAGGTTTGCTGGTAAGTCTAATCATACCACTGTCAAGATACTGTTTTGTTTAACAGGTGCTAAAATGTATTAGACTGACAACTACTATTGTCACTGAATCCTTTCTGTGTTTTTGAAGTAGACACAGATAATTATTTATTATTATTTCTCTGAAGTTTCATGAAGTCCAGGTATGAGAAGATGTATTTGGTCTGTGCTTTGAAACCTAGGCCCTACTGGCCAACATGCTGATTTCATACAGTCAGTAACATGCTGGGATTCATGGTAACCAACCAGCTGCAGTGGTGCAACCACATAAAGTCATGGATCTCAGGAGACACAGGAAAAATTCAAGACAGGAAAATTAGAAATGGATCCCCAAAGCCATTTTAGGGGTTGCAGCCAGGTCCAATGAACTATATTAAAAGTGAACCTAATATAAAGGAATTCAAGATCTGGACACTCTAAAATATATCATGCAATGGGTTAAGCAAGGCTCTCAGTTCCAATGTAAACACTGGGAATAGCTTTGTCTCTGAGCCAGGCAATGAAGAAAGTTTGCCAATATGGGAACAAACTAGAAATGCCACACTGAGGGAGGAGAATTTATTTAGCAGTTTGCTACCAACTCTGGCAAACAGACAACAAAAGAGCCCTTGATTTTCTTTGTGGATCTATGGACATTTGCCATTCAGTTATACCTTGGGGATTTTTGCACTTGTCATACTTTAGGAAAAAGGAATCAGTTGGAGAATGCATATTTAGATGGCATGAAATGATTCAATTGGATGCTGAGACTTGACAGGATCTCTACATTTTTAACTACCAAAATAGTAGTTTTTAACTTCTGTCCTTTCTGCATAAGCCACTTCTGAAAACAAGCAAACCACACGCTGTTGTTTTTTTCTTGCTTGCTCTGTCATCAGCTTCAGCTGGCGGGCCATTGTTCTTCGCGTGGAAAGAGATAATAAGTAATAGGTACCCATCCAGCTCCATTGCTGCTCCTTCTGGAATGCATGATGATTTATACTGAGAATACTGTGCCATACAGAGATTTCAATATCACAGTCATTACTACAGCACACAAACTTCTGTCTGCAGTGCGTTAAGCAACATATTCCAATATCTATATGTAAGCTTCATCAGCGATGTAGAGCTGAAGTGCCTTGTTCATAGCCTGCTGGTCAGGTGAAATTTGTAAAGGCAATTCAGTTATTGATGTAATGTCCTTCTCATTCCTCACTCTTTTAAATTAGGATCAAGACACGGAGAGGTTGTCGCGGCAACCCACTCAAAGGATCAAACAATTCCTCTCCCAGGTATGAACGTATGAGGTGATAAGAGATATTGTGCTGGTCATACATTGAACAGATCTGCTGGTGACCATATTCTTTACTTCTTTTTGTGGTCAGCATCTGTAGTTTCTTCAGGCAATTTATAACACATGCTTTCAATATTAGGCTGGGGGATGCAGGAGTTTTTATGAGTGGGATCACAGTGCAGTTATTAATTATTTCTGTAGTATTATAAACATACTATTCTCTCTGTTCTTCCTAGCATATCTAACAATCCAATGTAGACACAATGTACCACAATGAAATGGATGAAAGAAAAAAAACATGGAGCAGTTGGAAGAGGGGTAAGGACAGAGGTTAGAGCATCATAGCTAAATGGTTAGTCAGCAAAGGGTGGCATGTAAATGTAAATTTCATGAGGTAAATTTATGAGAATAGAAATAAAATAAAAAATAAAATTGAATTAAATGAAATTAAATAAATAAAATAAAATAAATCTGTCTTTCATATCATGGAATTTAGTAATAATGATAACAAAGGTCTCTGTAGTACACCAAATGAGGTTACCCTTGCTATTAGAATGTTCAATTCAGAAGGAATAAAAGTTAACAACTGATCAAATCAAATTAAAATATAGAATCCCCAGCATACCCTTTCATCATGCTTTAATGGTATGTAAAAAGCACATACTTAGATAACCAAGTGAATCTGAGCAAATCTTTATGCACAGATGTCATGGACAAGGACTTACCTCAGCTTTTTACTATATTCTTTTGAAGAGTTGCAAATCTAAAACTAAATCCAAATGTGTAATTACTTAGGGATTCTATATCCAGAGAGGAGACTTGGATCATTTGTGAGAGCAAAACCAGTCCAGCATACAAGAAATCTTTGAACTGTACATCCCATTTAAGGGTACACATAAGCTTGTATATGAAGAACAATATCCAGCTGAAAAGTCAAATAAAAAGGGACAGTAAAGTGAGCCTTTTCTTGAAGCAATGCCTGAGGGAATCTAAGGGAATTGGCTTTGTGGAATTATTTGGAAAGTGGACTCAAAGCATCCTATTATCATTCTAAAATATTGGTCTCTTGTGAATTAAATTTTGTGAATTCATCTTTATTTCTCTGCAAAAAGAAAAACTATGTAAGTTTCTCTCCTCTCCCAGCTTCAGAATCCTGGAGGTTGTTCCTGTCCTCATTAGGGTCTCTCTGAGTTTTGCTATTAACCTCTAAAGGAATAGGACTTGATTGTAATACTACTTCAGGGGCCTCTGAAGATTCAGTTGCTAATCCACTTTTATATGTAAATTACATAAATCATTGATTTATATAAAACAGAGGGGAAGGAGATGCCTGTGATTTTGCTAGGTAGAGAATCAAGGCCTAAGTAATTGTCAGCTCTCAGAGTTATAAAATTAAAAGAAAAACAAACCCCTTCAGAACAGCAAGAGTATCCAGTTCATCATCATTCTGCAAACTGGTACCTTTATGGGTTTTGCTCTGTTTCTTTTCCATAACCACTGTTCTTAATAATTCAGTACCTTCTTTCTTTAATCATATTATTAAAGGCAATAGACTGGTGATTCATTTTGCTTTCTTTGCTCTCTCAGTGATGTCCATTAATGAAGACTTACTTTTCAGCACCATTGACTCAGTTATCTAAATTATTTATTTGGTTGAGCAGTTCAGTGTATCAAACTTTTTTTCTCACTGTAGCAACTACTTATAGCTCAGATTAGAGTTTCATATTGATTTTCTCCTGGAAAACGTGTGTGAAATGGATTGTGCTTTAAAGTGCCAGAAGTGGTAAAAGTAGGGCTAAAGAAGGTATAGCTAAAAAGATAACAATAATTCCTCTTGCTGCAGCAGTTTTTACATTTGTTCTTCTTTACATTTTGAATTAATAAAAGACTTTCGAAAACCGTAATGGTGCTGAAATTCCCATAAAGAAGCTCCTTTCTTGATGGATAGGGTATTGGCCTAAGGTATCTAACTCAGATATACATCTTCTGCCTTTTGCATTCAGCACAGAATATTAGTCCCTGGCCACTCTAAATCAGAAGAAAAACCAGATTTTAATGTCTTCCCCACCCAAAGCCTGTACACTAAACTATCACCTCCAGAAGACTTCAGGTAAATGTTCAAAGAACGAACACATCTTAAGAATATTTACTTCACAAAAAAATTTTTAGATGCTTCACTTGTGTCAATGATTGCCCATTGCCTTCTTTGTCCTGACTTTAAGGAAAGCTAGGTCGCTTGTTGGATATGTCGGTATTACTCAATTTAATTTTCTCCCACTTTTCTCAGCTCCTATGACCATCACATTTATAATGCCTGCTTCAGCTGTTTTCACAACTGATCTTATTGTCCTTTCCTACTATCTCATAATAAAAATAGTTTTAAAGATTTAATTGCTTTCAGTCTTTCATGTAATCCAGTAAACAGAAGTATTTGCTTCTACCCAAATACATGAAAAAAATAGTCTGATAAGTTCTCTTCATTGTGCTTCATATGACATTGTAAAAGGTTTTTTTCTTTGTTATGCCCACATTAATCGACTTTTGCATAATATTCATGTCACTGATTCAAACTCTCCACTGTAGATGAATACTGGCAAGCCTCTCAGTCTCAAAAAAAGAAAAAAATATTTCTGTTAAATAATGTTATTTTTGAGGAACAGTATTTTCTTCACCTCAATGCCGTAGTTTGGGATGATGGAAAAAGCTGTTTCCATTCCTAGGAATAGCTGTACAGGTCTGATAAATTCTGTAGGATCTGTGTAAAGCAGTTATCAGAGACAAGGGTGGAAGCTTGATTATAAGTACAAAAGAGTACAAATTAGTAGAAACTATAACAAAAAACTGGAAGGTGAAATTTCCAATAAAATGTGACTGATATTTTGCAGATGGAAAGGATCTTTATTGTCTATTTAGTTTGTTATGGAAATGATACAGAAAGAGCTTTGAATACAGAAGTATTGGAAATTGCTTGGGACCTAGTACCACCACCTGTAGCCCTGTCTGCAGAATGTGACTTTGGGATAATTGACAGAAGCTATTGTATTTTCTCCAGATAACAGGAATGTTTGTTCATAGGCATGATGTAACACCAAGTATCATGGTGTTTCAGCACTGCATAAGTAATAACAAATTTTATTTTAAACCATTTTTTTATCAAGAAAATATTTGATTTCCCCATTTTCAGAAAAAAACTGAAGCACGAAGTCTGAAAGTCATATTTTTCTCCATAGTAGACCATAGGACCATTTATGTGTGGGAGATTAATGATATTTCCCATCAGGGAAATCCCAGGGTTACTCCACCCTTGTAACCATATGGGAGCAAGACCATCCTTTAAATGAGTTATTTGCAATGAGAAAGAAATATTTAGCAAACAAACTGAGAAATGTCACTCAGATCCTTAGTGGCTATCTTATCAAGACCTAGATTGGCAATGCTAAGTTTTCAGCGTATCCCATTAATGGTCCTTAATTCCAATAATGTAGGGCAGATTCCCTCTTCACTACTGCTGGATCTTATTGTACAATAGAGGCAACAAATACATTATTTTCCATTTAAAAGCACAGAAAATCAGGTATTTATTATCAAACCCAGTCCAGACCATATAATCCCAATCTTTCATGTCCTGAAATCTTCAGCACCATTCTCTACTGAAAAAATTGAGATAGAAAGCATTTTGGTGATCTTTGACTAATGAATTTAAGTAGCTTTTATTAAATATTTTCTGAACTTAAATGCCTACAGAATACTTGGAAAAAGAATGTCATTTTTGAAATATCAATTCCATAACTTCTGAATTAGTGAAAGCACTGTAGATAAAATTCCAGGCACCTCTTGGAGTGGATTCCTTCCCACCCATCTCTTCACAGCGCAACGAACTCCTCTCTACAAAATCTTCTACTCAAGATGAAAGATTAGACATGATGCTGCTCACCTGGACTCTTAAATGTTTCAGCAGAAAAGGCAAAATATATGAAAAAGTAAAAAAATCTGAGGTAGGAAAAAACTTGCAGACATTTACCAGTATTCTGAGTGCGGCCTCACACCCCTGCTCCAAGGGATTTCTCTGTCTGTTCTCAAGTCAATACAGACACGGTGCAGCTGCATAATTGTAGTTTAGACTGTTGAGAAAAGTGTTGCATGAAAAAGAACTCCAAAAAGGGGGATAGTTGAACCCTCCTCGCTCAGAAGCGCTGCTTTCAATTCCCCGCTCTTTCTCTTGATCCCTGCCAAGGGTCCTTGCCCATGCCTGGCCATGTACCCCAGTGATCCAGGCTTGATCCTGACTCACTGCCTTGATTTCACAGCTTGGTTTTGCACTTGTCTCACCACCCGAGGTGAGATTTGTCTGCCAGCCCCTGGACTGTTGACTGACCCACATTGCCATCACCAGACTTGCTGTCCTCTGTTTGGCTCTTATGGGGCTGGACCTTTGTTAGTGCAATCACAACCCTGCACCTGCCTTTGGTCACCCTTGGCTTCTGGCCCCCTTTTCCTTAAAGTGCCTCTTGCTCTTGCTGCTCTGACAGTATCTTCAAATGCCATAAGAAATCATAACATGCACACTCAAAAAAATGAGAGAAAAAAATAGAAGACAAAAACAGCAATGGATAAAAATCCTTTGCAGGTCACCTTAGGCATTGCTTTTTTGGCAGAAACCAATTTGAGTATTTATAGCCAAGTTAAAACCCATTGAAAGCACAGGTCAAAATGGAAACACTGACCCTTTCCTACTGCAGGGCTAGTGATCATCACCCCTGTCTAAGTACTTGTAAGCTGCTTGCAATAAAAAAACCTCTTAGTTTCAGCCCTCCAAGTGTCAGCCCTCTGTACTGGTTAATATTATCGAGGGAATCCTTGCCTGACAGAAAGTAATTTAGGATCCATTAAATATGATTACTTGGCCTTGAAAATGATGGATATTGAACAGAATTATAGGATCACTTTACAAAAGAAAGGTCTCTTTTACATCCTTTCTTGTGGGGCATTAAATAAAGTCTGAGAAAACTCCTAAGGGATTTCTGGCATTTATGGGTTACATTTATGAAAAGAAGGATTGATATTCATATTAAAAACTAAAAATTTAACAGGGTGATGTGGTAAGCACACGGACAGCTGTGACATGTCTAAAAAGTGAGTGACATGTTCACCAACTGTTTTCATTTCTTCAGTTATACTAGAGATATGAAAAGTGCCTTTAATTTCAGACTAATCTTTCATGTACTCTATTGGAATATTAACCCCAAGCGCTTTCCTAAGTTCCCCATACTTCTCACTATATCTCTGTTTTTAACTGAAGCATTTATGCCAGAGGTTTTAAAAATTCTCAGGTCACTGTTTTCATCAATGTCCTTTACTAGCCATATGTTGAAAGGGAGTTTGTATAGAGTTGTACAGAGGCTTGATATGTTTATGCTGCTTTAACCTAACTGAAATCTATTCCTAAGAACATATACAGGGGAAGTTTAACCTCTTCATTACTAAATGATCTGCCCTAAAGTTCAACCATAGAATGAAAATAGACAGTTTGATTTTCCTCATAATTAAAATTGTAAACATTTAAAATTAAGGGGCTTAATTTTTTTTCCCCATGAGAAGGTGGATTGGCTGATTTATCCTATGCAGAAAGTAAGAAATATGGCCCCCAAAATTAGAAAAAATTATTATGGATGGCTCCCCCTGAAAATAAGTCCTTCTCAAGATTCAAAGAGAAATGGGGGAAAAAAATAAAGATAATAAGGAATAATTAGATGTTTTGCTATGATCTTCTTCATCTCATCATTTCCCCATAAGAAGCTGCCCTAGAAAGCACAGCATCCTGAAATCCTGATCTCCACTCTGATTAATCTGTACAGGTAAGGGTTCACCTTTCAAACAGAAATTCCATACACTTTATACCTGTATCTTCCTCATTAACCATAATGCAGAAAATTCATCATTAACACAAAAAGCACATTCATCATCTATTTCATAGACATAAATACAACCACAATTTGTCTGGGCACAGCACAAGGCATGGCCCACTGACAAATCTTGGCTTGTGTGCTTTCTATTTTGAGATGAGGAAGAGGTTTAATATATCTTTGATCTAAGTTTCAAGCCAGTATTGTCAATTAATTCCCTGCCAAACTGATTTTTGATTGCAGTGTGTATGTTGAGCATATATTCAGACATTGCAAGACTGTTGATGTGTACTTTGAACCATTCACAGGCACTGGCATCTAAATTTTAGTTATTTTTTAAATATTAATATATCCTCTCAATGATATTAAATCACCCCTCTGGTTTTCAGATCTGACTGTACGCAGTGCACACCTGAAGCAAGTCCAACTCCTTGCAGAGGCAGCCTTTCTGCTACTTCATATTATATGGGATCACTTGTACCTGTGTAAACATGGCACAATATTTTATGGGACTGCAGTGCTTTAATTTATACTGACAACAGCTGCTACGTGCACAGAGCTGGGGAGATCTCGGGAAATCTCTGCTTCAACAGCAAAGTAGGTTAACTCTGAGCTGTTTTCTTTTAACTAGTAAAACAGCAACACTCAGCAGCTTCATGCCTCAGGCACACATCACATACATACACATGGGTTTAAATTCCAGTTTTGCCAATTTCAGAGCAGAGCAGTGAAGTGGGATTTTCCACATCCCCTATGAATGCCTTAGCTATTTGTTTGTTCAGGAAGAGGGGCAGTGTCACTTTCCAGTTTCAATCAGGAAAAACACATGCTTGAGATGAGATACCTTCACCAAAAAAGGTTGTGTTAAAACTGATAGATGGCTCAAAGAACAGTTTTAGTGAAAGATTATTTTCTAATAAGAAGGTGGTTTCATCAGGCAGTTCTTGACCAGTTCCACTAATGCAAGTTTTGCACAAATTTTGGTGACTTTATAATACATAGGAATACGTAATTTATACAAAAACATTAAACAAAACATTATACAAAAACATTTCAATTTATACAGAAACATTTCCTGATGGTATCATTATAGTTTCATAATCCTCAGCATGCAAACTAATGCAGTACTTAACCCCTCAATTTTTGAAAGGAATTTATGATTGCATATCTGGGAATATTCAGAAACATATGAAGTTTCTTTTTGTTTATTTTTACTTTTCAGTACATAACCGGAATCCTGTTGGAGATAATACCTAAGAAGTTCTATCAGCCAAGTATAGAAGGAGATGCAGAGGAAAAAAAAGATATGTGGTTGTAAAGAAAGGAGCATTAGTCAGCCTTTGATCATGGTACTAAAAATCTTTATTAACTATGTTCCAATATATGGAAGCACCCATAAAAATATATTTTTAATTATGCATAATCTAATTATTCCTTAGACAGCAATCTTAGGTAGCCAGACTAAGTCAGAAACATATTTTTATGGTGGCCACATAAACCCTGCCAAAACAGGAGCTCATAATGGAAGTGCTAGCACAACCTTAGCACTTCATGTGCAAAGAGTATAATCAAATTTAAAAACTATTTTATCTCATCCATTAAGTGTATTGTCACAAGCTTGCTGTTCAACAAGAAAATAGATGATGACAGCATGCAAGCAAAATAAATCAGGATCAACTGATGCTGTTTGTCATGTGTATTTTGTAAGTTTTAAGAATAAAACACATTACACAGTTTTCAATGTTGTATTTTTTTATAAATGCTTCTGACTGATGCTGAAGTAATCCAGCAAGCTGTGTTGCAGTATACATTTTGTTGTACGTCTTTCCCTCTCAGTGCTAGAAGTGAACATAATGAGAAGTCGCAACACCCAGACTGGAGAGAGCAACATTTCATTCTGTGAGAGTTTAGAAATGTGTCCTTCACTTGAGTGCATCAAAACAGTATCCTAAGTTTTTTTCATTTCAGGCTCTTCCAGGGTTACACACACCTTTGAAATTTGCCAGGTTTTTTCTCAGTTTAAATGATTTGCAAGGCCAGCTCTCACCCTGCTGTGTCCACGCATATGCACCTAAACATCTCTCCTTTGCATTTCTGTGATTACCCTGCATTACAGCATTTCTGAAACGGTGCTGAACACCACAGTCACAGTGCTCTGCTGTTGCCGCATGTATTGTTGGATTTATGATATCGTGCACTGTTGGACCCCTATCAGAAAATAATACAATTTGACCAGCAGTAAAACTAAATAGTTTCTATAACTTCTCTTGTTTCATTCTCTCATTTATCTTTTGTTGTTTTTCTTTCTCCTAAACAGTGCCATTTTCAAGATACTGGCAGGTGGCCTGGAGAAGATAGTGGCGATCTGTTATTCCTTACAGTGATTAATATAGATAGACTCCTGAACAAATATCTGAAGTTGTGCTGTGACATTAAAACAAAGATTCTGAAGATATGAACAAAGACATGGCTCAGCAAACATTGAGTGGAACTGAGAGGAATCCTATGGTCCACTCAGACAAGAACATAGGATGGTGCCAGACTGTGAAGAGCAGTAAAGCCATTATGAATTGGCCAACTTTGACTATTGCTGCTTAGAAGGTAATTATGGCATTCTTAGTTAATCAATCATTCATCTTGAAATTAAGGTGTTTGCGACTACTGAGTGAGCATCTTTTTTACTAACTTATAAATCTGGGTAAAACATATGAGGTTCTATTGGTTTGTGGTCATTGGGTTCCCAAAATGTGCTAAGGCAAGTAATGGGATACATGAAACCATTTTCCTTTCACTCCATCTGTCAGCATTCTGTAACAGAAAGGAAACCTTCTCTTTGGACTGATGTTCTGGTTTCTAATCTTTCTCTGTGTTGTATTGGTCTCTGCCAGGTGACTTTTAGGTGCTGGGATTGTTTACCTATTCATTGGTGGAACTTCTACAGGTTATGAAGTCTTCTTATCTTTCTGAAGTTATTAAGTTGTTACTATACAAAAGATGTGTAGAAAATGTATAGAAAAAAATGTCCCATGTAAACTCAGAATTCATTATAGGATGGCAAAATTGTGGCATGCTTTTGCTGGATCAAAGAGAGACCCAATATAGTGAAGCACCTTCAGCTTTTGACTTAATGAAGCAAGAGTTTGAATGGAAGATTACCAAACTCAGACCACAGAGCTGAAGAAGCTGTTCATAACATTATTTGCTTTCTGACAAAGGGCTAAAGCAGAAGTTGGAAACGAAAGAATGCATCAGGTTTTTCAGAATAACTGTATGGTAGTGATCACACTGCTGGGCAGATGAAGTATCAGAGTCAGTTTTGAAGCCAAATGTATCATTTATCCATACTGTTTGACTGTGGAAATCTTTCCAGGTTAGGTCTGGGCAGCCCGCTCAGTACAACTAGTAAGAAAGCTTCTTCTTCTTCTGGCTAACTCAAGAATTTGCTCAAGAATGCCTAAGCTTGGCAGCTTACTTATGCTATCGGTCTGTGCAGTGATATCAAATGACTGATGTCAAGGAAACAAAGCAGGTTGGACTTTGTCCTAGAAAAGTCCCAACATCCACACTAGGGCAAGGATAGACTGGGATGGTGAACAGATGAAATTCAGATTGTCAAAAATGGAAATACAACCACTTCCAGATTTTAGGAGGACTACATGTAGCTCTTAGGACTGACCAGACATCCAAGATATATTGTTTCACATAAGGGACCTCAAGAGGACTTAAACTACAAATACCTGACAATGTCCATAACATATGGTAACAGGTAGACAAACTGTGGAAGTAAGGGATGGGACCCTGAAAAATCAGCATTTCCTATCTCTCAAATACAAAGGGTAGTAGACAAATGTGGGCTGGCATTTAAAGGTGTTACACTCTCATGACAGCTCTGGAGCAGTCAAGGACACACAAGTAAATGTGTAGGCCGACATGAGTATCCATGATGTATTTTAATCACTGGAGGACTAGGCATGTGAGTAAAATTTACCAATTTTCTTTTTTCTTCTTTTCATTACTCATCTTAAGGTAATTTAAACCTGAAGTCAGCAGGGTGAAGCACTGAGAAACGGAAAATATATTTTACCTTAATATCCAATCCTACAGATCTTACGCAAGTAAATATCTAGCCTTAGAAGCCATAAGTGTATTTTTCTCCAAGCTAATAATTTTATCCTCCCTGCAATATGACTTTAGTTGACACTAAGCACATCTATTAAATTTCAACATATTTCTTGAGTTATCAAATAAGTTGACAATTTGACAATTTGATTTGTCAAGATTCTCTGCAGTGTAGATAAAACTAATTGTATTGACAGACAGCAGTTTTTGGGCAAGTCAATACAGGGGCACTGGAGTTTAAGAATAGAAAGGATTTCGTGGCTCATCAAATCCAATTTCCTGCTGCCACAGGTGGTCAAGTGTTTCATGTTCTACTGCTGTTATATTTCTGGAAAAAATAAACATACAGCTTTCCTGATTATCTCACTTTAAGCCTTATAAGTTTTGCTGCTAATTAAGATTCTCAGACTGCCTCTCACCTACCTTGTGATCCATATTGAAAATTAAGACAAAATATTCAAATACATTTTGAACCATACATAGTTTATCCTCCATTGCTCCTTCATCTTCAGTGCATAGGGATCTCACTTCATGTTCCCTTAAATTAATGTGGATCAAGAACCTTTTGTTATATATTTTTTAAGACTAATAATATTTGACTTTCAGTAAATCTTATTTCACCACAGTCCTTCTCATCACTGATGTTTAGCTTTCTTCGTTGACCACTGTTTGGTCTTATTAATTCTTCTATTTTCTTGAAATTCACCCTTTCTTTTGAAATCAATAAATTTGAGGACCAGTTTCTATTAATCCACCAGCTAATCAAAGTGTAATCTGTATACGATCATTTAAAAGGTTGTCTCTATAACCAGCTATTCTTTAGTGCACATACCACTTGCAAAAATCAAATGTAAAATAGTTCTAAAATAGAATCAGCTGTTTTTGATTCAGTAATCATTCAGTATTGTCTACCACATACAGGGATAACTGGTTCCAAACATTCTTATTAACACTTTTGTCCCAGCAAGTGCCACAGAAACTGATCTGTCCAGCAGTAATTTTGACTATTGTGTTCCTAGCTCATTTATTTCTGCTTAAGTGAAGCACTGGTCCCACAGAACTATAAGGCAGTTTAAATGTTAGATCCTTTTGTCTTTCAAACCTCCATCAGCTCCAACCACATTTAATTTTGTCCCTAATATCTCTAAGGATGGAGACCTCACAACAGCTCTGGGCAACCCCTTCCAGTGTTTTACTGTTGTCAAAGCCAAAAAGTTGGGGATTTTTTTCCTCATGTTTAGGTGAAATGTCCTGGTTTTCGGTCTGTGCCTCTTGCTTCTTGCCCTTGCAGCGGCGACCACTGAGGAGCCCAGCTCCAGCTTCTTCCCTTCCTCCCATAACATATTTAAACACATTGATAAGATCACTGCTAAGTCTTCTCTTTCTGAGGCTAAACAGTCACAGCTCTTTGAGCTTCTCCTCACAGAGCAGATGCTACTTAATCATCTTAGTGGCTTTTTGCTGAACTCATTCCTATATGTCCAGCTCTCCCTTGTACTGGGGAGCCCAGCAGTGGGCACAGTACTAAGAATGTTTTGTTTCCTGCAGACCTGTTTTTGTTTATGTTCATTTTACTGGTACCATGAAAGGAATTAATTTCCATTTTATGAAAAGTCATTTTTAGCTCCGGCATGCATACATATACCTTGGCATTATATTGCACAATTTAATGTTTCAGTGTTTTAAGGAGTACTTTATCACTCAGAGGCCATGTAGCCCAGCAAATGGCACTGGATGTGCAAAGTCAGAAACTCAAAACTCACATATTAGGCACAGCATGTGCAATTTTATGTGGCATTTTAATTTTTCACTTCTATATCATCAGAAATTCCTTTTAAATTGAAACAAATGAATCTACAGGAAGGAGGTGAAGAGAAGGGGAACTTTCTATGGAGTATGTCAATCTGTAGATTAATTAATACATTGATTACATTTGAGAGCCTGAATGTACCTGTCTTCCCACTGAGATGCCCACTGTGCAATCAGTGGTAATTTAAAAATCAATTGCTCTTCTGTAGTAATTAGGTTCGTCCATTTAAACAGATATAATTGATAGAGCCTGCAACTAATTTCAAAGCAGGGATTCTTAGGGGATTCTAGAGATTAAGGGCTGTGAGCCAGCAATTTGTGGGTTTTGCACTCAGCAAATGAACATCTACATACAATGGTTTGTGTATAAGTTTCGAGTACATTATACCAGATAAGAAAATTATTTTGAAATATACTGCTAAACATAGCATAATATATTGCTAGACAAAGCTAGAAAGTTAATGAAAGTGATTGCAGTTAGGCACAACTCTGTCTTAAAGGTACTGAAAAAAAATTCTTACATTTCATAGAGTTAAATGTATTGCCTTTAAAATTTCATCCTATTCTTTTGAAAGTTCTCTTTCTTTTCCCTATGTTTTTATAAGTCTGGCTGAATAAAGTTTCCTTTTCTCAAAAATTTCATTAAAAGTTGTTTTCTGTTTAGAGCATACAGAGAGAATTTATGGAGCTCTTGCCACACAGTGCTTAATCAGATAAAATATGATACTTGCACGTGTAGAATACATATTTCTCAGATTCATTAAACAACTATCTTCCCTCAAGGCAATTCATTGTTATGCACCAGAGGGCTTCAAGATGGACTATTTAGGAAAAAAAAAAAAAAAAACAGAAAATAGGACAAGAGAAAAAGGAAGAAACCTAAAACTACCATGAAATGCATATTCACAGTTTTAAAAGCCTTTGCAATTTACTGACGCCCTGAGGTGGCATTAATTGACACATTAGCAAGTTATATACTGTGTTATGTGTCTATTTAGCCTATAACACAATAAAAATAACACCAGGGGAATCGCCGTAACACATTACATATACAGCACGTGTTTAAAGTAGGGAACATCTTACAAAAGCAGATGAGCAGATTAATGATAATGTGTTGCAGTTAACTCACAGACTGTTCCTGCAACTCATGTAATTGAATAGCCAACTGTCAGCTTGCAGAGGCATCTTCACAATATTTTAAGGCAGTCTTATACTTCCTAAAAATTAAAGAGAATAGGAATTTATTTGAATGAGGTCTGCCTTTCCATATTAATAGACTACAGCATATACCCACAAAAAGACTAATTGCTCATTTTCTGTTAAAATTGAGACTGAGATGCTAATACCTACTCCAGATACTGTGCCTTCCACAAGAAGAAGCAATATGCATTTAGAATGATCAGGTAAAAGGATTACATAACTTATGTTCTTATATAAAGTTTTCTTTCACAAATCAAGGAACAATTCAGCATTTCAGGATTTTGAAATTCAGCACTCGCCAGTGAAACTATCCTATTACACAATTTTTATTTAAGGAAAGTTTAGGAATTCTATCATTGCTTTTTTTTTTACATTTCATATTCTTTGAAAAAAAAAGTTTAAAAAGAATCTTGCATGTAACACTATTGCTATCACTAGAGCTAATTCTGTATAACTTCTCAAGTGCCAAGTTAGATAACAATCATACAGATCGTTTCAGTATGTTCCTGGTTTATTACCTGTTAAATATAACCTTGTCCAGATAAGTAAAACAAGGATAATGTGTATACCAAGGCATGCACATTCTGTATATTCTGCATATTCCTAGTATACAGAAAACTGCTACAAAATGTTAATATTAGTGTACATGGAGAATGAATAACAACATCTGGGTGTGGAAGCATCAGAAGGGAAAACCAGCTGGAGAATAGTTACAAGAATGGTGTGTATCCATAGCACCTCGATTAACAGGTCATCAAGATCCCAGCACACATCTACCTACAGCTTCGAAGGACACAAGATGAGGAGCAAAGGGCAGAGAGTAAATCCCAATGACTTGCTGAAGTGAGACAGGATTGGGAAAATAGGCATGGTCAGGTTACAGAATGACATATCCACAACCAAGACGTGGGAAGAAGGCTTAAGTGAATGGCTGAAATCAGTTTAGATTTAAAATGAATCCACTTTCCACTCCTAGGAGGTCTTTCATTGTTGCTACAGTGTTGCAACAGTTATTTCCTACAAACCATGACTATTTTTTCTTTGGCATCATAAAAACATGTAATTGACTCCTTGTGTTTGCAGTGTTTTCTACAAAAAACATATTGAATTAATTCACCTGTTATAACTGAGCTAAGATTGAATTTAGTATTTTTGGATTACACTTTCTTCTATCTTCCAGAACTACACAAGAAGATTCGCAGCTGGTATTCACTGCAACAGCTTCATTAAAATCAAGAGATTTTAACAATCTACAACAATCTACACCATCTGTGGGTCTGCTGCACTAGTTTGTTACCAGGTACATACAGGACTCAGCTGCTTGTGTTCTTGCTTCAGACCAGAGGTTTTGGGAACAGGCTGCTATGGCTGGGTATACTTTAAAATGAAATAGATGCTTTTAAAAGATATATATATATATATTCAGGTGATCTGCAGTTATTAAATGATGAATAATATTTCTGAATAGCTTTATTAGATGCACGTGACAATTATTATTTTATAGCTGGGGGATTGATATGTAGAAGCCTAAGTGACTTGCCTGTGGTCATATAGTGTTTCCAAACTTTCAGCTCTGGGCTGTCCCAGTACCCATTTTAACCACAAGACTTGGCTCCCTTTCAAAGAGGTTAATACGTGACTGTATGCTATTGAAGCAACAATCAACACTAGCTAAGCTCTTTGCTTGAAATTTAAGCTTAAATGGAAATAAATTTTGTTCTGTAGAGTTAAAATTTCGCTTGTGTGTTTCAAAATAGGTCAGATGTTATTTATACCACTGGTGATGAGAATGATTTGATTGCTAACACTGCTAAGCTAAGAAGTAGTGATTGTTCTACAAATGTTTGTTTCTATGTATCAGAAAAGGATCTTTCTAGGTATCTTCCGAGACATTTTAGATGTTTCCAACTTCTCTTTCATTGATGTATGCAACATTCAGGAGTAAACAATTATTTTTATATATATACAGCAGTTGTTTGGAGTTTCCTCAGCACAGATGATTTATGCTTGAATTCCCAGTAGGACTGGGAGAGAGGGCTTAACACCCAGAGCAGACAGACAATATAAGTTACTGCAGCCTTTTAAAAACTTTACTAATTTACTTTTTTTTTTTTTTCCCCCCCTTGGTTCTGCCCTTTTCTGGTCCTCCTGATAGGAGTCAGATCCTAGCATCATCCATTGTACAGAGATGGAGTCTCAGCAAAAGGACAGCTGAAAAAGGAAGAGTGAGTTGCAGTCATGTTTCTCTAAGAAATTAATGCTGCACGTGGAAATAACTATTTGATTAATTTCAGTCTGTATCAACAAAAGAAAATAAGCAAAGCTCTTAGGAAAATGCTTCTGTATAAAAAAATAAACCTCTAATGAACTTTATCTCAGGGAATGACTTATTTTGTCTTCTCTGTTGCAATTTCACTCACAAAGGTGGTCAAATCAATTATCTGATGTTCAAATAGGTGGAGTTTGGTGAGTTGTCCTTCTTTTTTAAAGGAAAAAGGAAGGAATAGAAGACATCTACTGGTCCTCTGTAATTCCTGGGATACGGCAGATACCTTAAAAATAATAAATAAAAAACATAGAAAAAAATCTGCAATCTGTCTTTATGTGTTTTCGATAAAGAGTTTAAGATTTGATTAATGGAGTCTATACTGAGCTGTAAATGCAGGTGGCTAAGTCAGAAGTCTAGTGACTAGAAATTCCCTGTCCCAATGGGGCCAATGCAACCAGCCTCATTCATGTCCTTGTGCCTTATTAGCAGACATTTACAATTAATCTCTTACACTTTGCTGTGCCATTTGCATGTACTTTTGTGAGACAAAATCACAGAATCATAGAGTGATTTTGTTTGGCAGGGACCAAACCCAGATTATGTAGTCTAACCCTTTGCTATGGACAGGGAGCTCTTTTGCTAGAGCAGGTTGCTTAAAGCCCCTTCAACCTGGCTTTGAACGCTTCCAGGGATGGGGCATCCACAGCTTCTGTGCAACCTGTTCCAGTAAATCCACTCTTATTTGTGCGATATTTATTCCTTATGTCTGATCTAAATCTACTCTTTTTTGGTTTAAAACTCTTGCTCCTTGTCCAGTCACTATGGGCCTTGGAAAGTCTTACACGCCTCCTTTAAGCACAGGAAGGCCACTCTAAGATGTCCCCAGAGCCTTCTCTTTTCCAGCTGAACAGCCCCAACTCTCTCAGTGTGTCTTCATAGGAGAGGTACTCCAGGCCCTTGACATTTTTTGTGGCCTTTTCTGGACTTGCTCCAGCAGGTCCATGTCTTTCCTGTGCCGAGGGCTCCTGAACTGGATGCAGGACCCAACTGTAAATTGTTTGTGTCTTTTTCTGTGTGTCTTCAGCCCTTTGCTGGCCATTCCTCTGAGGTAATCACAGCCAAGCTGTGGCCACCAAGGAAGATCTGACTACTGCAGGGCACCCCTCCATCCTTCAATCCATGAGCTCCTGCATTTGTTTGATCCCTCTCTCCTGCAGAGGAGGCAAAACTGTCACGTTTGTGTGCACATTATTGAAGGTGTTTTTAGAATTCCTGGGCAAGTGTCTCTTTTCCCCTTCCTGCTACCGTTTCCTGGCCTTTTAGGCCAGTAGGTTTGGCTTTACGATGCGTTTAACACACAACCGGGTATAACTCTGCCATCGTGCTTTAGTTGCAACCCTGCAAACACCGGGGTTCGGTTATTTGCTTTTAGGATGCTGAAGGACAAAATGTGTCTTATTTGTAAGCAACAACGTGTCACACCAAATAAAAATTCATCAGCAGAGCCGGGGGCACTTTCTGCTTGGGCGTAAATGAAGCCGGGGGCGCCTTCCCCGCCCCTCGTCGCGGCCCCGGCCAGAGGCGGCGGGCGGGGCCGGATTGCGCGGGGGAACGGAAAGCTCCGGCCCGGGTTTCCCGCTGTCCCGGTGCCATCCGGGGGAGAGTTTAGGCGGCAGCAATCCCCGGAGAGATGAGGAAGGTGGAGGTGCGGTAGCTGCTTCTCCAGGTCGCTCCCTTCTTCGCCGCCGGTGCCCGCTTTTCCCCTGGGCCTAGCACGGCCCCGGCGCGGCGCTGCCGAGCCCCGGGCA
>VZRL01005208.1:1437895-1491322 GCA_013397895.1 Origma solitaria | reverse complement strand
GTGTTTATATGTGTATGTGTGTGTGTGCGGGTCTGCTGGCCGTGAGGGCGGCCTCGTCACCTGCTCTTAGGTTTGTAGCTGGATTTAGGTGTGTCCTGTTGGGGGAGTGTTGGTGTCAGTCCCAGAGGTCTCAGGCCCCTGAAGCAGAATGTAGGTTTGTTCTTAAACCAACCCTGCTTCACCATCATACATCTTTTATTTTGGTTTGCTTCAGGAAGTGTTTTGGAAAATGACAAGGAAAACAGGGGAGAATGAAGGGTGTTAGGAGGAGCCATAATGCCATAATGTTGATTTCTGTGTAACTGGTGGGTGAAGTTTTCATTTCTGGTGTCATTTGTTCCCCCATTGTAGCAATCTAAACTTTTCTCTTGGGAGAGCTGGTGAGGAAATCCAGCGGGCAGTGTGTTTGTCTTGGTGCTCAGGTTCCTCTCTCTCTCTCTGGCATGCTATATTTCCTAAATCAGCAACTAGATTTTCACTTTCTTGTTGGGTCATTAGTGTTACTGGAGGCACCTTGTGTTTCCTTACGCATTTATTAATATAATTTGTTTCCTTATATAATTGTTTCTGGGAAATCTTAAGCATTAGCATGCATCAAGGATTTGAAAATATACATAATGCAGAAGAATCCTGCATGGCCAATTTTGAAACAGATTGAATTTTCAATTCATAAATGGCTTGTTTTGAATTACAGTAACAAGTCACCAGAAAAACAAGCAAGAATATGTATCTTGTATAGGGTCAGCTCTATGGGTGTAGGAATTTGAGAAGTGTTTGTACAACCTTCTTTGGAGACCTCCAATGTAGGCAGAGCAATCTCCCCGCATAACTTATTTGTATGCCAATTAAGAAAAACTTTGCAGCAGTAAGGACAATAATATACTTGAATGCTCTCAACTGTAATTTGAAGCCGTTTTCATTCACAACAATAAATGGTTTGGGGAACAGCTTATTTCTGTTTTCCTTAAAGGTGATTCTACTTTGTTTTGCAGGGGGTGTGTGTGTTATTTTTTAAATTGTTTCTCCTCTTTTTTAACTTAAATATTCCCAGTTACTTTAATCTTTTCTTGTATATTTGGCATTTAAGCTCAGCTCATTCTTGATCTTCTTTTCTGAATGCATTCATTTCAATTAGTTCATATGTTTGACTCAATTTGAAGGGCAGTATTCAAAACTGGATAGAGTATTCCAGCTGAATTCTAAACAGTAGTAAGTAAGCAATAAGGAAGATTTATGTTCTCTCAGAGCTTTACATCTGTTCACCCATCCTGGGTAGCCCTTGGTAGATTCACCTTCTGTTCCAACTTAGACTCTAGCTCTTTTCTGCACTATAACCTAGTAAGATATCTCCCTTCCAGTTGATGATTCTGTCCTAAATTGAAGAATTTGCTTTTCTTCTTATTAAAGCGTCCTTCTTGGTTGGTTGTTTAGTCCTTTTGCTGGAGTGTGTTCGTTTGCTTAGTGTTGTTTTTTTAAAAAAAAAACAAAACACCACAATGCAAACTTTTCTGATTAGTAAAGACTGGATTAGAATTCAGAATTTTTTTCCATCATGTTTTTATTTTGTTGCAGCTTGCTGCCATCTGTAATATTAAGGAAACAGTTAATCATCAAACAGTACTACTTAGGAGAGTCCTCTGTGAACTTTGAATGGCCTGCATAACTTCTTGATTCTATTTTTCTGTATGACCTTGCAGTCAAGATGAAAAGTAGTGTTAGTTTAATATTAAATTGGACCTCTGCCATAAACTAAATCCTTATCACATAGGGAGGTACATTTTCTAACTCTAATTAGGACAAGTCTGTGTACTTTCAAGGCTAGCAGGAAGCAATATTCCAAACTTGTCTTTTGCTCTTTGATCTTTAGCAGCAGCATGTTTGTTCCTTAGATATCCAAGGCACAGAGCACCCTGAAATAGATGAAGAAAAGAAGCCTGTCCTTAGTAAATAGGATTTGAAAATATATTTGGGCCACCCAGTAATGCCCATCTTGGCTCCTTTCTCCTTCCCTTGCATCCCCTTGATTTAGCTTATTTGAGCCTTCAGTCTTTCACAGGGCAAGAAGATCACAGCAAGAAGCTCTACTGTGCTTTTGACACCTTGTACTACAGAGCATTTTCCTCATTCATCAGATAGAATCTTAAAAAATTTATAAGCTAAATACAAAATCCTTTGTGTAATATGCCACAGCTGTCTCTTACTTCGGACTTTTTTTCTTTGCATGTTACTGTAGTGTTTGAGCATTTTCCTGATGTGTAAATTAGATCTGTATGACAGTATGTTAACTGAAATTCAGAACTCTTTACAGTTCTTCCTCAGGAGGTTTTCTTTCCCTGCTAATGGAGGCTGCCTTGAGCTGCACAGAAACTCAGCATAGCAGAGAATCTTCTCTCCTTTTCTCAGCCTGCCTGTCTTCAGCTTCATGGTAGCACAAACTAGAAAGCATTTGGTGTCACACACTTACTCTCTCTAAACTCCCAGCGTTCACATGATGTGACAACAACTGGGAGGAAAAGGGGGTCTCCTAAAACTGTTGTGTTTTCTTGCATCTTCAAAAGAAGACTGAAACTGAGTAGCTGTTAAAATTCTACAGGAAAAGAGAATAGGAAAGGAAAAGTTGACTTTCTCAATTGCTTTCTCTCTTCTGAACTGTTTCAGTGAGATGGAGAAACTCCTCAGTGTAGTGACAATCACATCTAAGGTGGACATCCAAATGTTCCTTATTAAAACCCACAGTTATATAGGAACATATCTGTTAGGGGTGGAAAATTCTACCTCATGATCAGATTGTCTTTCCATTAAGCTTAAGAAAAATTTTGATTCACCAGATATTTTCAGTCTTTGTGAGTTTTTCTTGAATGTCATTGTAACTTAATTTAAATTGCAGGAGGCTTTTATTCTTTGCAATTACTTTAAATAGACATTTTTGATTTTTTTTTTTTTTCAAAATAAGGACATTAACTCTTTGTGAAGTGACAGGGGTTTTGGAGACACTGAAAAAATGAATTTTTTATTCTGCTGGTATGTTGAATGAATATGCAACTTGTAATAACTTTGAGATACACAAGACATTTCTACTAACTATAATTGATGGTAGTTTGATACTACAGCTCACAAGTGCTAACTGTTATGTTCTTGCTTTAAAGTTTGCTCCCTTCATCCTTTTTATATGGGTAATATCATAAAGATATTTTTATTCTGTTGTTTGTACTATGCTTGTGGACTGGAATACTTAGTCTGTCTTAGATGCTGCAGTTTAGGAATGAAGTGACCAATTGAAATTAGTCCAGAGATGATTAAAAACAACTTTTTTTTTTCGTGTACCTAAAAGCAATATTTAGAAAACCCAGAATTTTCCTAGTTTTAAAACAAAAGGGGAGAAAGCGGACTTTGAATACATAAAGTTGTGACAGAGAACACTGACAATAACTTTGTAGTAAAGAAAGGCTCAGCTGAGTGTGAGAAAAAGCATCATAAGAAGGTGACACTTTGAAGCAGGAGCCCTGCTGAGGTTAAAGAACCTCCTCACTGGGAGTTTTTAAGACCAGTTTGAAGGATGTCTAGACATGGGTTGGCCTCAAAGTGGAAGGCTTGGGCTAAATGTTTGGTTGAGGTATTTTCTAGCTGTTCCTACGAATATTTTAATAACTTGTGCTCCACTCAGGAACTTGCAAATTATTTTTTCTTGTAAGTCATTGAGCTGAGACACAGTAGCTTGCCCAGTTGTGGATCATGAATTGAAAATTCAAAGAAAGTTAAAACAATGTCATTATTTTGGTTTAGACCGCAACACTAATTATGATGAATTATGTTAACTACCTTGGTATTCATGATGACTTCATAGTCTGTGCATTGGTAGGTATCACAACCCTGATATTCTAACTTCATAGTGAGATAGTGAACATAGCCTGTGTTTTTTCCATGTTCTGGGAGTTGTCTTTGTTATGGTTGTAGGTTATGCCTATTGTGTTGCTCTTGCTGACTGGCTCCAGCATTTGTCATTTTGAGAGAAACCAAAATTGATTATACTGCTGGATACAGTTGATAAGATGCAGAAATGTGAATAGTAAATTTAACAGTATATTGAAGCTAAGTGTTTTTCTTTTCACTAACACTGCATCCATTTAATATGTTTCTGAAGTACAAGAAATCTTAGTTCTTTTTTTCTCTCATCTTCATAAATATTATATTTGGGAGTTAGAATTACTGCTGTAGGGAAGACATTTATTACAGTAAGTTGTTGAGATTTTTTAAAATGAATATAATGTAGCTGAACTATGTATTATTTGGAAGAACGGGTGCATTTATAGCACAGATGAGTTGTTTTTCTTCTGGAAAGTAATCTAGTTTTTCTGTATCATGCAACATAACTAGTGATTGCCTGCTACAAGGGAAGTATTTTAAGCTAAATTAAATCAAGAGTATGCTAATCTAGATACTTTTGGTATCTAATGTAGAAAACAAGAGACAAACTTAGGCAATTATGTATTAATGTAGGCTAAATAATATTCTCTTTCTTATTTTAGGGACCTGTGGGATTTAAGAATATCTCTCCTAAGAAAATTTGCTGCTTCTACAGCTTTCCATCTTAGTGTGCAATTGATGATTTCACTTGAAATACCTATCTGAAGAAATTAAGAGTAGGCGAGGTGTAATTGCCTTTTAAAAATGTTAAAAGTTCAGCATTGTGTAACAGCTGTCAAGATACCCAAGAAAAAGCCATATATTTGTGATATGTGCTATAAACAGTTTGAAACTCCATCAAAATTAGCTAGACATTATCTCATACATACTGGTCAAAAACCATTTGAATGTCATGTATGCAGTAAAACATTTAGGCAGTTAGTCCACCTGGAAAGGCATCAGTTAACCCATAATCTGCCTTTTAAGTGTATTGTTTGTTACAGAAACTTCAAAAATGTAATCACTTTCTTAAAGCATCAGCAGCTTCATAATGAAAATTATGAGAATGATACAAAGGAAGCAGAAAACTATGGGAATTCTGAGCAAGACAGGGTTGCTTGTGGGATATTTCATTGTTCTGTGTGCTGGAAACCTTTTACAACTGAAGAGAGGTGGATGCTGCATCAGTGTCTCAAGTCAGATCATCCACATAGTGCCAGAAGGAGGAAGAAGAAAACTCACGCTTGTGAATCATGTAACAAGACATTTCCATCAAGATCCAAGCTAGAAAGACACTTCCTTATTCACACTGGCCAGAAACCTTTTAAGTGCTCTTCATGTGGCAAATCTTTCAGACAGTCAACACATTTGAAAATTCATCAGCTCACACACACAGAAGAAAGGCCTTTTCAGTGCTGTTTTTGTCAGAAGGGATTTAAAATACAGAGCAAACTCTTGAAACATAAACAACTCCATGCTAGAAATAAGACTTTCCCCAATATTATATGCAAAGCAAAGGCTCTTAAATATCCCAGACCACACAACCTGTTGGAAGGAAAGAGTTTTGAGAATGCTGACACGCACAAGTCACAGGAGAATGACCCACGTGATGCACATTCAATTTATATTGTACCCTTTCAGTGCTCAACATGTGAACAGTGTTTTGAAACAGAGCATGTTCTAAATTTGCACAAATGTTATTCAAGAGACAGCAGAAGTTCAATTAATGGTACGACAGCATGCAGACACACAGTTAACAGGAAAAATAAGACCCTGATGAAACTGAAGCATACTGGAGGAAAGGCAACAGATTTTTCTCTGACTGACAGAAAAAAAATTAAATCAGGTCATGTTAGAAGTCCTGACCTGGTTGCAGCTAGAGATCAGCGTTGTGATCAGCATGTGTCCACTAAACCTTCCAAGGATTGCCAGAGCAGGCAGGACATGCACAAGTCAGTCCGTAATCGGATGAAAAGAACGTTTGCTGTGCCATTACCTTGGCAAGAGTACCTGCAACCTCCCGACTTGGGCAGTAATTTAAAGGGTGTGCTTACTGGTGAAAGCATGTTAAACGTCGATGATTCACTGGATAATAAAGATGATGCTTTTTATTGCTCATCAAATGATAGTTGCTTTGATAATCCAGAAGTACTTCACTGTGCTTTTTCAGCTTCTGCTAAAAATATACGTAACAGACACAAAGTGTGTAAATGTGACAGATGTGAAAAAATTTTTCCATCTTCATCCAAACTTCAAAGACATTATCTTATACACACAGGACAAAAGCCCTTTGGCTGTAATGTTTGTGGGAAGACATTTAGACAGTCAGCTCACTTAAAAAGACATCAGCTCACCCATACTGAAAAGAGACCCTGTAAAGGCCCCGTTTGCCAGGTAGAATTTGAAAACCTGAACAAACTTTTCAATCATCAGGGAGATCACATTGAATTTAAGTCTTCTCAGCCTGTGGGTTATTCAGGTTATTCTCAAACACCTTCACAGCCATCTGGTTTTCAAGAATGTGAGCTGATTCAGTCAACTCAAGCAGCTGAAATCAAAGTTGAAATTGAGTCAGGGGATTTTGTTCTTGACACCAGCAGTAGAAACCCACAGCCGTATTTGCGCAGTAAATTGTTGGAAACAGAGCAAAGCTGTTACAGCTATTGGCATGATTTTTCTGAAGGTACTGAAAAAAGTGAAATTGTTAACAAATTATATCAATGTAGTATCTGCTTTAAAACTTTTAAATCTCCTTCTAAGCTTGAAAGACATCACCTAATGCATGCTGGACAGAAACCATTTGAATGTTTAGTTTGTGGGAAAAAATTCAGACAGGCCCCACATTTGAAAAGACACCACCTCATTCACTTTAAAGAGAGCTTAAAGCTTAGTTCCACTGAGGATCAAGCAGAGAATGTATTAGTTTTATCAAAACTGGATAATGTCCTATGAAATAATATCTTTAAATGTTTTGGTTGGATAATTATAAAAGACTTATATTAGGCCAAACAATTAACTGAAGTGGACTATATTTTCCATTACAGAGATGACCTGTGAAGTTAATTTACTGTCTTCAGAATTGTCTACTTGATATAATTTGTGAGATATTAATGTTGAGATGTTTTTTAAAAATGCAGCAACCCCCCGCTACACACACACACACACTTTGCCTTCCCTTTGGCTAAATTAATTTATAAATACACATTCATATTGTATCAATAGTGTTGCAGCAATCTGCAATGTTCCATGAATAAAATACTTTAAAAGTTTCACCTTTTCCCATACAGTATTTTATGTTCAATGTGAACTATCAGAAAACACAAAAAAGGGAATTTCCAAAATATGGAAAAAAAGGTCCTTTTAGTTTTTTCTGGATCCCTGTTTGTTGCAAGCAAAGGACACTTGCTCTGTTTATCCCATGCTTTTAAAAAATGGTTATTTTTAGATAAAAGACACAAAAAAAGAATAGAATAGAAAAAAGGGAAAAAGTTTAATGAAAAGAATGTTGATGTGGCATTATAGAACATTCTGATTTCTATAGGATAGAAAAAAAAAATGTGCTTGGAGAGCTATAGATGAGGAATTCGATAATTTTCTCTTTTTGTATAAAATACAAGGAGACAATGCTATAGTATTAGGATTTATAATCAATTAATCCATTTCACCACTTCATTAACTCCACTTCCTGGTATATCCCTTGTCTTCTCTAGCATTTTTGGCCAATTCATACTTTACTGAACTATTTTTCTGTAAGAAAAGAAGACACGAAATTACCATTAACATTACAAATGGGCTTACTATCTGTTCCAGTCTCCTTTCCTTGCAGCATACACAGTGAACCAGTAAAAGAAATGTTCTCTAAGATACGATAATAACTCAGATGAGCAGTTTTGTCAGGAAGTCATGTTCTCATTACATTAAATATAAGAGACTGAAAATTACTTTTAGCTGAAATTAAGTAATTCTGACTTTGTATTAGTAGAATTTATCGTTATATTTTCTGGTAAGTTGATGGTTTTGTCCATTGTGCCAATGGGGCTGGCAAAAAGTGTAAGTGCAATGGAGCTTCATACATTATGAACAAGAATGAAGTTTGTTTCTTCTTTTTTTCCTCTGAAAAACTACCTTTTAGGATACTTTCTTTGTTATGCAACTCTTGAATAGTTGAAACCTGAAGTTCTTAATCCTATTTCTATATTAACATATCTGTAAGATACATTACATTGTTTTCACTATTTAAATAGATCCATATTTATTTAAGTAAAATTAGTCTGATTTTGTTATAATTTTTGAAGCGGCATGAACTTTGTGGTACTTGGTAAATATGAAGTGAAGGGTAAAAGGAGTTTTATTTTCATACATGTTATTCTTTTCCATTTTCAGCAAGAATAAAACCAGGAAAAAGACTCAGTCTGTAGTTACTATGCTTTTTCTATGACAGACAAATGTAATACATTAATAATGACTATAGTTATGTATTGAGATTTTTTCTCCCTATGTGAATTGTTTCATATTGAAAAACAAAATGCTGTATAAAATGTTTTGAAAGCATATTGTAGAGCTCTTATAAAATACTTGTAATAAACTATTTTATTTATATTGTACTTTCATTGTGTGCTTTATGTGCAAATCTGAGTTTTGAAACTACCTAACATTCATTATGCAGAAAAGACTGCATATCAAAATAACTGATTTGTGTGTTAGAACAATGGGTTTGGTTTCAGATTTTTTTGTTATAAAATATAAATATGTTTAAATATAATAACATCTTAAGTAGTTACAGTCATTTAAAAATGCTATGAAAGTAATGTTTAGAGAACACAAAACTTTTATGTTTTGAAAATATCAATTTAAGTAAAATGAAGAGAAGGTAATACAAAAAGATATTTTTGAGGGATAAACAGACATTTGTCAGAAGTGTTACTGTCTGTTTAGTTTGGAATGTAATGAAATCTTTTGGCTTGGACTTCAGAGCCACTATGTCTGTCTGGCTCTCCACCCCTTCATAAAAAGTTTTGTGTCAGTATAAATTCATGATTTTAAGAGTATTATTCCATAAACTAGCTAGAAAGGGGGTAAATGGTTTCTCAGAGTCAGGAGAAAAAAACCCCAAAGTTGAAATCCTGTGTCTTGCAGCTAAGAGTAAAATTCTCCGTTCTCAAAAAAAGTATCTTTGAGAATTTGAACTAGAACAGTTTCCTCTGTAGTCACAATAACACTTTTTGTTGTTCATTAGTATGTCAGTCATTTTTCCATAATGCTTCAAGGCAAGTTCAAACCATCAATCTTTTAAGTATCTTTGGTAGCAGAAACATTGCCTATGGTTTACTTAGAATGAGCTGATGGCTAACACTAATAATCTGATAGTACTGAAGTAGTGGATTTTTTTGAGACTGTGCAGAACCAAAGCATGTTCTACAGAGGAAAACATTGAGTCCTCCTGTGTTAATAATGAGCTCCTGCTGAGAACCTCTCCAACAGCATGGGTTTAGCACTGAGGTTGTTCTATGTCTAACAGAAGAAGGGTCAAATGTTTTAAAGCAAGCAGAAAAAAGGTAAAAGAGATTTTTTTAAGGGTTCATCAGCTGAGAGCCATCCCACTCAGAGGGACAGCGCTGGCTGAAGCCCACTTTGGTTCAGGAGAGCTCCAAGGGTCTCGCTTAGGACAGCTTTTTGTAGGGTTGCTAGAGAGTTGCCTTTAGTCATAATAATTTTCTGTTCTGGATGCAATTCATCTCAGTAACTTTCTTGGAAATTTTGGTAACAAAAAATTTTTCCACTTGGGTTCTTACACAGGTGAGAAAAATAAGTTTCCAAGGCTGCTCGTTAAAAAACCAGAGCTTGTTAGACAACATAAGGTCCCAGGAGGAGACTGTTTCTGATAACCTCAAGAGGAGCTCAGCCCCAGCCCTGCTTGTCAAGGCCGAGGCCTGAGGAGCATTTCTGAGCCCAGGGTGTGTGGGTGGGTGGCAGCTGTACCCCCACACAAGGTTTGCAGAAAGTCAAAACATATATATGTAAGTATTCCTAGATATGTCTACAGAAAAATTCAAAAGGGAAAAAAATCAGTAATAAATCATAGAAAAACTGTTTAATCACTTGTAGCTGCTTTTCACTGCATGCTGGGTTTCTCACTTGGCTGTGGTCTGCTCTCACTATTACACCCAGAGCCAACAAGAAAATTTAGTGAGGCAAATGGGAGATAGACACAAAAGAAACTTTAATTGAAGTTAATGGCACCTTAGGCTTCAAACTGAGATGCTGGATCTAATGTTTAGTTTTCCTGGCTGCCTCCTACTATATATGTAAAACTCCGAAAGTCATCATCTCTCAATAGTAGCTCATTTGAGTAACACTCATCTAAGTACAGTTGGATGACTTAAATCAATAAAGACTATGGACTTGGTCCATCTAATGGCCCCTTGTAATGATGTTGAAAATAGCTAGACCTCCTAAATAACTAAAGTGGAAATGGTTCATATTCATAGCACAAGGTTTTGTGGATTTTTAAAGTGTAAATTTTAACTTAATAGCCTGGTTTTATGGTCTGATGGCTGTGGATGAGATGTGTCTGAGAGGCAGTTATCATACGGAAAATTGAAATTACAGAACTGACTTTTCTATGCTCTCCTATAATGTACTTTCTCCAGGTTAAGCAAATAAGTTGTATTTCTTCATGTAATGACTAGCTCTGTCAAGCAGCTTTTAAACAGCATTTTTTTAGCATCTGTTAAAAAAGTGAATCCTCAAAGTCCATGCAAGTGAAAGAGTAATCAGGCTTATGACAACAAAATTGCTCACAAATTGATATCTCCTTGTTCAGAAACTATTGTTCTAACATGAAAGTGTCATTATGTCTGTCCTGAGTTATCATGGGTCTCTGAATGCTGTTTTACTTTACTTTGCCATTCCAGTTCCTGACTGCTGCCAGGATATCCTAATGTGTGGCTTGATTGTTACACACTTGACATGATTTGGATATGCAGCTGAAATACTTCCTCTTCACTGGAATCCTTCCAGTGTCCCATGTGCCAGTCTGCATGGATCTGTGCCACCCAGTATGTGACTTCTAGTCCAGCAGTCATGGAGCTGGTTGTTGCACCTGTGCTGCCATGGTGTGTAAAATAGTGCCTGAGGATGGGAGTGCATGAGGATGTGAGAAGCTGACTGGTGATGATGCTGACTGAGGCCTGTCAGTCCCCACTGAAAGCATCTGGGTGGGTAGGGTAGTAAGAGCATATGGATATGGTGACTGTCCAGGTTTGCCTGTGGCACTGGAATGTGCCTTGCTGACGTAGTGAAGAAGGGGAAACAGAATTATGTGGTCACTGCTATTTAAAAACATAAAAGACTATTCATAAACTAAAGAAGCCAGCCATGCATGGTGTCTCCCCTTTGTACTGCTAATGCACTGCACTCAAATCCTACTGACATAGAGGTAAACACTTTCTGGATGCAAAGTGGCATTTTTTTATTTGTGCATTTTTCTGAGTATTAATTTCAATCCCTGGTATGTGTTTGCAAAACTAGCTTGCTGCACTACAGAAAATCACATGATTTCCTCAATTTCTAGTTTGTTTGGATTCCAAGATGATCCTGAAAATACAGCAGAGCAGAGAGATTCCTGTTAGTGACAACACAGTCCTACTAAATGAAGTAGAAATCTGCTAGGCTATCTAGACACCTCAAGTGTAGCAGACAATTTAAGGATAATTTATAAGATCAAAACATGTTAGGATTTTTTCATGACACTGAGAGCAAGCCTGGATTAGTATCTTGGCAACCTTGTTTACTGTAGTGTACTATATCTTGTATTTTGTACTCTGGTTCTAAAATATAGCAGGTTCTTGGGTGGTGAGAATTCCCTCAGGTGTTGAATAGTGTGTCTGATGCTAATGCAATTAGAGGAAAAATGTTTATTTGCTAATAAGCTAAAATGATTTGTTGAGTAATATTGTAGTTTATATTACAGTAGAAGGGTTTTTTCAGTAAAAGGAATTATTAAAACTCAAAACATTATTTTTTGGTATTACACTGGTGTGAATTTGCTGTTTTCAGTAGGTGTTTGGTTTTATTGCCATTTTATACGCCTTTAAAATCCTGACATGGTAATGGAAATGTCTACCAAAAACCTAGAAAATATAGAGAAAAGCAAGAATGAAAGCTTTAGGAGACTGGAGCTAGCTCTCAGCATCTTAGAATTGCTGTCTCGACTGAGTTTTATGCTGCATATTAGATATGTTACAGTTTTGTCTGCAATCTGTATTTTTTTTCTTTATGAGCAAAGATATGTGATCAAGAATGTACTTTTACAATGATGCTGTAAATAGACCCAAGTTTCTATAGCACTTCTCATGCCAGCACTAGCAGAAAGGAAATTTTTTGCCTTAAAATCTCATTTCAGTGATGAAATTCTTCCATCAAACAGATTTATTTCTTATTAATTTTTCCCACATTGAAACTTTGTCACATAAAAGCCTCTCACAGGATTTTTGGCAAACATTGCTAGAACTTTTCTGACCATTGGTCTCAACTTCTTACTGCTGTTCTGCCTCAGTTGGCAGCAACCTAGCTAAAAGTCTCTGAAGAGAATTAGAACAGTCCAGAGTCTGCTCTAACTTGAGCTGTTACCCAAATGTGAGCCCAGCAACAGAAAGCTAAGAATGACACAAAGTCTCCTATTTCACCATCTCCTTCACTAGAGGCACTGCTTGCTTTTCTGGGATATAAAAGCAGCTGGGTTGCTGAATTAACCATATTTTCCTCTAGTCATGAGCTCAGAATATCCATTGAAGTTACTGTAAGTTTTGCACAAAAATCAAGGGCAGTACATTGGCCAGAATGTGTGCTAAATAAATATTTATACACAAATCAGAATGCTACTGATGGCTTCTTTACACTTTAAAATTCTAAATATTTTAAGAAGCATCTGTTACTAAACTGAGGCATCATTTTTGAAAGTACCCATATTTACTGAGTGGAAGTACACATATTTAATGAGATGAACACAGTGACAAAAGTCTTGGACTAGAAGAATGCACATAAATAAAATAGTAAAACCAACATGACATGATTGAATTAAAGCTGTAACGAACAGACTGAACATTTAGTTTATATGAATATTAACTATATTAACTGCTATGAAGGATGAGCTACAACCAAAGGAATAACCCCCTGTCATTGTGCCTAAGCTTTTTACATGTTAAAGGATTCCTCTAATCTTTTTTGAGGTGCTTTTCCAAATTTTATTTACCTGAAAGAAGGTTTAAATCAATATAGTTCTTCTATAATTTCAACAGGTAAGAGACACAGAGATTTCAGATCTTCTTTGCTTAATGTATGTATTATTCTATTTATATGCCATTCATCCCCTCATGCCTTTTAAAAAATTATTTCATATAACTTTGCAAGAAATATTTCAAAATATTGCATATTCACAGTCACTTTCCTCCTTTGGTTAGAAGAAAAGCTGTATATGCAAGTTTGTATATATACATGATGACGCTTGAAATTCTTATACGTGGAGATTTCGGTTTCAGAGCTTTTCAGAGGGATGCCTCTTGAAAAATTTCATGTGTATGTGCAAAAGTCAATAAGCTAAGATAAAAGCTGATTTTGAAGTGATGCGTTCTCCTATGCTTTACAGGCTTGCTTCACAGAAAGCCTACCCAACATATGGCTCAGTGTCACTCAGCCTGAGAGTCATCTGCCTTAAATTAAGGTGTCCAGCATGCAGTCAGGTATTTCCCCAAAGCTAAGTGTACACATGTAGTATAATGCAATTATATTAGGCCAGATAGCACATTCCCAAACAGCAGTGAGATGAACCCCAGATATTTAGACCTCCATCCTGAGAAGCATAGCTCTATTAAAAACCACCTGGACTGCCTCAATATTTGTAAGATGTGCGCTGAGAAATCACAATTCAGCTATCAAAACTTAGCTCATTTTGACTTTCTGCATATAGAACATGGCTGTGAGAACAATGAGAGCTCACTTTCGAAAAGGGAATGTAGACTTGCCTTAACCTCTGAGTTACGTAACACAAGGTCCAAGAAACGCTAAGGGTATTCAGTATACAAAGAAAGGAGTACAACTACTGTTGAAAGTGGAAGTACAGTCACAGTCAATGATTTGGGAAGGAAGAAGTATCTCTATCTATCAGGCCCCCGTGTCTCTATCAAGAAGCAATAGAGGCCAAAGACTCAACAGCCTTGGACATGCACTGGAACTTCATGCCTAGCTTGAAACTGCACAGATGGACCAGCAGTAAAACAACGCCTGGATGGGAGAGCTTGGAGCAGTACAGCAATGCTGTCTGTCAGTGAGCTGCTTTTCCGTTTTGTGAGAGTGGTGTTAGCATGCTCTCAGCTATGAGGGAACACGGTCTCCACCCTGGAAGGAAGGTTTCAGTATCTTCAGTTCCATTTTATGTCAGGGAACTTCTGTCACTTCTGCTCCCCTGGCCACAAGGACAGGTGACAGTGGAGTTGTGATAGTAACCACCCCATTGTTCCAGATCAAAGAGCCAGGAATAGTCACCGCTGCTGTGCTGCAGTGACCAGGCTGAGGCACATGGGGAAACATCTCTCGCAGCACAGTGCTTGCTTGGAGGAGAACAAGTCAGCTATCCAACAGACAAGAAGCCTGTTCATAATTTTGAAGGAATCTGATGACTAGAATGGGTAAGATAATGCCACCTTGCACCCTGAGTACAGTGCTGGTATTTTTTACCTGCTTTGGAACAAAACTTTCCCACCAGAGTTTACAAAGGGGAAAGATGGAATCCATACAGAGTCTGCATCTCAGTGCAGGGTTTATTTATGTCTAAGAAGCTGAAGGCTAAATCTCTGTGTGAGAGAGAAACAGTAAAAAGTGAGACAGTGTTTACATCAGAAGTATGGCACTGCTGAATCTAGCTTCACTGGTCATGTCTCACTGATGACCCTAAAACAGTAACAAACAAAATCAATTAATGTTGGAAATCTTTATCTATGAATTGTCTGGAATTTTCATAGATAGGAATTAATATTTTCTGTGACTCTAGGTAGAACTTAAAATACTCTAAAAGGTATAAAAGAGAGAACCCCTGATGATTATCACTAGGTACTTCCTGTCCCACTGAAACTGTGTTCAGGAGAGTATAATTTAAATAAAAGCAATGGCCAGCTTACTGATGGCCTTGGCTTACACAGTTTACAAAGAAAAGGAGAAAAGCATATTTTTCCAGGTTACAATAATATAGAAGGGGAAGCATCCAAAACAAGAAGAACTAATTAAGCAAGAAAGCAGCTTAGAATATAAATTGACCAGGACTGTATGCAGCCTAGAAATGAATAATAGTCTTGAAAACTGCATCTACTCAAATGTGGGACTTCTAAATAATACATGTCTTCATGAATGAATTAACAGGTTTTTGAAAGGAATATTTGATTTTCTTGACACATTAAGCCAATGAGTGTAGAAAGATGGAGAACTTCACAGAAAGCTGCCGGGATGACGGGGTACAGGGTTTTATTTCTCCTCAATTACAAAGGAATTTGGAGTGGAAAGTGTCAGATGTGCCTCTACTCTGGGGAAACTGAGCGCAGGTATTCAAGAGACCAGTTTTAATAGACAGTTGTGAGCTGGGGTGAGATTCCCAGATGGGGACAAAGGTACAACACTGGGTGTCATTATGCTTGGTCTCCCCACAATTCTTTAAAGGTTCCCTTGCTCTTGGGGATTGAAAGCAATGTATTTTTCCAAAGCACTAATATATACTTTTGCTACTCATTTGCAGTCCTACTGTCCCATCACTCTCTAAATAAACAATACCCTGTATAGAGAAAAATTTAATATATTATTTATAGGTAGGAATCTTTATCACTTTATTTGACATTTTCACTGAGGGATGTAATCATATTGCCTAACATTAGGCATCTCGTATTATTTTCTGATATCAGAAGCTCCTTCAGAGAATGTGAGCGCTTAGATTACTTCTGATTTGGCCTTTGGAAGGACCTCTGTGGCCCCGTTGACTGTAGTGAGATTTAAGACAACTGACCTCCTCACTAGGACACCCAAATGCCCAAAGTTAGGTAAATTATGCAGAGTACCTGCTTGAGGTTTCATAGCTTTGATAACATATGGAAATTTGTGGGTTTTGACACAGGCCTGATGATCCATCATAAGCAGATGCCAGAAGGTTTAGGTTAGCCTTGCAAGGCTGTTCTAGAAAATTTACAAAGTCCGAAATGTGTTTGCCTCTCCTAATTGTCTCATCTTGACACAAATCCAACTTTTGGCTTCCATCTGAAAGCAAATTTCAGAAGGTTTCCTATTTTCAGCCTATATTTATAGGTAATGAACTTACATTTATTTGTCCTTTTTAATCACTGTTTTACAGCTTCAATAGTTCCTTCCCTTCCTATTCTTCATCCCTCTAGTTCACTTATGGATAGCAAAAAGTACTCTTTTTTTTTTTTTTTTTGTTTGCCAAACTGACAAGCAGTTACATTTCTAATTGTTCTGATACAAGCAAACATAATCTGTGTATGTTGATTTCTGAGGTAAATAGAAGCCTCATTGTGGAAGGTAAGTTGGAGAGAACACTGTAGACAGTATTATAAGCTGAGATGCAGCAACATGCTAATGCTGATCAACCAGCCATCTAAAGTGAATTTTACTTGTATCTTATATACCTGTCTGTGGATGCAAGTGCTAACAAGTGATGCAGAAAGAGCAGATACCAAAAGGTGTAGTTATATTTGCATAGATTTTTGAGTAGCCTAAGTCAATCATGAGCCACAATCTCTAGGTTGTTTAATTTAAATAGAAGCATCTTAATACACTGGGTTTTTTAATAAGAATTTAAGTGTCAAATGGAGAACATTGGTTCAAGTGTATTTTAAGTGCTTTGCATTTATATAGTTTTCATCAAATACAGATCTCTGAAGGTTTCAATCGCTAGACAAGACCATGTTCAATCCTTGCTCTTTACAAAATTTGTTACTGGTACTTTTGCAACTTTTAAATTTTACTAATTTTTATCTTTCTGGATCTTCTAAAGTAAAGGCATGCAGTAGGCATATTTATTTGAATGCAGCCATTGTCTGATCCTGTTCAAGGTGCTGTCATTACTTTTCCCATTCCCATTGTACATTCTAATTCAACTTCAAAAAGAATATTTAGTTTGACCTCTGCTTGAAGAAATGAAATGGAGATCACCTTGATATCAAAACAAAGGAGGTCATATTCAAACGGACTTCAATGACATCTGCCTGGAAGTATAAAGTACTCAAGTGGCAGGTGCTGGATAATGAGCCCAGAAACAAAGCACAGTAACTTCCCCAGGGAGTCTGTTAATTTCCTCCTTAATTAATCTGTTTACCAAATAGAGCAAGTCAGTTGCCAACCATTCTAAAGCATTACCAAATTGTTGATGAATTGCATGCTCAACTTCCTTGAGCATGCAATTTTTCCCTTGTACCTTTGCCTTTGCTCCACAGATTTCGACAGACTCACTATGTATTCTGAGCTGGAAGGGTCCCATAAGGATCATCTTAAGCAAATGGCCTTAATTACGGGCACGTGGATCGGACAGAGCGCTCAGCCACGCTCAGGTCGAGGTGGCAATTGACACCTGTGCGCTAAGTGATACATAAAACACAAGTAGTCCCCCTAAGCGGATTTACTGCGCGTTGGAAGGCTGAGCGTGGCAGCAACCCCGTGCATTGATTGCTCGCGTCACTTTTCACCTCAGCCTTGGTATATTTGCTGACTCCCGCCGGCCGCAGCGGCCGTGAGGGGAGGCGGCTGCAGCTGCAACGGCGCGGAGGGAGCAGCAGATGGCGCCGGCGCCTCCCGCCCGCCCCGCGGCCGCTCCGGCCCTGGCGGCCCCGGAAGCGCTCCCGCTCCGCTGCTCCCGGCCCGGAGATCCCTCCCTCGGCCTGGCCTGGGCGGGGAGCGCCGGGGCGCAGCGGCCTGTGCCGGGAGTGCGGCTCCGGCGGCCTCACGATGGCGGCGGCGGCGGCGGCGGCGGCGTCCTCGGCCCCGCCGAAGAAGATCGTGGCGCCCACCGTGTCGCAGATCAACGCGGAGTACGTGACGCAGGTAGGGGCGCCGAGGCTCGAAGGGCCGTTCCGGTGGTACCTCGATGTTTAAATAGCCTTCGTAGGTCGTGGGTGATAGGGAAAAGGTCTTGTTTGGCTGTAACTGAATAGAGAGGTGACGCCTCCGTCCTGTACGAGAGGGTGCTCCCCCACGCTTCCAGACGGGCGAAATTGACAAAGCTGCACTACAGAATGCGCCAGTGCAATACACTGTACGCTGCTATAAGGCATGCTTTAGTGTGTGAAAGGCTGCCGAGAGCTCCTCGTTGCTGAAAGTTTTAACTGATTTTCTACGAGTCGTCTTTTTTTTTTTTTTTTTTCTTGGAAATCTGCTTCCCTTCCTATTCCAGAGCATAAAAATGTTTGAATGAAGTTGCATAGGAAGCTCTTGTCATCATCACTCAGGAGTTTTGGTGAAGTGGTAGCTACAGCAAAGAGCCTTAAAATGCTAGACTTTTATATATAGCCTATAGTTCCTTGTCAGATTCTTCAAAAAAGCATAATCACTTGCCATGTGGGATTTGCAATTCCTGAAGGATCATGCTTTATTTTTGATGAATTTGTTCGACGTAACTTTTGTAGTAGTCTATGCATCTGAGTTTTTTCCAGAGAATCGCATTTCTGGTGAAAGAGGTTTAGGCATAAAAGCCTCAAATGGTCGATAAGCATTGCTGTTAGAAAACATAAGTTTTTTACTTGTAGTTCACATAAGCTGAAGTTAAGCAAGATACTAGTGAAATAAAGTTTGGGGATGGGATGTGTTGTAGAGATATTGTATCATTATGTGAAAACGTATGTATTTAAATTTTCTCCTTTTTATCCCTTGTTCAGTTAGCAAATAAATACTGGGCTCCACATGTGAAGAAAACGTTGTCTTTTGATGTAAAGGTAATTATTTCTACTTGAATTTTGTTGGGGTGTAAAAGAATCAGGATCATGTGCCAAGAGTGATGTGTCAATGTTCAATGTTGCTTATTTTATATGAGAGTATAGAGGACTGCTTGGAAGGTCAGCAGTTGCTACACTGTAATTTATTATGTATTTGCAGTTTATAAATCTAGGCACTGTTAGGAAGGTGTGCTGTAGCGGTGCAGTTATTTTGTGTGCTATTTGTTCTGTTCGTTTTGGCCAAGAATTTATGAGGGCAAAAGCCTTTTGAACATCTCCTTTGAGGTTAAAAGATGCTTGAGGGGGTTCTACTTTTAGGAATCAAACAAGGATGAAAGATGCAGGTATTACTGAACTGTGTTCTTTCTGAAAGCTCCTTTGGTGAGCTTCAATCAGACAAGTTTATTGCCGTTCTTGTGGATATGTGCATTTTGAATGTTTAAAATTTGGTGTGTTGTGTTTGGTTCTCCATATTGCAGGGTACTTAAATGTTAAGTTTCTTTTTCTTGAAGATGGTTGCCTAACTCTCCCTGTTTAGCCTCAGTTTACTCAGTTCTGTTGTACTATTTGTGATAGAATTCATCTGTGATTGTTAGAACTGTAGATTGTTAGGATGTACATAACCAGCTGAACTGCATCTCTGTGTCATGTGATGTCAAAGTGTGCCTGCTGCAACTGATAGTGCAGATTCTTTGATACTTGTTGGAAAAACTTGTTAAAAGTATTTCAGTAGCAGTAAGCAGAGAGTAACTAATTCACAATAAGATGTCTTAATGCATTTTTAATCACTTTAGTGGGTATATAAAATTCTCTTAAAATTTTTTTCTGTAGGTCATTGAAGATGTATATACAAAAGAAATTGTCAGGTCAAAGTAAGTACACCAGTTGCTTTCTCTGATTTACCACCATTCCAACATTATTCATGTTGGAGTTGTTTGTAATGTTTGATAGAATACTTTAAAACTCATCTATATGTTGAAAGCAGATGAAAATAGCTCAAGTATATTAAAGTAATTTAATCATTATGGTATTTCAAAGTCTGAATATGGTAACAAGAGAGTTCCTTAGCCCATAAACCTTAAATGTGATGGTTGGACTTTATATTGTTCAGTTCCTTTGCCTGGTAGTCTGTTGAATTTTACGGTGGTTTTGTTGTGATGGCTAGAGAAGCTGATCCTTTCTTTTGTCACTAAGGAACGTAAAGAAAAAAAAACCAAAACTGTTGAGGAATATGCTACTTCTAGCTTTCTTCTCTGTTCTGGTTGCTGCTACCAGATTCATGAAGGGAAAGTCTAGTTTCAGTCAATTGTAGTGTTAGTTGGGGGAGACAAAGAATCCAAGATAAACTGCATTCTGCAGCTCTGTGTACAGAAGAGAGTTGTAACTGTAGCTGGAGCTCTTCAGGGAGGTTTGAGCTCTGCAGAGAATCTTCTGTATTATTCCAGTATGAAAGCAATCTAAGAATTTGTCATATGGAATCAAAGCAAACTTCCATTTTCAGTCACTAAGAAAAATTATAATTATGAACAGATTAAATATATAATTGTAGTTTTCCAGAAGACACTTTTGGCTTCTAGCAGTTTGTATCTTTAAGGCTATTGGAAGTGGTTTCTTCATATTTGAAAGACTTACATGAACTTTTTTAAATATGAATTTAATTGCTTAATGAACCGCTGTGAACTTTAGCTTTCACAGTGTTACAGCAGTTATTTCTGCATTCATGTGGTTGCTATTGCATGGAAATATCAGGACAGAAATAATTCCTTATATAATGAAATAAGGAAAAATGTAGCCATTTCCATGCAGCTGTGTGTAGGTGGCTTTCTTTCCTGTGTTAATTGATTACTTTTTCCTTTCTAGGTTTGCGATTAGAAAGATAATGCTTCTTGAATTCAGGTAAGCTAATGGGAGGGAAATTTGGAGTTATTTTTCATACGAACCTGTAAAAATGAGAAGCAAATGCAGGGCAGTAAGAGAATTTGAATGCAGTGTGCTCATTCATACTTTGTAAGGCCTTGAATTGTGTACTGAGGAAAATTAACTGAGGAGAGCTTAATTTAAGAGGAAATAATTCCATAAATGTAAGTAACATCTCAGAGTATCTTGTTTTATGATTCTCAACTTCTAGTGTCAGTGGAACATGGAGAAAGAGAGTATGAGTGAAATAAGTGAAAAATTTGGGTCTGTAATTTGGAATGTGTCATTAAGTCTTAAATCAGAACTCACTGAAATCATAGAAGTTTTTGGATTAAGTCTCTTACAATGAGGTTAAAAATGAATTGTGGTGCAGCAGCATCATTAACATTTTCTTCTCATGAAAATAAATGGAAATCTGCTTAAACAGTAGTTTACAACTGCTTCAGGCTTTCCTGGAAGAATTTAGAGAGTAGTCAAAAATGATGTAAAATAAATATTTGCAATATGTACATACTTAAAACCACAACATTTAATGTTGTGTTTGGCTCTTTTGTCTCTCTAATCTTAAGAACAAATACAATGAGGTGTTTTTTGTTTGAGGTGGATTCTTTGTTTCAAAAAGGCACAAGTACATAAGTTAGTACCAGTAACTACAAAAGTAGGACAAACATTCCTCAGTTTTCTGCTTCTTAATTAGAAAAAGTGCCGAAGAGACACTGTAAATTATGGTTTAGGGTCTGACACTAGCAAATGGCATGCAATGGACTTCTGGAATTTGCATGTCAGCAAGAGCGTGGAGTTAGAGGTTCCTGTCCTTTCTGTGAACATTCTTAATGTCATCAGCTTCTAAGTGTAGTCCTTTCTGGTCTATAGCCACATTTACTGCCATTTGTCCTGTAAGTAATTTTCTCTCCTTCCTTTGCCATTCCCCCCTCTTCTGTCTTCATGAAAAAACCTCATCTGTCTCTTGTAGCAGTTACTGAGTCTAACAAGTTTTGCTTCAGTGACCTAGATAAGAGGTAACTTGAGGAACTACTCACAAACTATGAAGATGGCTTTAAGGAGAAGGAGGAAAAAAAAACACCTTGTGGATAACTGCTCTTTTAAATGAGTGACAGATTATGTGGGTGGCTGCAACTAATGAAATACTCTTTGTCTCTTCACAGTCAGTACCTTGAAAATTACCTATGGATGAATTATTCTCCAGAGGTGTCCAGTAAGGCATATTTAATGTCAATCTGCTGTATGGTGAATGAGAAGTTCAGAGAGAATGTCCCTGCGTGGGAGGTAACTGATTTCAATTACAGCTAGAATTGACTTTGATCCGCAAGTTGCAGCTTTTACAGTGTGCTCACTTACAGTGACAGAAGGTAGAAAAGCTTGTAGTGTTAAAAGGAACTGGTGCCTCAGCTGGAATATCTCCTATGGTGTTTTAAACTTCGTGTTCTTTTTGGAGAAAGGAATGGACGGATGAAAAATTACTTGATTCCTTCTGGTGGGGAAGGCCTTGGTTCTGCTTTGAGATGCTGAACGTTATCGCCAGCATTTGCTTTTTTGGCACTTGACAGAAGTTGGGTATTTACAGAGGAGTTCTTGCTCTGATGTTGAAAGGGAAAAAAAGAGGATTTGTGTATATAAGAAGGCACCACTGGAAGTCTAACATGTTATCCAATAGTGTCTTGCTTAAAACATGTGAATATAATTTCTTACCTTTTTTGCTTTATATTGAAATAATGTCTTACTCTTCTTTTGCATATTCTGTTTGGTTGAGGGTTTTTTTGTTTGGGGTTTTTGTTTTGTGGGGGTTTTTCTGTTTTGTTTTTTGTGGGTTTTTTTTGGCAATAATAGGTTTAGAAATTATTTTATATTTCTACAGACAGTCCAGTCCTCACAGGTAGTCTCAACAAGGTGAGCCTAGTTACACATTCTATGCAGGCATTATTTTGGAAGCACACTTACTTCAATGTGGGTGCCATTACTTGAGTGCTGACAAAGCACAAAGGATTAATAACTTGCTTGTATCATGTCTGTGTGTTTTTCTCCCAGCATGTGTACTAGATGTAAAATATCAGGTGTGTGGTATGTTCCAAGCAGCGTAGTTAAATTTGTTATTTGGTGTGAGTGCCCTTTTAAAGGAGCTGTTTTATGATTATTTAGTCTATATTTTTCCTGTTGAGGTAACTGAGTGAAAGTTTCACGACTATAATTAATCTCTGGTGTTTTTTACCTGCTCGCTTTTTGCAGATCACTTAAGGCAGCCATAGTTTTGGCCAAAACCTACCACTTATCTTCTACCTGGGACATTTTACAGTATTTCTGTGCAGTTACCAGTTGAACATTCCCACAAAACTTCACTCATGCTTCTTGTTCAGTTTATCCTGTGCATCACCTGTTAGACTATGCAGAAGGTATAGTGGGAGGATCCCTTGTCAGGAGGCTATCAATAGTCTGTTTAGCTTGTGCTGCCTGGTCAGAATAAATGAAAATGAGAAAATAATCCCTTCTTTTATAGATTTAAATGGATTTAGAGAACTTAAGCTATGTTATGTGAATGAAGATTGAAATTATTTGTATCAACCTGACTCAAAATTACCTTCCTCTTCTATTTCTAGACATTCAAAAAAAGGCCAGAACACTTTCCTTTCTTTTTCAAACGCATACTGGAAGCATCGCTGGTTGAAAATGAGAGTGAGTACTCTCTGCATGAACAGACAGTCCTGCTGCTTTTCCTTGATCACTGCTTCAATAGTTTGGTATGTTAAAAGTAACTGTTAGAAGTAAGATATTTCCAGTGTGTTTATGCTGTTCTGTGTTAATAGCAGTTTAGTTTGAGCAATTTCTTCTTACAGGGCAGATAAAGCAAAATTCTGATCTAAGGAGAAGACACTACTGGAGGACTTTTACCCTCTGTTTTGACTCTTACTTTATCTCTCTCATTACATTTGCTTTTCTCTGACACGAGGTCATAGATGAAACTTGAAATTGGAGGATTGGCACTTAGACTATTTAAAGACAGGATTTAATATAAATTTTTGTATTAAAAATGGTACTTGAAAAATTACGTATTTATATTTGAAAAGGTGCTTTTCATTTAAAAGCAGATTAGTTACTACTATACTCTTTTTAGTTTGCCTAGGAAATAGGACAAAAATTATTTCCATTAACTATTGAGAAAGGCAGTGGGGCTTTTTTCACTTTCGACGCCAGGTTTAGATACGAGTTCTATCTGCAGTCCTCCTGAGTTAGTTTTAAGAAAGCATTGGACCAATTTGTGTTCTCAATATATAGTTAAAACAGAGTTAAAGATCCTAAATAGCAAGGAGATGAATAATTTACAATTACCTGTTACATGAAGCAGTGCTCTCTAACATCTCTTGCCTCTAGGCTTTTTCCTTACACTGCACATGGGATGTATTATTCAAAATCAGGGTCTGCACAAATAACAAAATTGTCTCTCAGACAAAACAAATTAGAAAGTGCATTATTTGATTTTGGAATTAGGAATGGTTTTGAGAGCCAGCACCCATCTTGAACTTTATGTGTATAGATTATTGAGTTAGTATTTTTCTGTAGTGGCCATGGTACAGTGCATCTTAATTTTAAATAGTTTGATGGTGACTACGGTATCCTTTTTGTCGAGCACATTTCTGATATAACATGATAGGGAAGCCAGTGAAAATGCGCCTGTAAAAGCACACTGTTATTAGAAGCTGCCCTTCTTTGTGAAAGTCAGAATGGAATAGTCACAGTAGTGTTTTAAGTGAAGAACACTGAAGCTTGAAGTCTCAGAATGCTGAGAATGGAGTATTTGTCCATGAAGACATACGTAAGATGTTAATGGAAATTTTTTAGTAGTTCAGGAAAGAAGGAAAACTTTGTGGATCCAGATCACAGGCAGAGTTGAAGAGAGCACATATGAACTGACATGGAGAAAATGATTTGTTTCAGGTAATGGGAAGAGTGTAGATGAAGTAAAAGAAACTTGATAAATTAAGGGCTTCAGGAGATAAAGAGTAGATTAAAAACAAGTAGAGAAAGCATGGTAGGGAAGCTGAGTTCGAGTGTAAAAAATGACTGAAGAAGGAACATCAACTCTCAGCAGTTTTTGTGCTAAAAATACTTGCATGGATGAGGCCCATGGTGAAGTATTAAGAACTGACAGGCTCCATGAAAAGAACCTAAAATACAAAGGTGTTACTGGGTAGGGCTACAGTGCAGTTTCCTATTACGAAATTGTGAAATCTAATAAAGCAATATTTTTGTCAGATGGTAATGTACATTGATGTATTTTGTAATTCAGGCATATCGGAAAACATAAGAATTTTTAAATTTTTTTTTTCATCTGTAACTTTCTAACAGGAAGTGGATTTGATCAGAAGTCAGGTGCAGCAGCTCATTTCCTTACCGATGTGGATGGCTCTACAACCTGTAAGCATAACACTGTTAACTGGCAGAGCAATTTTCTAGGCATTACCCAAGTAGTGTAAAGTAAATTCTTATGGAAGACTGTTAAGGAACTGTGATATTTACAGCATTGCTACAGAATTATATTTTTGTGTTCTTTGTTAAATTCTTTCTTGTTTGTTGCTAATTTCCATGTAATAATTTTAATGTAATTTTTCATAAAACTGAGCTTTGTTGTTTATAGCTTCTTCAAGCTATAATTTGTAGACAAGGCCATGAGGTCACAGGGAGGCAATGGAGCTGACATCTAGTCATGGCTGGACTCTGTCTAGCATTACTACATTTTTATTTTACTGTGATGCTTACTGAGAATAGCCAGAGACAGCTCTTTATTTTAGTTTGTTATATATTTTTTCTTTTTTAATAGGAAGACTTGACTGTATTTTTATCTCATGAAAAAAAGGTTCCTTGGTGACTGAATAACATTTTAACATTGCAGAATCGACTGGAACAAGAGCTGAAAAAGACACCAAAACTAAGGAAATTCTGGAATCTAATTAAGAAAAATGATGCAAAAATGGATGAAGAGTCAAGAATGCAGTATGTTACAGAAACCTTTTTTCCTTAATGCATTCATTGTGTTTCAGCTAAAATAAATTACTTCAATTTAAAAGTGTATTTTAGAAAACCTGTAGTAAATAAGGATTGATCATATATGGTCTCCTGAACGCTGTTTTGTTTTTCAGTAGTCTTTATGCAAAATAGTGATATAGAACTTTATATTTTATTTGATCAGTGAGTTTGTGTATCAAATCTTAGATATAGGATGGAAGCATAAAAGGATATTCATGTAGCTACTCACTTTTTTTCATGACCTTTAGCAAATGTTTAGCTCTTAGGCATATAGCTTATGCAACTATTTGAATAAATCTGTGTCTATCTCACCAAAATTAAATGTTCCAATACCTTTGTGTTGCAATGTGGTAAGGTGTAGGTGGAGACTTACTTCACTTTGACACAGTAAGAAGCATGGGTTGTCAATCAGTTTCTGTGCCTAAAAATGTAGACTACTAATGTCTGCCTGAGTGCAGAGAGAAAAGTTATCATCTAAGCAGTTTAGGTGAGTTTCAGAGCAACCTACTACCATTATATAAATTTTGAAACAGCTAACTTTGTATTAGTGAAAGCTACAATATACTTCTAGTCTGCATTTAAGGAGTAATAATTCTTTTGTCGTATGTCCAATTTTAGAGCATATCGAGAGAGAAGATTTCTTTCGCAGCTCATTCAGAAATTCATTTCTGTACTAAAGTCAATACCTGTCTCAGGTAACTGTGATTCTTATTTTACTTTGTTATCTAGTAATCTGTGTTAAAATATTTTCTGTTGCTGAACCAACTAGTCCCTAGGATATCAGCCTGAGGTTGGGGACCTTATTCAACCGGGCCTTGTAGTGAAATCTGTGCCTGTCTGCATGGATTTCATGTCAAAGTTAATATTCAAATCTGCAAATGCTTTAAAAATGAAACAGCAAAAAGCTACTTTAAACCTCCTTCTGTTCAGTATGTACTTAGTAAAAACAGTATTTCTGGGAACTGATATTCTTTATTGTGTGCTTAGAGCCTTAAAGCATTAAAGCATTTCGTACATACTTAGATGCTTTGTTAAATAGGTGGTATAAATGCATATCATAAGGCTCTGTCTGTTCATACTGTTGATTTGCAGTAAGAACTAAAGTGTAAGTGAAGTGAAATTCTGTAAGATTTGACTGCTCTTGATTTAGAAGTCATTGTGACAAGCAAAATTATCTGCTTGCCTAGTTTAGAAAGGAAAAGTGTTTGTACAGGAAGGTGTTAGTTAGCCTTTTAACAGTAAAGGGTTCTTATGCTCTAAGCACAGCACAATTTGGGTGAAATCACTTCCCAGAGTTCTGCTTTTGCTGTTACACTCTTAGCAAACTTCAACTCTTACCTGAGCTCTAAGAGTAAATTTTGTGTAATGTGGCTTCCTTAGAAAGGATACCTATCCCCTCTGTTTTCATAATTATGCTAGACGTGTTTTAGGAATATTTACTTTAACAGTTCTTTGGAGGCTGTAAGAATTAGGTAGTCATTAAAGGAGACTTTGTGTGTGGTTTGACATGATTCTAAAGGCCCCTTAGTAGTCACCACTGAGTACCTTTTGTACACATCTTGTTTGCAGCTTTTAAAAATGTATTTTTGGGTACCTGGCATTAAAAGTTCTTACCAAATGTAATGGGCCATTGATATCTCATGGAAGAGAGCATTTTTGCGTGTTACATCCAAGGTTTTTCAAAGCTCATAAAATCACTCCTGTAATTCTGGTTCTATTATTCTTTCATTGCTAACCAGAAGAATTTTGGATGTAAGAAAGGATTGTTTCAGAAAGAGAAGAATTTTAATTGGCTTTTAACAAGATTGATACTGTTATTTTTGTAGCATTTGTTTAAAGAATTGTTCAAATGTAAATATACTGTGATGTGAATCAATTTTAAAAAGATATGGTTTTTTTATCTAGGTCCTATTTCTATGGACAAAGTTCATTATTGTGAGAGGTTTATTGAACTCATGCTAGACCTTGAGGTAAGTTATTAAATTGGTTTAGCCAGTGACCAGTTGTACTTTTCTAGGTTTTAATGGTATAAATAATTATTACAGCCTTATTCTGAATAGGAGGTGGTTATGTCACAGCTGTGCGTGTGGTTGCTTGATAGTGGTTTTCCATCTGTCGATAGGGGGTTGTGGAAGTGCATCCATATTGGTAACTGACCAGCAGTGTTGATAAGCAAGGTGAATTCTTAAACAAAGCTAGGATCCTAAAGTGCTCAGTGAAGGGGATTTAATTGGAATAGTGGTAATAATACTGGCAATTGATGAAAACGTGTGATGCTTTAATTTGGTAGGAATAATTCAGAATTATTCTTCCCAATAGGTCACTTAAAGTATCTTTTTTGTTATAGGGTTAAATCCCAGAAAGCAGCAATATGTCTGAAATGCAAGCTATTCCTGTTGACTAGAATTCATTATTTAGAAATACCAGGTCTGGTGATCTGCAGTTTGTTACAGAGTAATAATGGGTGGAGCAAGGTTTTGTGAAATTTTTGAGGAGATACCAAGGAAGTGAGACCATTTTAAGCACTGCAGTGCCAGTATTAAAAGGCATTAATTTACAATTTCTTGCATGAGTGGATACTTATTTAGAGTAACTTCAAACTCCGAAGGCATTCTGAAATAAAACAGAGTTTTCTGAAACATTGTCGCAGGGAGGTTTAAAATGGCTTCATGTTGAATTTCTACAGGCTAATTCTGTTAAATCACTTAAGTACTCCGTGCTTGTAGTTGCAATAGAATGAGTAATTTCAATTAGAGCTTGCTGTCTTATGTATGTAATATACTCTTATAAGAGAAAATACGTTGGAAAATGAACTAAAATCTTCCTGACTTAGAATGCTTAGAAGCAGTATGTTTACTCTTGGTTCTCTGTAGGTATTACAGAAAGGTTAGAATTCAGGCAGGGTATAAACTTAAGTGACTGGGACAAGCACATGAGAAATGAGCTGTAAATCCAAGTATTTTTGCATTTGTAGCATGTACTGTGTTAATAGGCTCTTTTTACTTGTGTTGAAGCCTTTTTCAGAATATTACTGTTTCATATTACAGTGCATACACTGCCATCAAAACTGGTGATTTGGTAATTTGAAAGTAATGATTCCATGGAGACTTCTTACAGTTTTATGAGTTTATTTTTGTAATTATTGTGCAGAGCAATCAACATTTTCTACTACAGATTCTTTTATTTTCTTCACCTTAGTTCTAAACACCATGTTGATGCTTTTTGGCTTTCTAAATTCAGTCTGTAGAGAACAACTAAATTTTCTCTTAAATTGTTGTGTATTGTTGTGTATTACCATATGCTGTTCAACAGTTGCTACATACAGGAGCTCAAGCTATTTACATTGAGAAAAAAAGATCTCTGTTTTGTTGTTAACTGAAGATTTGAAAAATACTTGAGTATTTTACAAAGAAAAGAAGATGCCGTATCCCATTTAGAAGAAACAGTTGTCAATTTTGAGGAAGACAAGCTTAAAATTAATGAAATTAGTGTAGAAACCAGACATTTAAAACAATGCTGAAGCAGTTTGACATATCATTTGTAGCATGCAGTCATTATGTAGACACTTAGTAGTAGAATAATTGCTTTATATAATTTCTTTTTTTAACTGGCAGGATGAATTCTCGCTAATGGCAAGTTTGTGCCGTGCTCCCAGTTACATAAAAGACTGTGTTCATAACAGCTTACCTGCAAAAACCCAGTGTCTTGGCATACACAACTGCTGCTTTAATACCTCTGGTAGGGTGCTACATATGCAAATAACTGCAACAATCTATCTTAATATGCCTTACTGAAATGGAAAATTCTGAGAAGCCAGGATTTCTTACATTTTGAGGAGTTGCTTGTATTAACTTGAGGTTATTTACCACAGGCTTTGCTTCCCACACGGCGCTGGTTTAATACAGTGTTGGATGACTCCCATCTTGTTGTTCACTGTTACCTGTCTAGTCTTGCTAAAAGAGAGAAAGAGGGTCATCTCTTCTGCCAGGTGAGATACAAAGTTCTTGAAAATTACTTTTTTGTTCCTTTTGTTTCTGAATGCTGCAGTTGTTTTGTTTTATATTTGTTTATTAAAGGTAGGCTTTTCTTTGGAAGCAAACTACATGTTTTTTAAATCTTTCACATAGTAGTTCTTTCTTCCCTGTACCTATGTGTGCGACTGCCTTTACGTTTCATGGAATCATAGGATGGCTTGGGTAGCAAAGGACCTTAAAAATCATCTAATTCCACCCCCCTTGCCACGGACAGGGACACCTTTGACTAGACCAGGTTACTGAGAGTCCAGTTCCAGTGCCTCACTACCCTCACAGTAAAAAGTTTCATTCTAGTATCTTATCTAAACCTGCCCTCCTTCAGTTTAAGGCTATTCCCCCTTGATCTATCACTACATGTCCTGTGAAAAATCCTTCTCCAATCTTCTTGTACTCCCTTTAGGTACTGTAAAGGCTGCTCTAAGGTCTCCCTGGAGCCTTCTCTAGGCTGAGCAGTCCTAACTCTCAGCCTGTTGTTACAGAAGAGGTGTTTCAGCCCTGTAGTCAACTTCTCTGGATTTGTTCCAAGTCCACGGGGGTTTTTTTGTGTGGGAGACCTCAGAGCTGGACACAGTACTCCAGGTGGGGTCTCACAAGAGCGGAATAAAATTTCTGTTTCAGTGTTTGGAAAGTTCTTAAAAGTACAAGCCAGAAAGCAGTGCAGCTTCTGGCATGCTTTACCACACACGTAGCAGAAGTTGTCACCACTACAGTCACCATTACATTTTTCTCTTTTTCATACTGCAGCTGTTTTTCACTCCTGTCCTTCAGTTTACTCACTCATAGCTAGCATATTATTTTTTTATGGCAGGATCTGAAGATCTGTCCCCTTTCCTGCATCTCAGCTGCTTTCCCCGCTGCTTTCTGTCCCCCATCTCTGGCACTTGTTCATTTTCTCTGAGGGTCAGTATTGATGGAACACAAAGCCAGCAGCACATCTGAATAATTTTATTCCTCCAAGTTAAATAATCCCATTGAAAGGTAGGATGAATTTCAGAGCTGCCATCAAAGAGGGCAGAAGGGCACAAGACCTCTCCCTTTTGGTAGCAGCAAGCTGTAAGTTGGGTTCAGTGACTCAGCTTCTGGCTGGATCACCTGGCTGCAATTAGTGTCACTTTCAAGTCCTGGTGTATTAAGAAACCACATTGTTTATGGACCATACTATAATTTTGATGGCATGCAGATTAGATACCTAAGAAAAATTATTTTGTGCATCAGCCAAAATAAAGTATAAAATTTAGATAACACTCCTTAGTCCATTTTTTCTAGAACTTTGAGGAGTTCTTGTTTGTGCATTTGACCTCTAAAATTGTGACTTTGTTTGTAGTAGGGTGTCTTTTATTGTTAATCCACTAATTTATATTCATGATGTCTCAGCTTTTAGATATGCTCAAATTCTACACTGGCTTTGAAATCAATGATCAGACTGGAAATGCTTTGACAGAGAATGAGATGACCACAATTCACTATGACAGAATTACTTCTCTACAGGTAAGCAGGTGATGAAGTGCTTATGGTAGACAAAGGATTTGGTTTTGCTGTTCTAGTTCAATTTGCATCTGGAATAGGCATGAGGTTTTTTCCCAAATCAAACCCCTTATTTTCCCAATTGAGCTACAGGAATAGTTTTAGCTTGACTGGCTGTACCATATTGAAGACATGTAATGCTTCAGTGTGGTGGGTATGACTATGACTAAATAATATGCTTGAGCAATACATCAGTGTTTTGGACCTGAAGTTACCAAAATGAACTGTTCCTGTTAAGTCTGTTGACAAGGGAAGGCATGCTGTAGGAGCCTGTGATGATGCAGTAGGTGGCAGCATTTCCTCAAGATGAGTGTGCACATGTGTGAACAGTGGTCCCTTGAATGAAAAAGACAAAGCAAATTCACACACGCTTTTCAGAATTTTTCCCATCAGTTTTAACAGAGCAATTCAAAGGAAGCATAGTTAAATTAAACTTGTTCCATGCTTTTTTAGTTGCCTACAAAGTTACATATCTGCTCCCTAGTGTTTTATTTCAATGACAGCAAATACTGATTGAAGGGTCTGTAAGAAAGATACTGTGTCAGAAGTCCAGGAGTAACAAATAGGTGGTATTAAGAAAAATGGAGATTTAATCTGGCTGGTATTTCTGTCCTGGTAGGGTCCATAGAGTGGTGTGTGTTACGAATCGTAAGAAGCTATGCTTTTGTCTAAATACTTAAGTTATTATTAAATTGTTCCATTAATATGCTTACATTCAGTTTTCATGCATGGATCTTTTGTAGAGAGCAGCATTTGCACATTTCCCAGAGTTATATGACTTTGCACTCTCAAATGTAGCTGCAGTAGATACTCGTGATGCACTGGTGAAATTATTTGGACCCCTTAGGTAAGTTATCAAATAGAAATTGAAATTCTTTATTCTCAGTATGATTTAATTTAACAAAGTTCCAGCATTTTTTTCTTTCTGACCTCTCGTGTATTCTCACATGACTTATCAGTTCCTTGTAACTTGTCATGGTGCCTTTACATGTGCTAAAATAGGGAGACAGGAAGAGTTTGGGTCCACTAGTAGTGAAAAATAACCATATTTTTCTTTTTTTCTAATGAATGTGAGAAAGTACTAATTTTCTGGAAAATAAGCTAGCTGCTTAAAGTAGTTGTAGCAGTAATTAACTTGTAGTGGTTAACACTTAACTTGTTCAGTTTATTGTTTTTCAGTCTGTTCTGGGGAAGAACTACAACAGAAATCATGAGAGCATGCCACTGTATTAACTCTACTGTATTGTAAATACTGTGAGTGAAAGCATAGCAGTATATATTTTGACAAAGACAATGTGTAGCTTTGTTGTTTGGTTCTGTGCCAGGTACACATCTTGAAACAGTAAAAAATATTCATCTCTTGCCATGTTTATTGTGAGAGCTCCCCCTTATACACAAGCTTCACTTGAAAGACTGACTCGTAGCTATTGGTCTCTGGTCAAAATAGACAGCTGGAATTTTCTTTAAGGAAAAAGAAGCTGCAGTAAGTGCTGTCTCTCTCTGGTTTCAGTGTGACAGGGACTTCTTTTTTTTCCTTTCGCTGTGCAGCTCCAACGTTCTCCACCAGGTGGCGTCGTACCTGTGCCTGCTGCCCCCCCTGGCCGAGGGGGAGGACACGAGCCACGAAAAGGAGTTTCTGCTGGAATTGCTGGTAAAGCGTGGTTAATGCTGCTCGTACTCCTTCTGCTGAAAACTCAAGGCATAGCTACATCCAGCAGCTACACTGCAGTAAAGTAGTCATTTAGGATGTTTTGCTAAACCTGTGAATCACAGCAGCGTTATAGCAGTAGATGGCGTATTAAGATGGGGCTTAAAACCATACTAGTATTTGAAAATGCTTATTCATAAATATGGTTTCTGTGAGAAACTAATGTGTGTTTGTTTGGTGTAATTATAAAGGTCAGTAAGGAGAGTCTTGACAATGGTTTTGAGTTCTTCTGGGAAAGTTTTTGCTCTGTATTTAGTAATGGTTTTGTCCCATTTAAAAACAAAACCAAATCTGCTCAAGTAGATCTAGATATTCAGTACCTATTTGGGCCTCAAACCAATTTAAAATATTGTTTGATGCACATAATGTTTTTTTGGATATTCAAGGTATACCAATATTACTGTAGGTTTCTGAGTATTAGAATAGCATAGCTGTTTTTTAAAATCTCTCTCATAAGCTTGTTTTGTGGTTGTTGAATTCTTAAAAAATTGTTCATGTAGTTTTCTAAGGTTTAGAGCGTAGTGATATAATACCTGTGGATGCCATGGAGAGATACTGGTTCAGATAGCATATTATAGTATTGGGTAGACTTTTTTGTGTTCCAAAGAGGGAATTAAGACTAACTGTTACTGAATGAGCTGTATTAGTTAATATTGACCGTGTGTTTAATCGAAAGTAAAATAAGTTTTATTTGAAGTTGATTCTCTGCTAAGCCTTGAGTGAATATTTTCAGTTCTGTTGTGCCATTTTTGGTTCGCTGAATAGCCAAATGATTGTTCGATTTTAGTACTATGACCAGTAGCTGGTCTACATGTTTTTTCATCTTCTGATGTCTCTGTGTGCATTTAGTCATATTAAAATATTTATTTAAAAAATAATGGCGGAGAAAATACAAGTGACCACCATTAGCCTTATGAATTAATGTGTGTTTCAAAAATAACTTTATTGTTCCTTTTTGACATAGAGGAGTTTGAAATGCCTCCTTTCTTTAGGTTTCCCGTCACGAGCGACGAATATCCCAAATTCAGCAACTCAACCAGATGCCTCTCTATCCCACAGAGAAGATTATTTGGGATGAAAATATTGTACCAACTGAATATTACTCTGGAGAAGGTATGATTAGTAGTTCAGTAAAAGCTGAACATAACAGTAAATGATAAAATAAAAAAAGGAGTTTTGATGTATTTATTCTGTCCAAGAAACTTACACACAGTACTGTGGCATCTTCCAGTATCTTGGAGTTAGATCAGGGGATTTTTTTCGGTTATGGATCAAGAACTCTTGAGATGAAATTGTTAGCAAATATATAGTGGATTTAAAAATCCAAAAATCAGTTTTTACACAGAGGTGTTCATTTGCTTCTGGATAACAAATGTGCTGTACTACCAGCTGAGGCATGGGTAAGGTGAAAAAGGTTGGAAACGGCAACAGAAAAACTGTTGTCTGTGCTTTGTACTTAAATATGTTCACAAAAGCCTTTCTAAAAAGGGGGGGGGAAGAGTAGTAATGGGAAGAAATGACTAAATTGAGAGCCTAATGTGTTCATGATCAAGGAAGAAAACTGCTGCTATTGGAAACAGGAATCATGTAATTTTAAGGTTTGTAATAAACAGCTCATGTATTTTTGTCTTGCCACTTTTAAAAACTGTTGTTTTAATGTAGATCATGAGAAATTTTATTGGAAATGGGAAAAATTTAATTTGGAATGTGGAAATTTCAAATAACAATGTCTGTCTTCAAAGATTAGTATAAAGTTTGTTTTGGGTTTTAGCAGTGAGTATTCCATACCTTTCCCCATGTAGTTTTGATTCAGAGGGTTTGGTTTGCCTAGATATAAGCTTTAAGTTTATCTGCTTAGCATAAGTTAGTCTTTTTGAATAAATTCTCTGTGAAACAAGCATTAATGAGAAGAAAGAGATGACTCCTTTAGATAAGGCAGAGTTATAGGCAACAAAGAATCTTTTTTTAAAATAGATGTGATACAAATGTCATCTAGAGATCTGCCCAAGAAGAGAAAAAGTACTTTTATTTAGTATGATGCAATGAGTTAAAAGCTTGTTCAGATACTTCTGAAATAAAGGCCTGCTGATGATGTTTATTCTTTAAAAAAAAGGGTGACAAAAAAGAGACTGCACCACTTTCCCCAAAAAAATCCCAAACCAAAACAAAGTAAAAAAACCCTAAACCAGGGAGATTGCTGTAATTTCTAGGAAATTAATATATAAGCCAAGTCTTTTTAAAAATTTTCTTTTTTGTTTCAGTGAACAGCATGTAGGTTGTTCTAATGCTCTGAAACATTCAGGTTCTTTACTGCCATTCAGACCGTATTAGGACGCTGATTTCTGTGTGCTATGCGGATATGTTTGATTAGACAACTACATTAATGGTGTTACGGGGGGGGGCAGGAGGAGAAAGCAGCTCACCACACCTGTTTTCTGACTTTTTAATAATGCATTAAAGAAATACTGTTAATGATGAAATGCAGTTTTGTCAATTAACACTGGTTGCTAGTGGAAACATTACCTACTGTGGTGAACTCTTGCAATTACAGTATTGATAGTGCTGTTGTGAAGTGTTTCTGTGGCTGTCAGACTGTTACAAGTATTTGTTTCTGTTTTGATTCTCTTAGTTTAGTTTACACTTTCTCTTTTTAATCTCCATGTGTTCTCCTGCCCTGGTTTCAAACAAGACAGTGTTCACTTGTGGTCTTCAAGGGTTTTGTTGTGTTCTTAAAAGTAGATAAATTACTTTGGTCTAAAACTTACGTAAGAGTAATTTAATCCAAGAAGGGTAGGAGTATTATTTTAATTTTCTTTTAGAAAACAAGGGAAGAATATCTGTCTGATAAATACTGTGCAGCCTTAAAGAGGTGCTGCTTCACACCCTGCCCGTTGTGCATATAACTTGCTTTACTGGACAAGGGTTTGTTACTTGGTGTTGGGAAATGTGTTAAAGTATTTTGTCACCATCAGGCTTTCCAGAATAGAAATTACTGTGTTCTGCTGCCATTCTTCACTGCTGTTGTATCTCAGTGCATGTGAAAGTCAATATGTTGTACCCATACTAGAGAAAGGTTTCAACAATAGTATTGCAAGTTTCAAAAGCAAGATGCTTTCACAGGTCTTAAACATAGGTGCCAAACTGGAATAGGGGTCCAGTATTAGATGAGTAACTTACAGGAATTTTAATTATGGAAAATTTGCATCTAAGACTATCCTATAATGATAGAAACTTTAGGACCTACCTAGGAGTTCTAATGCTCCTTGTGTAGTCAGATCTAATCTGCCTATGTTTTACATTCTTGTTTGAAAAACAAACCAGTAAGCGAAACTTCAGAGTTGTGTATTAAAATTTGATTTCTTGACAAAGTATTTTTTCTACATTAATGGTTTTTGTGGCATCTAATAAACATAAAGCATGGGAATTGGGGAATTGTTGGATATTGCATGGGTTTTATTAGTTTATGAGGTTTTTTCATCATTATTTAATGCTGACTTAATTGTTGCATTTCCAAAGACCATTGCTTTGCCCTGCATTTGATTTTCATAAAATCAAATCTGTTATAGTCTGAATACATGGATGGATTTAATATTCAAGTAGTTCACTGTATTACTGGTAGAAGGATGAAAATTCCTTCAATCTTGTGCAGGTTCATTTAGAGAGAACCTGAAAAATACATGGGTTTTAGAGGTGCATATTGATAAAAGAGGTAGTTTTTAGAATCTCTAAGGATAACAGCTGTGGCAGTTGTGCAGTAAAGTGTGTATGTATGTGTGAATTCATAGAAACAGTGTATTAATTCATCTTTTTGTTTATCCCTCAAATACCTCTTCCCTTCTACTCTTAAACCCTTAGGCTGTCTTGCACTTCCCAAGTTGAATCTACAGTTTCTGACTCTCCATGACTACCTGCTAAGGAACTTCAATCTTTTCCGCTTGGAGTCTACCTATGAGATCAGACAGGACATTGAAGATAGTGTCAGTAGGATGAAACCATGGTAATATTTATTAACTGGTGCAAACCATTCTGTTCAGTTCTAATCAAACTGTATTTAAGAGGGAATATCTGATACTGTGTGGATACTAAATACATAATAACAAATAGACACTCTGTTTTACACTTAGTCCTTCCATAAGGTGTTGCCATCCCAAGGGGTGATATTTTGAGGGTTTGTGGATGTTACAAACACACCCTGTAGGTGTGTCAAAGGCAGTATGTTGGATGCTAACAACCAGACTTTGTTTAGTTAAGATGGATGAGTTAGTTTTCCATGAGTACTAAGCCTTGGCTGACATTACAAAATATGGAGACTTACTGTCAGCTCCTCTGATTTGTGAGAGGTGTTGCTGAATATTCTTGAATTTGCCATCTGCCACATTTTAAACCTCTTTAGATTTAAAGGTTTATTTGGTGTGATATCTTCTTTACTCAGTAGTTGCTTTTTGTTGTCTTTCCTTTTTCTTCTGTCTCTGTGAGGTTTTTTTTTACAATGCTAGCATCAGTTGCCTTTGTTTTTTGAAGTATAAATCAGTTCATGTTATGCTTTAAATCTAAAATGCAGGATTACGTGCATCTGTAAAGTTAAGAATTCTACTTTTGTCTTAAAACTTACTGTGTGGTAAATTGTTTCATAGTTTAAAAAAGAATTGAATCTGTTACCAGATAATGACTAACAAAACTTTGGGGTTTATTTTTTAGGTTGTCAGAATATGGAGGTGTGGTCTTTGGTGGATGGGCTAGGATGGCACAACCAATTGTCTCTTTCACAGTGGTGGAGGTGGCCAAGCCCAACATTGGTGAAAACTGGCCTATGCGAGTAAGAGCAGATGTTACAATTAATTTGAATGTCCGAGATAACATCAAAGATGAATGGGAAGGTACTTAACATTTTTTTAAATAAAGTACTCAAAATAGGTGCTCATCAAAATACATTGTGATGTAATATTATTTGTAAGAAAAAGGCTTTTGAATCCAAGATGTAGATTTGTCAGTCCTAATACACTGTTTAGAAGTCAGTTACTCAAATGCCAAGTTAAATAAGTTTATAGTTTCCTAAAATGAAAATTGATATTATTAAAGTACTTAGATGTTCACTGGGACTAGAATGTTTATTATTTCAGATAGATGTCATTCAGCGACTAGCTGTAAAATTCCTTCCTTTACAGGGACTATGGAAAGTTAATTTAGCATTTTAAATAATGTGAATACTAAAAATGTCATATTGAAAAGTATGGGGAATGTGATATCGGTCTCATACACAAGTGGAGAGGATAGATTTTATGTAATTCAAAACAGTGCGTTTTAGTTGTTTTTTGTATGTTTGAATGTTATGAAGTGCTGACTGTACCAAATACTGTTTCTTATAAGTATCCACAGGCGACACTTCTTTAGCTTGGGGATTTGAACTTTAGCTGACCGTGTTGGCAAGTGACACAGAAGCATGCACTTGTACTTGTATTATCAGTAAATGTCACTCCTTTCTCTTTTGTTAGAGAAACCTGATAAATGTGCTCGAGCTGCGTAGTGTGATTACAGGTCACATTGCACAAATGCTAAAGCTGGACTGTGTGATAAATGAGCAGATACAAGTTTGGGACTGTAGATTTCTGTTAAAGTAGAAAATCTAGGAGGATGGCAGAGAATTCACTATACTGAAGGTATATATATAGTGGTGCACCTAGCTTTTTAAATGTTAAAACAACCTCTGTGATTTAATAAAAAAATAATGTTTTAACTTGATCAAAACTGAGATGAAGAATTCATGATTCATTGGCTGACATAACAGGATCTTGATGAAACTGCCTTTTCTTGGATAATGTCTGGTGCATAATTAGCAATTATTTGTCTCACGGAAAAATACATATGTCTTCTGAATTTTGGAGGTGTCTTAGATCTCTGAGAATCTGGAGGTATACTGTGGAAAAGGTTTAGTGCTCAGAATTATGTTAGTGAACTGGAGAAGCAGCATTTTAGAAGTAGGATGTAGTTCAACAGGGATGATTGTTAAGCAAGAACAAGTCTCTGTAGAAATGCACATTGGGAGAATAACTTATCAGGCAGTACCTCTGCAGAATGGAAATATCAAAGGTCGTCATTGCTCACAAGTAAATGTGACTCCCCAACATTGTCTTAGTGCTGAGGGAAAAAGAAAAAACTTGAAGTCATGTTGGGGTTTATAAGCTGGAATGTAACACAGTTAACAAGTAACTCGATTATCAAGTGACCTTTCACTTTATTAAATAGATAACTAAAGTGACTTGTTAGGATTTTGTGCCCAGTTCTATGCACTACAATTCAAATGTTGTAAAAAAACAAACAAACAAAAAAATTGGAGGTTTGTCCAGAAGAAGGCAATGAGAATAAGAGATTAATGACACACTTCATTAGAGATGATTGAAAATAGCTAGGTTGTGTAACCAGAGTAAGATTATTGGGAGAAGAATAATCTTGAATGAAATGTTTTTTCTTATTAAAAAAAGGCTTCAATTTCTACTTTTTATATCTGTTATTATATCACAGTAGCCTATGGTTTTGTATTGTCTATGTTCAAGGCATATTTTGAAACAAAACAAATTACACAGGTGGGGTTTTATTTAAAAGAAACTTTAGTGCATTCTATTTTATATATGTTAAGGAATTGATAAGGCAGATGCCATTCAATCAAATCACTGACTGTTCTTTTTTGGGGACCAGGTCTGCGTAAGCACGACGTCTGCTTTTTGATCACAGTGCGTCCCATGCAACCTTATGGTACCAAGTTTGACCGACGACAACCTTTTGTTGAGCAGACTGGCCTGGTGTATGTCAGAGGCTGTGAAATTCAGGGCATGTTGGATGAGAAAGGGCGTGTTATTGAAGAAGGTATGATATACCGAACCTTGTTCAAAAGATTTCTCTTTTTTTTTCTATATATATTTCTTATTTTTAACAGCCTAATTGATAATTTTTTTCTCTTTTAAGGAATGCTCATTGAGTTAGTTTCATGCTTGCAAAAAAACAAGCCAGTTCCATAAGCAGCCTGTGAAAGGTTAACTAGATTCCTCTGGTAAAATCCGATGTAGCTACATTAAATAAATCCAGTATGTTCAGTTAAAGAATAAAATAGATTCTATTCAAAAACTATTAGGATAATGCAATGAAGATGTTTTTAATACTATGCAGAAATTAGTTGCATCATATGAATCTGTCTAAATTTCATTTGAGGAACAATTGGAGATTGCTCATTTGAATGATAATTTGCTTTTAGTGCTGAGTTAAATTCTAATCTTGCTGTTTCATTATGGGTAGGACCTGAACCCAAACCAAGACTTAAAGGTGATTGCAGAACATACAGAGTATTTCTGGACCCAAACCAGTACCAGCAAGACATGACCAATACAATCCAAAATGGAGCAGAAGATGTTTATGAGACATTTAATATAATAATGAGAAGAAAACCAAAAGAAAACAACTTCAAGGTAAGGTATTTGCTCCTTGACTCTTAGGTAAGAGTTTGTCTGAATATGCTGTCAGTGAGACATTTATTTTAGATGCATGTAGTTAGGCTTTTCAGGTGCCAAAGTTCAGGCTTTCCCTTCAGGAAGCTAGAGCATGTCAACTGGTGATAACTTTCCCCTGCAGATAACTCTTAAACTGAAAATGAGAATGCTGCTACTTTGCTTGAGTATGTAATAAAACATTAGTTTATAATTTCGGTCTTCTAACCAGGAGCTTACAGATTGTGCCTTTTGGGTTAAGGGAGTATGTGAAATGTTTTTGTTACCTAATGTACCAGTGAATTGTAAGAAAAGGACTAACCAGTCAAAATGAGACAATCAGAGGAACCTGATAGTTTTTGGGAGGGTCACTGGATCAATTTCTTACTGGGCATCGGAGCGTGTCAGATCAAGAGCAGCCCTGCTGGGAAGCACTTGGACGGTACTGATGGATGACAAGCTTGAGATGAGCCAGCAGTGTGCACTCAGAGCCGAGAAATCCAGCTGCATCCTGGTCTGCATCAAAAGCAGGGTGGCCAGCAGGTCACAGGAGATGCTTCTTTCCCTGTGCTTTCCTCTGGAAAGACCCCACTGCAGTGCTGCATCCAGCTCTGGGATCTCCTACACAAGAAGGACCTGTTGGAGTCCAGAGGAGGGCCATGAAGATGATCAGAGGAATGGAGCACCTCCCCTATGAGGAAAGCCTGAAAGCATTGGAGTTGTTTAGCCTGGAGAAGAGAAGGCTCCAGGGAGATCTGACTGCACCCTTTCAATAAGGGGGCTTATAAGAAAGATGAGGACAAGCTTTCTTACAGTGGTAGTACAAATGGTAATGTTTATAAACTAAAAGATGGTAGATACAGACTAGATATAAGAAATACTTTATGATGAGTGTGGTGGAACACTGGAACAGGTTGCCTAGAGAAGTGGTAGGTGCCTCATCCCTGGAAATTTTCAAGGTCAGGTTGGACAGGGCTCTGAGAAACCTGGTCTGGTTGAAGATGGCCCTGCTCATTGCAGCAGCGGGCGACTAGATGAGCTATAAAGGTTCCTTTCAGCCAAAACCATTCTAGGATTCGAAAGAAAGGAGCTGCTTGCCTTTACCTGCTAGGCAAATTCCAAATGTAGCACAAGGTGCTGTTGGCCTTTTTCACTGTGGGGGTGCACAATTTTTGTGCACCTAAAAATACAGCTTACTCAGTTTCTTTGCTCTTTAGACCTCTAAATCTTTAATGTTCCTTGAGTTTTCCATTATGAAAATGCAACATGAATGAAAAACTACTTTTCTTTTGGTGCCTTAAAATCATGCACTGCATAATTGAAGTGATTTTCATTTTAAAGGATTCTATAGCAAGTTCTGTGTAAATGGATAAAGAGGCAGGCAGGAAGACTTGGACTTTTTTTTTTTTCCTGTTTCTAGAAAGACATCTCTGGTGTGAAGCAGTAGCTTGCAGCCTGCATAGATCACTGTGGTGCCATCCACCCGTGGGTTTGGTATATTGAAAGTATTCATAGGGAGTCCTTTATAAATACATTAACAGGAACCACCAGAACTGATTGTTTGTGTTGGGTGTCTGTGGCAGGTTCCTTTCACATGGTAAATACAAATGCCCTCTGCCAAAGCCTCCTGCTGTACAAACATGCAGACATGTTTTTTCATTCACATATACATGTACTTCTGTGTAGCGAGAGGAAAAGCCCTGCAATGAATGCTTAAATTTGCTCAGCATTGCTGTTAAATGTGATGGTAGCTTTTGAATTTATACTGTGTTCTTGCAGCTAATTTACAGGCAAATCCGAATGCAAACCATTCTATGCTGACTTTTACTAAAGTCGGATACATTCATTTTTCAAGACAAACTAAGGTGTCTCCACATTTATCACATTGCTACCAGTTTAGGTGCATGCACTCCATGTCATTTGCAAACCGTTCTAGCTTCAGCTGGATAAAAGAAAACAAGATGATGCTGTGATTAGTGTAGACAGTGTATGGAGCAGATAGAAGGCAGCTTGAAATTTAAAGCTGAGCTTGTAGGAGAGAAGACAAGAGAACTCTTGTGTAGTTCTTGTAAATTAAGCAGATGAGACAGCAGAGAAAAGTGCAAATGCAATGTGTTTGCTGGAGGTGACACCACTATGTCAGTACAATTGGTCAGCAGCATTAGTTCTTACAAGAATGAATCTCACTATTTTTACATGCGTTGAAATTACTTTTTGAAAAGCTGAAGCAAAGTTTTTGTGATGCAGAAGCTGCACATTAGCTGCTAGGGATGTATTTCTTACGCTTCCTCTTAGAAACTGATCACTAGATTTAGAAGTACTACTTGAAAAAGCAACATTATTTGATTTCTTTGTGCTTTGCTCAGCACAGACATACTATGCTGTGCTTAATATATGTTTATACCAGAAATACTTGCTCTATATTTGCAACAAAAATAAAAATATTCTTAATTAACATGGGACTCATCTGTCCATATATCTTTGAAGTATTTGCAGGACCTTCAGGCATCAGGAGTGCTACAATGCCTTCAACTTGGTAACTTTACAGGGCTATCACAGAATCCACAGCATGATTGTGATTGGAAGGAACAGATTCAGATAATGGTTGAGATTAGAGGGACTTTGGAGATGATTTAATCCAAGTCCTGTTTAAAGCAGTCAGCTAGTGCAAGTTGCTCAAGATCTTGTGACTTTGTACAGTTGGAATTGGATATGACCAGTGATGGAGACTACATAACCAGTCTAGACAACCTGTTCCAGTGTTCTATTACTGCTACAGTTAAAAACATTTTGATGTATTTAGGTGGAATTTCGTGTATCTCAATGTGTGTCTGTTGCCCCTAGTCCTTTCACAGGGCACTCCTGAGCAGACTCTCATTCCATTGACCTTACTTCTTCCCGTTACCTTTTATTTTTTTTATACAAACTGATAAAATTCTCCACTGCCCCTTGAGTTTTGTCTTCTTGAGCCTAAACAATCCTAGCTCTCTCAGCCTCTTATGCAACAGATTCTCCAATCCCTTAATCATCTTAGTGGCTCCTTGCTGGACTCATTCCAGTATGTCTGTGTCTCTTGTCCTGAGAAGCCCAGCATGGGGCACAGCACTCCAGATGTGCTCTCACCCGTTCTGAGTAGTGGGGTAGAATCAGGACCATAAATAGAGGTTGACTAAGCAGGCATGATCACATTACATGATTCCTTGAGTGATATGACACAAGCAAGATAAAGGCAGAGAATCCTACCCTTTGGAGATGGATATGTAAATGTAGACTACCAGAATAAAATTCTGTGTTTGATTTGACTGACTATTGTATGCAAGATTGGCATTTGGAGGTTCTGTATTACATTCTGGTGTGGACTGCTGATGCAGTGTGTTTGCTATCCATTTGTATCCATGTTTGGTGGCATGGGAAGTTGGAGGATCTGGAAATCTGTGCAGGTCAGTATCCTGTGTTCCTGTTGCTGCTGAAGAGCAGATACATGTTGTCTTTGTGAGGTGGTTGTTGAAGACTTGGCACTAAAGTAGCTCTTGAACAGGAAGGCTAAAGCTCAGCTACCTCCTAGTCAAAAAGCACACCCTCTGTGCAAGTCCAGGGTCTGGAGCATTGGTGTTTTCACAAGAGGGGAGAGGAGAGAAAACTGACATAATCACAGATTAATAGATAAATTTATTTGTGTGTGAAAAGCAAATATTTGAAAGGAAGCTTAAGCTGACTGCAGGGATGAAATTTATAGGCATGTAAGAGGAAACCTTAAGCTGCATGAGGGTCTTCTTTGCATTTTTCCCTTCCTATGAATGTTCTGGAATGAAAACTTTATTGATGGTTATGGTCATCTTTACTAGCTCTTAGTTTAAGAATTCTATGCTTTGATCCTGGTGTTTTTGTTACATATGTACACCTATATATTAACTCAATCTAACCAAACACTGTCAATTAAAGAATTGTATTTTATCTTCTTAGAACAGATTTGATTGATCTTCAGTATGATTTTTACCTGGTTAAACAAGTCAGTCTCTTCAATCCTATTTTTTCTGGTTTTTCTCATTTACAGGCTCTTCTGGAGACTATTAGGAATTTGATGAACACAGATTGTGTGGTTCCTGACTGGCTGCATGACATCATTCTTGGATATGGAGACCCAAGTAGTGCACACTATTCAAAAATGCCAAATCAGATTGCAACTCTGGATTTTAATGACACTTTCCTGTCCATTGATCACTTAAAAGCTAGCTTTCCTGGATACAATGTTAAAGTCACTGTTGACAATCCAGCTCTGCATGTACCCCCCTTCAGGTGATCTCAATATTTCAAGTACTGCTGGTCTGTTATTCTTGCTGAAATGTGTTTTCAGGAGGGGTTATGTTCAGGGGTTGAAGGGAGATGCTCTTTCTTTTAAGAAAAGATGGAGATATGTTAAGATTTAGATAGTTACATGACAAATTAGCTGTACTACAGTTAGACCCAATACCTGCTTCTGTTCTATTCTGTATAAAAATGCATCAGAGCATTGCTTATAGATAAGCCTATAGGAATATATGGAAAAAACAGATCTATGAGATAGAATTAAGACACACAGTATTGTGGTATCTAACCTCCTCAAGATCAGCCTAGATAATTTTAATTATATAGTTTCCTTACATGTCTCATTGAAACAAGCTAAGAACAGCAATTTCAACATCAGTTAAAATTTGAGCTTTTGGAAACGCCATTGAATCAACACAAAGGATTAAGTCTGAAATCTCATATTGCGTATTTTTAGAAATCATTTCTGAAATAAGATGCCTACCTTTGTGGTGGCTGAACGAGATTTACTCATTTTGTTTCAGTGGTGCTGTTGTTCAGCATTTTTAGGCTTGACAGTTCTGTCCCTCCTGGTGCACTTCCCTGAACTTTGACAACTGAGTTTCACAGTGCCTGGTATTGGAGAACAGTTTTTCTCAGCTGAAGAAACGGCATCTTTTCGTTTTGAAGGAATAAATTTGTGGAGGGGAGATGGCTTTCCCCTGCACCAGTCAGCTTTTATCATGGCTAAATTGAATCTTGAAAAGCAGGGAGGTAATCTCCCAAGCTTTTTTCGGAAACACTGGGTGGAGAATTTGTGTAGAGAAGGTGCTAACACTGTATAATGATATAAAAATAGTATAGGGAAAAGATCTCACACACAATTTTCCTTGATGACCTATTGTTCATTTTCAGTTGATATATAAGAGAGATACTGCTCTTTATGAAGAGCTATTGCTCTCTCTACTGCTACATTTGTCCTATAAGAGATTATTACTGTTACAGCTATCTGCATTTTTGTCTTGAGATATTCAGATAGGCATTGGAATTCCTTCACCTGTGATTTGTTTCTGAAGTAGAGAAGCTTTCTAATATATACAGAAGGCTATAAAAAAATTGAAATAGGAGGATAAAAAGCTTCATCTGTTGGAACAATTTAGAACACTGACATCGTTTATGTTCTGTGATAACTTTTCTCCTGTCCCTTCCATTTTCACTTATGAACTTCTTGTCTTAAGTATTTTTCTGGCTGGCTCTCAGCACTGCTCCTGGGTTTTCCAGCTATGAAAAGAGTGCTTTTGACATACTTTTTGTTTAACCGGCTTCATCAATTTATTTGTCATTTATTTTCTTTATCCTCTGTATTAAAACTTTGTCATTTGCAGCACTTGTTTCCCTATTGTATGAAAGTTTGACTTAATGGTGAGGAAAAAATCTTTTATCCCTTCTAAGGCAATCTGTGTAGTAGTGAACATGTTGAACTGTAACCTTAAATTATGTGTTACAGGATAACTTTCCCAATGAAGGGAGGTAAAGGAACAAAAAGAAAAGAGGATGGAAATGAAGAAAACCCTGAGGAAGCTAAAACACTGATTGTGGAGCCTCATGTTATTCCAAACAGGGGACCATATCCATATAATCAACCAAAACGGTAAAAAATGAATGGGGACTTATCTTAAGATGATAACATATGCATAGCAGTTCATTTTCAGAAATGAGACTAGTTTGGTTTATATTTAAATCAAAATATTCTATTGTCCCCTGTCTGTTAAAAAAGTCCCTTGAAGAACAGTGAGAAATACTGTCTTTTAGTGTTTTTTGTCTCAGCAATTTGAATATTAGGAAAGTCATAAATAATAATTGTACAGCATTCTCTGCAAATAATTAAAGGCAATCTTTCAGATGGGATGAATTTGTTGTCACATAGACAACATGATTTACTATCTTGCTTAGAAATTACAAGACTTTTGTATCTATAAAAAGGTAGTTGTAATGCTGTTTTAATTTATGCAAAAGTTTACAAACATGTAGTTCAGGAAAGATATAACCAGTTAATTGAAATAAAACTTGTCAAAACAATTGCTTTTATCAAAACTGTTGGCAAAATCTATCAATTATCTGATCTTGTTTTGCTTTATTACAGCAATACTATTCAATTTACCCATACTCAGATTGAAGCCATCCGTGCGGGAATGCAGCCTGGACTAACTATGGTAAGAATATTTTTAAGTGTGGTAAGAATGTTTTTAAGGATTCAGTACTCTTATTTATTTAATTCTGGCTTTAGTTACGTTCAGTGAAATACTAGTAATGCCCTTTTCTGTGGTCTTGCTGAGGTAATTTCTGTTAATAAAGATATGAAAAATTAACATTCAAAGGTTAAACATCCTCCTATCATCACAAAATCATGCGGCAACACCTAGCTCGATATCCTGTGTTTCAGTGGCTGAAGGCTTTCTACAGCCACTGAATTTACTTTTGCAATGGTTGGAGTCTTTAAATAAAGCAAGAATGATTCCATAGTGATTTGTAATTTATGTGTAGTAATTTTTCTGGAAACTGCTATTCTGTGCTTCTTAATCCTGAACAAATTGTTTTGAGATGCTTTATAATACTTGGATACCATTAAAATGTCTGATGTGCCAATTTTGGAGTGTTTGTGGAATTGAGCCTGTGAAAACATTACCTGTTATTGTATGTCAGTGTCATCAGTTGTAGATTTCTGAGTAAATAAAAGAAATTAACTCTGTTTTTTTTCCCTGTTCTTTATGTCTGTTTCACCTTGTTCTTTTTCATTTGTGTGCCTTGATTATCTTTTCACTATTTTCCCCCATGTTTGGCCTGTTCTGAGTCTAAACTAGCTTTTTTTCTCTGAGGAGGTCTGTTTTTGTGGGTTGTGAAACCCATTAGTACTTCATGTGCTGGATTACCGTATTCCTTTTAGTCAGGAATCTGCCAAAATAGTCTGAAGGAGTCCTTTACAATAACATTGTAGTTGGTCTGGAAGTTCAGCAAAGCTAGGAAGCAATGTGTAAATGTCGGTGTCTTGTGAGATTTTTCTGGGTTTTTTCTTCCACAGCTGACTCTATTTTTTTTTATTTTTAATTGTGCAGTATTCTGATAAATTGTATATTGATTTTTGTTTGGTTTTAATTTGTGTGTGTGTGTGTTTTTGATTTTTAGGTAGTAGGTCCACCTGGTACAGGAAAAACTGATGTAGCAGTCCAGATAATATCCAATCTTTATCATAACTTCCCAGAACAACGAACTCTTATAGTTACCCACTCTAATCAGGTAAAGTGTCAGTCATGTGAAATTTTCCTGTAATTGCAATCTAGAAGAACAGTAAGTATTGAGTTCAGTAGTTTGGGAATTGCATTTGTCTTTTAACAGTGAAAACTTTAGTTGGCTTGTGTGCAGTTTCATAATGTGAAATTAAATTTTTGAATTTCAGGTGTGTAGTTCTAAAATATTTATCAGAAAATTTCACTGTGTTTAACTAACTTGTTGGAGGTAAAAAGTAGAAAGTATTTTGAAAAGTCTCTGCTCAATTCTTACAGTTGCACATTCATTGCACGCATGCCAGATTTTTGCTAATTAGCTTTCTCAGGCACTGGTTGCACTGTGCTTCATGCTCCTAAGGGAAGGCCTCTTCAGCTGAATGTTTGCTTCCCTTTTATAAGAGATGGAGTCTAACTGCTAATTCTCAAGCATATATAAAATAAAAATAATAATAATGTTGAAAGTCTTAAAGAGTCTTACTCTTAATTTTCCCACTCCACTCTGCACTAGTGCAGCCTCACCTTGAGTCCTGTGTGCAGTTTTGGGTGCCACAATGTGAAAAACGCATTGAACTGTTAGAGAGTGTCCAAAGGAAGGCAGCAAAGATGGTGCAGGGCCTTGAGGGGCAGCCGTATGAGGAGCAGCTGAGCTCAGTTGGTCTGCTCAGCCTGGAGGCGAGGAGACTGACGGGAGACCTCATTGTCTACAAAGAAGTCTACAACTTTTTCGTGAGGGGAAGAGGAGGGGCAGGCACTGATCTCTTCTCTGGGGTGACAGTGACAGGACCCAAGGGAATGAAGTTGTGTCACGCGAGATTTAGGTTGGATATTAGAAAAATGTTCTTCACACAGAGGATGGCTGGGCACTGGAACAGGCCCCCTAGAGAAGTTTTCACAGCACCAGCCTGACAGATTTCAGGAAGTCTTTGGACAATGCTCTCAGGCACATGGTGTGCCTCTTGGGGTGTCCTGTGCAGGGCCAGGAGTTGGACTTTATGATCTGTGTGGATCCCTTCCAACTCAGCATATTCTATGATTTTATGAAATCTGCATCTGATTTGGAATGATTTGTTTGGAAACCAGGGTCACATGTTTCCTGGCTTCCCTAATTAGCCTGTCCTGTCTCAGTTATGAGTTACTTTAACTGAATGTACCATTGGAAAACATTTCATCTTTTTTCATCAAAGCGAGATCAAAGAATGGCTGAGGGGTATCATTTTGGTGAGGAATTACAGCCTGGAGTAATATACGCCGGTCTGCAATAGGTTGCAGAAGAGTGACAGGTTGAAGTTGGAAGAAAAGTTTGAGAACATGTCCACTGAGGAGGAAAAAGAAGGAAATACTTTGAGGCAGGTAGAAGACTCTTCTTACCAGACAAGACTTCCATGAGGACATAAAATTCAAATTGTACCTTGGGAAATAAACTGTATCTCAGCAGGGTGTGTTACCTATGCCTTGATGCTACACTTTACGTGTTTACATGACTTCCAGCTGGAAGTGGAGCTTTCTTATGTTTATTCTTGGTTTCAAAACTTGATGATCCAATGCTTACAAAATTTCTCCTTTGAAATACACTGAATTTGGCAGTTGACAGTAAGCCATTAGAGAACTGAAGAGCTTAAGACAGAAGATGTAGCACACCTAGAAGTTTAGTTAAGCAAAGTTTATTTATCCAAATGGAATAGAGTCACAGCACCTGGCAGTCAGTACTAGATCATACTTTTCTAATTTACAGTAAAATTGTTTAATGTCATCATACAAAAGTCAGTGTTTGTGAGACAGTTTTGTAAATTGATAGCTTTATCAACTAAGTTAACTATGTGATAGAATTAAATTTTTAAATTGTATAATCAAATGTAATTGTTATATCAAGTATGCAAATAAGAGAATGTTAGGAGGCTAATTTCCCTGTTGTCAAGATGAGGAGTTTTGGTATTAACTTCATTTGTTTTGGCTTCCATTGATACTAAAATTGGCGTAAGCTCCTAGGTTACTTATGAGTAGTTTCTCGGTTTTCCTCTGCAAGAGCCTCTGAACTTCTAAAAACTACCTTTTCTCCTGTTCTTGTCAATCTTTAGGCTTTGAACCAGCTGTTCGAAAAAATCATGGCTCTAGACATTGATGAGCGTCACCTCCTGCGTCTGGGTCATGGAGAAGAGGAATTAGAGACAGAGAAAGATTTCAGCAGGTGAGAAAGGAGATGTTAATGATAACTCACTTGTATAAACATGGCAGCAAGATGTCTCTGTCGAATCCACTCAACCTCCCTTGCAAATGAGCTGTGTTTGACAAGTTGTACCCTTCTCATATTATTGAAGCCCAGCAACACAGAGTGCGCTAGTTTTCAATACAGGGTGTAGAAATTTTGGTTCTTACTCTGTACAGAAACTGTGCTTCCTTGAGCATCTAAAGGCAGAATTAGGCAGTTGCTTGTTCACAAACTCAACTGCTTGAATAATAGTTAATTATATTTTTTGGGCCCTTATACCTCTTGTAGAATTAATCTGTGAGAGAAATAAGAATAATAAGGCAGATTTTTGGAGTTACAGTTTTTTTGTACAAATATGATATTCACTTCTGCTGTCATGGTGATTCTTGCATTAATAAACATGAAATTAAACTTTCTGCTTTGAATTTTTCAAATACTGCTTAACCTCAAAGTTGCTTATTTCATTGATAACACATTTTGAAGTATGCATACATAAGGAAAGCTATCAACTCTGTAGCAGTACGAAGACTTAAGAGCCTGTTCTTCTAAATATTTGTATGTTTGTCACGTGTTAGTCCAATTGACGTCAGTAGGATTACACACATTCATAAATGTAAGCAGGATATAATGGTTGTGCACTGGAAATATCTGAACTGTCCAGTACTGGATTATCATAGCAATACTTTGACTTCAAAAGCTGTAGTAAAAATTATATATAGTCAGTAGAAGCTACCCACATATACATAGTTCAGCATTTAGCAAAATAAATACCTTGTGATTTTTTTTTTTTCTTTTAAATTGAATGCTTTGATGTAGTAAAATTATTCCAGAAATTTGCTAGCCAAAAACATGGTGAAATTATGCCATAGCAGATATTTATTTAGTAGTATCCAGAGCTTAGTATATTCCTTGAACTGTAATGTTCATCATTAAAAGGAGTTTTCTTTAAGACACTCTACATTGTCTATTTTCATACTTTCTCAAGGCAATTCCAGACCTATGGGGTATTTCTGCAAGCACTTATGGGTTCTGGCAGTTTGGGAGGGAGGGGTAAAGGTTGAGGAATGTATTTGAAGGTGGGCTGCACTACTGTGAGAACTTTATTTCTCATGAGCTTGTCTTTGTGAATTCTTAGGGCTTAACTGATTGAAATAGTTGACATGTAGCAAATCTTTAGGTTTTGGAACAGGGTTGTAGTTGGGGTTTTTGCAGGGCGTGCTGGGGTTTTCTGTGATCTCTTATTGTGGTACTTAAATACTGTTTTGAATTAAATAAAGATTATGTTATATTTAATCCATTTTGTAGGTATGGAAGAGTTAATTACGTGCTGGCTCGAAGACTTGAACTTCTACGAGAAGTTGGGCGATTGCAAGAGAGTCTTGGAGTCCCAGGAGATGTTTCTTACACTTGTGAAACAGCTGGCCACTTTTTCTTATACCAAGTAAGGACTGAAATACTTTTGCAGAGACTGTATGCGCTAAATACATTATAAAACACTTTGTAAAAATTGCAGTGAATTTTTCAGAATTGAGTGTAAAAACAAAAAGCATTTTCCTTGGTGGTTCACAATACAGTAACAGCTAAAGTTAAAATTGCAGCATGACTTGCTTGTGTTGCTATTGTTTTAAATCCTGTCTGCTGACTCACCAAGTCATTGCTGCCCTTCATGTATCCTGGCAAAAATTCTAACCTGGAGCTTCTCCTTCAGATAGGAAAATCTGTGGGCTGCTTTATATTTTAGACAAGCATTTAGACCCGCTACTTGATGGTCCTGATAGGAGGCTTTTACAGCATTGAATGCCAATGTGAAATCAGATGTACAGTGTATATATTTTTTTTTTTGTATGTTGTATATACCTCCTTTTCTCTCAGTGTATTTTCACTGATGTGGTCTCCATTTGCAATTGGTGTTGTGTAAGGAGACTTATAGAGTGGTACGTAGGGTTGAGTGCACACACTGTATATGTTTTTACAGAAGCTACTCTGGGCTAGCTTTAGTGTGGACCTTAACATTAAATGGACATTAGGTGTTGAGAAGTGCTATGAGTGCTGCTAGAGCTCGTCTTGTGATGCAGTTTCCTCCTAAATGAATCCATCTTGGTATTTAAATCAAAGTAGTGTAAGTGGAGATAATTAAGAAGTTTACTTCTGTATTGGCTTTATGTGGCAAGGTTTTGGTAGCAGGAGGCTGTAGGAGTGACCTCTGAGATGAGGCCAGAGACTGCTCTGTGCTGGACACAGCCAGCTCCAACAGACCCCCTGCTGACCAAAGCTGAGTCCACCAGCGGCACTGCTGGTGCCTCTGTGAAAACCTCTTCGAGAAGAGGTTAAAAACCACTCTGCAGCAGCTGAGGGCGGAGAGGGTAGTGTGAGGAACAGCCCCATACACCCAGGTCAGAAAGAAATGAAGGCACAGAGGTGCTCCAGGCACCAGAGCATAGGTTCCCCTATAACTTATGGAGACATAAGCATGTTTTCCACCTGCAGCCCATGGAGAGGCTGTGTCAGAGCAGATACCCACGCTGCAGCCCGTGGAGTACCCCATGCTGAGCAGGGGGATATATCCTGAAGGAAGCTGCAGCCTGTCAAAATCCCATGCTGGAGCAGGGAGGAAGTGTGAGGTGGAAGGGGTGGCAGAGATGTGGTGTTGTGAACTTGAATGACAACACCATTAATTCTACACTGCTCAGGGTGAGGAGGAGATTAAAAAATTGACAATGAAATTAAGCCTGCAAAAGAAAGAGGGAGTGGGGAAGAAAGGTGGTTTTGGTTTTGTCTTTGTTGCTTGCCATCTTACTCTGTTTTTAATTAGCAATAAATGAAATTAATATTGCCTGAGTCTGTCTGAGTCTGTCTTGCCTGTGATGCTACTTGCTAAGTGATATCCCTGTCTTTGTCTCAACCCATAACCTTTCCCATCTTGCTTTCTCCCACTGTCCTGTTGAAGAGAGAGTGAGAGAAACTGGGGAGGGAGTGTGGCAGCCAGCCAAACTCAACCCACCACAACTTCAAAAATGTCATCCCGACACAAGGTCAAATGCTAACTAAGACATATTACTTTTGTGATTTTTTTT
>VZRL01005208.1:1373662-1437868 GCA_013397895.1 Origma solitaria | reverse complement strand
TTTTTTTTTTTTTAATGCTATGTATGCAAGCCTACACATTGCCAAAAACCTTATGATATAAACCCACTTTGCTTTGTCATAGGTAATGTCTCGTTGGGAGGAGTATATCAGCAAAGTGAAAGTTAAAGGTGGAAAACTGCCAGATGTTGCAGATGTCTCCAGTTTCTTTCCTTTTCACCAGTATTTTGCAAATGCTCCTCAACCAGTTTTCAAAGGCAAATCATATGAAGAAGATATAGAAATTGCTGAAGGATGTTTTAGACATATTAAGAAAATATTCACTCAGCTTGAGGTAAGACATGTAACAGTTAAAAGCAAGTGGATCTGGCTAGTCCTATAGAAGAACTTTATATAGTTCCAAAATTTTCATTTCCCTTACATCCTAGAAGAAATACATTTGTCTAGGCATCTTCATTAATTTGTGAGAATTTCCACCTTTGAGTAATATAGGGATGCTTCACAATAGGGACATGGGTCTGGTCTCTTTTAGCTGGACCTTGGGAAGCAGCTGTTCTGCATGTTCTGTTTTCACTGATGATGTTACAAGGGTTGGTACACTTATCACTGCTCCTCTGATTCTCACAGAGTCTTTGTATGTACAGTGAATTGCCTTTAATCAAATAACCTCAAGGTAAAGGTAAAGTAGGAAACAAGAAGATAGAGTAAAACAAAATTCTGGGGGATTCTGAGAGTGTTCCTCAGAATTAATTGAATAATTGTCTGCAAATGTATGTATGCATACAGGTTGGAAGAATTCTTTAATAGGTTTTTACAAGATGGTTTTTCAAAATCTGCTAAACCTGGAAACTGCAATAAATTATTCAGATGGGATTGTTGACAGTAGATACCTTCATAACTTCCTTGTTTAATTATATTAAGAAGGTGGCCAGATAGTTTAAATGGATGCATTTTATAAGCTATATTTTTTTGTATTCTGACTTTCAAGACTTTTCTGTTGTCCTCCATAGGAATTCAGAGCATTTGAACTTCTCCGCAGTGGCCTGGATAGATCCAAATACCTGTTGGTGAAAGAAGCAAAAATCATTGCTATGACTTGTACTCATGCTGCTCTGAAACGACGTGACCTGGTTGAATTAGGTTTCAAAGTAATGATTACTGTTACTGTACTACTTGATTTTGGTGTTGTTTCTCCCCTGTCCCCCACCCCATTTGAACCTTTTTATCTGCTTCAAATCTAGGCAGTTAGATTATTTTGAGTTGCACTTTTTTACCAGTATGTTTCAATGTTTTAATTTTACTGAAGAAAAATATGACTTGTAAGTAAAAGATTAAATCACTTTTAAGTTACTGTATATACAAAAAAATGCTGAATAATGCATTTTTTAAAAAGTTAGTTTTGCCATATTACATGATAAACAGCAGTGATAGGATTAATAAAATGAAGGCAGAACTGAATAGAGCAACATGGCCTTTAGAACTTTTTTTACCTAAAAGGTTAACAACTTGAGGGGAAAAAAAACCTATGATGCAATGCTTTTTTCACTCTGCAGTGATAACTGTATCTATTAATTTAGTGAAGTCTTTTTTTTTTTTTTTCTGACGAAAGCCAGACAGTAATTCTTTCAGTGTTATTTTTCACAGCTCATGCACTGTAGTGGATCACAAAATGGCTCCTCTTCAGCCTCAGTGCAAAGATACCAAATTAATTTGCTCCACTGCACAAAGCTTTTCTCTTGTGGTTATGGCATGTAGGAAGCATGTAGAGTAGATCAGTCATGGATTCCTTCTAGATGTAAGCCCTCACTGGTACAGAGACATCTGCCATTGCCCATTTGGTAATACTATTATTTTGCCTATAAGGTGAAATCCTGCTGTAACTGTCCCACCAACAAAAACTGAATGAGTAGTAGATGCTTTCTTTCGGTAGTCTGAATAAATACATTAATTTGTATTACTGTGTTTATGGACATCTCTTTACTTTTTTTTTTCTCAGTATGACAACATCTTAATGGAAGAGTCTGCTCAGATTCTGGAGATAGAAACCTTTATACCTCTCCTGTTGCAGGTTAGACTTGAAACATAAAAGATATTTTAAAAAATACCTGTAAATAAGACTTTGTTCTTGAATAATATTGAATATTAAAATGAAAAATACTGTGTGCAGAAAGTAACCCAGAACTGATATTTACTATTTTAGTGGACAGTAAGAATTTTCACATTGATTATGAAAGTATTTTATTTAGTGAAGTGAGTTTTTTTCAAACGTTTGAATGAGCAGTGAGTAACCAGATGCATCTGGCAGGTGAAGGAAAATAGGTATATGTGAGAAATGCAGAAACTGAAGAGTCCGTGTAACTAAAGTAGACCATTTCATAGAGACATGTTCTGGGGGAAATTCCATGACTTCATTTACGTGAGACATCCAAATAGTCCTTGAAAATTGAGTGCGTTTTTATTTCAACAAAACCTAAGGATCTAGGCTTCCAGAGTAGCAGTACTTGATTTCTTCATTTGCAGTTCAGTGAGAAGTTTTTAAAAACTGCGTTTTTGGGGGGGCTCTTTGTCCAAGAATAAAATGACTGATAAGTACAGAACGACTATGTAGAATGCTTGATCTTCTCCAAGTCAGAAGCTTTTGGGAGTGGGTAAACAAGAGAGGTTTTTTTTTCCCTTCTTGCCAATAAAAATTATTTTCATCTTCTTGCTTTCTTACTAAGGCATTTTTGGGCTTGATGAGTTGGGCTGTCCAGAGTTCAGTTTTCTTTCCTTGCTGTCTGATCAGAGGCAGCTTCAGAGCTCTTCCACTTCAAGTGGCAAGGAAAGGAACTTTACAGTCTGTCTTAAATAGTGTTCCCACGGGGAAAGGGAATTATCACAGGAGTGTGTAATGAGGATCTGACAGCTGGAAATCTCCAGGATGCTAATTCTGAAGAGCATTCAGTCCAAGAGCCAAGATGGGAATTAGTTAGGGGCACATCCTGGTCATGGAAGAGGCTATTTGAGAGCTACAGAAGTAAACAGGTGAAGCACATGGACTACAGAGGCACTTGAAAGGCAGGTTCAGTTTGTGCCTCAGACATCTGAACACTAAAAACTGTTTCAGATGCCTCATATTCACTACCTCAGAATCAAAAAAATCAAAGTTCAAAGGACACTACTACATAGACATTACTATGTAGTAATCAGGTTTTTGTAGTACTGTAGTATCTATGATTGTGGTTCTTCCTTTTGTTCTTTGACAATAACGTTCAGCTTTTAAAGCAATATAATATATTTATTCCAATATTGCCCTACTGATTTCAGTAGATAAAGGTACTTGTTGTTTTATAAGAAAAGAGACTTCATTTACAATTCTGCAGTCTAATTGGAGTAAGCGAATAGTGTTTAAAAAGGCTACAGTTCAGTGTAGCTTAAAAACAAATGTTGAAGGGCTTAGACAAAGACAGATAATTTAACTGTTAATGTGTTTTAATTGAGTGCCTTGATTATATTGTAATAGTTGCAATAGTGTAATTGTTCAATTTTAGAACCCCCAGGATGGATTCAGTCGTTTGAAGCGGTGGATTATGATTGGTGACCATCATCAATTGCCACCAGTCATTAAGAACATGGCTTTTCAAAAATACTCCAACATGGAACAGTCTCTTTTTACACGGTTTGTTCGAGTTGGAGTGCCGACTGTTGATTTGGATGCACAAGGAAGAGCAAGAGCAAGGTAAGACAGAAAATTGCTTGTCTAGCTTGTAAGAAAGTAACAGGTTAAAAATGGGAGAAGGGTGCACATGGTTTTGGAAACAGATTTTCATTGTTAGGACAAGAGATTGCAAAACTGGAGTTTAGTTGTTCTGTTCCGTTTGTTACAGCTTAGACTAGGAAGGCAGATTTTACTTCGCTGAAATGCGATCAGAGTAATTTTTTCATTGTTATTTTTATGTAGTAGTACTCTGCTGTTGCATGAGTACTTTAATGAGAATTATATTTAAAGAAATTTACTTAAATCTTAAGTGTTTAGGGGTTTTTTTTTGCAGAAAGCTTTCTTTTCTAAACTACTATATTATATATTCAAAGTTAAATAAAGATTTGGTTTATTTAGTGTTGAACATATAATAATTCTCTTAAAGTCTGTAAAAGGGTGCCTTTTTGTAGTATTTCAGCAGAGATGCATTCAGAGATTGGGCGCATTCAGGTTGTCGGCACAAGAACATAAAGCCTTTTTTAAATTAAAGGAGATACTACATCTCTGTTGTAAAATAGCTTTTCTTTTTTATCTATGTATTTGTCCTTTCACTGTAGTAGTTTAAATGGTGTCATGTTAAGCAGGAAAAATAAAACCAAACCAGAAAATCACTCCATATAAAATCTTGCTACTCTAGGTTTAGTTTTAACTCTTTGTTTTAGGTATAAAATGTAGTGAACAATATGAAGGATAACTTCATTTTTTTCATGTAGCAAGTGTTGGGAATCTAGAATATTATTTTCTAGTCTTACGAATGACAGGTCAGTATGATTTTTAAAATGAAAATTTTTAAAATTTTCATCTGAATGTGATGATTAAGAAAGTTTATTTTGCAAAATCTTAGTGATAAGAGAGCAGAAGAAATCCTTCATTTTTCAAGTAATTTCTTGATCAAGGACTTTTTGTCTGTACCTTCCTATGCTTTGTCTTTTTTGATCACAGGTAGTTTCCCCATGAGCTATCTGATACCTTATCTGGTCTGCATGTTGTTGTGCGTTTGTGAATGAGGTATTTTGTTAGTATTACTGTCCCTATAAAATATCAGAGATCATTCAGAATTAGGCAGTTTTTGTTTGTTTCTGTTCATGTCTTGTGTTAATACTTGGCACTACACAAAATAAATAAGGAGATTAATTCCTTTTTATTATAAGAAGCTGTACCACAGTTAATGCAGAAAATGCAGAATTTTTTTCCTTATTCTTTGTGTTTTATAAAGAGGCATTAATATTGCTTAAGTTTTGTTACCTGTGAAAATTTTCACTAGAATTCATGCAAAATTTCTACTTTGATTAAGTGGAGCAGGCTTAAAGGTGAGTGTGCCATGCTGATCTGGCATCTGAATTTTTCTGTAAGAGAGAACAAAACAGAATCACAACCTGAAAATAATACTGCTGGATAGATAGTTCAAGTATGTTCGTATTTATATCAGTACAGGCTGCCTAGCAAAGAAGCACTGATCTCGAATGCAATCTGAACTATTTTGAATTTGAGTTCAAGAACCTCCTGTAACTAACTCACTCTTTGGGGTTTGTGCCCATGTGGTTTTGAACAGTTTATGTAACCTCTACAACTGGCGTTACAAAAACCTGGGTAACCTGCCTCACGTGCAGCTTCTGCCAGAGTTCAGAACAGCCAATGCTGGCTTTTTGTACGACTTCCAGCTTATAAATGTAGAAGACTTCAATGGTGTAGGAGAGTCTGAACCCAATCCTTATTTCTATCAGGTAAGGGAAATACTACGTGTAATTTATTATTCTCAATAGGGCTTATTAGATCTGCAGTGAAGACAGACTATCAAAATGCAGTAAACTGATTTTTAAATCATGTTCTCAATTAATTGAATCATGTGTATGATCTTTTCCTCCTTTTAATGAGTTTTGAATTTTTAAAATGAAAATAACATATTATGTTGGGGTTTTTGCTCAGTGAATGACTTTGATAATCTGTTTTCTCGTTGTTACAAGAGGGATGAGACTTGGTGTATTTCATTACAAAATGTCATTTTGACCTAAGGCAAATTAAAGTCCAGTGTAATTCAGCTGTATTGCCATGGCAGTGAAATAAACACTGGCACTTCCCCTGGACACAAAGAATTGAAGTTTGCTCAGTAGCATGTACTTGAGTTTGAAGAGACACTATGTTGATTTGATCTATATGTAGGAATGCTAAAATGCCAATTCATAGAAGAGTAAAACAGTACTGCTAGTCATACGTAAGAGATATAAAGACATTGAAGATGAAGTAAATTGCCAAAAAAAGTTGGAGTTTCTCAACTAAGTTTTCAAACTGTCAACTAAATTTTGAAAATAAGCCATCAATAATAGTCTCTATCTATTTCTCTTAAATTAGGAAAACGTTTTACACTTGGTAATGAGATACTTGTATTTTCAGTCCTTTTATTTTTTTTGTTTCAAAACAGTGGTGAAGCAAACTAAGGTGCCTAAAATACCAAACTTGGGCTTTGGAAAAGTTAGAGCTGGATAGATGTGCAAGTTAAGGAGTTTAATTAAAATATGGAATTAACATCTAACATTTTGCTTAATATTATGGAAAGCACACTATGTAATTTATGATGATAATATTCATATTCATTTTTCCCTCTGAACACCAGTGAGACTTATGCTAATCTATGTTTTAAAAAAGGTATGAAATAGATTCATAGGTTTTGCTTGGGTTCCTCTCAGTACTTTTTCAATACAAATTAGTGTGCTGTTAGAGAAGAATGCAATGGTGAGTCATAATCCGCTTTATCCCATTACTAGATTGAGGACAGAATTGTTTGGAGAGTTTCTTTAGATTTTGTTTTTGAAACTGTAATGTGCAAATAGTAAAAAGTTGTCCAGTGGAAGACAAACAGCTGAAAGGAGTGCCTGATAATTCAGAGTGTGAGCAGTGCTTTAGACCACTCTTGGGCTAAAGAGGATTAAGAACACACTTCTCATTATACCAGTACTTTCATGTGCAAACTCTTCTAATACTTCCTACCATTACTTTTCTTTCTTTTTTTGTTTTGTTTTGTGATCTTCACAATTGAAAGATGTTTGACGGAAAATGTCAGTGGCATTGCATGGTTTTTCATGAGACAACAGATTGCTGCCATGTATTACTTCTCTTTGTGAATTTGGGCTTTTCTTTCCAGAGTTAGAGGGGATTAAAATTTGTAGAATAGCTTTACACCCACAGGTGTTTGATATGCCTGGCAACTGCATTTTCCAAGTAATGCAGAGCCCACTTCGTAAGAAAAAATAAATGAGGCTGGTATGTCCAGCCTATTCAAACATACGCCAAGTGGGGATAAAATTCCTTGTATAAATAGAGCAGGAGTAAATGTCAGCATTTCAGAACAACTTTTTAACCTGAAAGATAATTTTTGTTGACAGAAAATGGATTTAAACAGGCTATGAATAACTTCAGTCTGGAAATAGAACAAAGCTTCCTGTAGCCAGAAGAGTGGTACTTTGGGACTGACTTACAAAGTAATGACAGAGAGAGAAAGCCACAATACACAAAATAACAGCTGGTAATTTGTCATTGGATAGTGTGGCCTGCAGTGGAAATAACTGCATTTGATAATCCAGATGTCTGTCTACTAATTAATACTTGAAAGGACTTTATTTGTTCTAGTTCTTACTTTCGGTTTACTGGAGAGTGAGTCATTGCAGCTTCTTGGAGTGACTGTTTGGAACTTTTGAGTAAATATTGCAAAGTTTCAGTCAGCGCCTAACAATAATATTGATGTAGATATTTTCAGCGGTTATCTGAGAAGGGGTCAGAATGAAGACATTAAACCTACTTGTAGTTTTTTTTATTCTTTCGAAATGGCTTGTGTGAAATGAGCAAAGAATCATGAGATCTAGGGACATTTTTCTCAGCACTAAGCTATTTGTCTAAATACATGACAGTGTCACAGGTGTTATTCTTTCTAACCTTACAAGTTGAGTAACCTTCTTTTTGTCTTTCTTTTCTTGTCTTTTTCTGTCATTTTAAACTTTAGAATCTTGGTGAAGCAGAGTATGTTGTGGCAATCTTCATGTATATGTGCCTGCTTGGTTATCCTGCAGACAGGATAAGTATCCTGACAACATACAATGGACAGAAACACCTGATCCGTGATGTCATTAATCAGCGATGTGGAAATAATCCACTGATTGGACGGCCAAACAAGGTGACTTTGAAAATATATCAGTCTTTGGAGCAGTTCTGGTTTCTGTGTTTTTAAATTGTCATATTGCAAATCAGTCTAATTTAAGCTCTACTGAAACAGCTGTCTGTGGAAGTATTCCCTTTTTAAGCACATATTTATGAACCTACATTCTGTGGAATTTCATAGATTAGTGCCCTTTGTTTTGCCTGTTGATAATTTGATGGAGTGCAGTCAGTGAAAGTGAATAGACTACAGGCTATGTGGGACAGAATAACTCTTTTTTTGTCATTTATTTTGTCCTCAATAAAAACGTCACTCCCCAAAATCACATCTTTAGAAAGATCCACCCAGAGTGGAAATTATTTGATAGAATATATGATCAGGAATCTGAAGAAACAAATAAAGAATATAGTTATAAATGTCTGGTGCTAATTCTGCAGGTTAAAACTGTATTACAAAGCTAATAGCTTTCCATAATCTTTTGATATTATTACCTCACTGATAGCTGTCTGAATTAAAAAAAATAAATAGAAGAAACAGTATACAGTCAGACAAAAGCTCTTCCCAGCATTTGTTGGAAGAAAACCTCAGGCTTTTTTGCTAGAAGTCAACTAAATCAGTTAAAGCATTTTCTTTTCTCTTCTTGTTTACTGCAATCTAGGTCCAAAGTTGATGTTAAAATTTTGGTGTCATGTTTCAGTTGAAATGGCAAAGATTGACCTATGGAGTTTTTTTCTTATTTTTTAATTCTCTAGGTAACAACTGTGGACAGATTTCAAGGTCAACAAAACGATTATATTCTCCTCTCACTAGTGCGTACCAAAGCTGTAGGCCACCTTAGGTATGTACGAACATCTTGTAGCGCCCTAGAAGTACTTATACTGTGTATCAGATACAGAAACATTTACAGTACATATAGAAAAGTTTTCTATTATTTGAGTATGTATTGGAAATGAAGTTCAATGCTATGTATATAATGAAGTTCAGACACACTTCCTTTTATAACTGTCTGGTACCCTCTTCACGACCGCTTTACCCTTTTTTAATGGCTCTTACCCTATAATTAGTTTATATTATTGCAGATAGGCTGAACTTGGTTTCACCCTAGTAGAGTGATAGGACTGTAGTATTTGTTGAGCAAATGCAGGCTTAAATTTGCTCATAAATCCTTTCCTGTAAGTGAGATTTTTGTTGATTTTGCATCAGAGCTCTTTGATCATTGCATAAGTTGCATTATTATGTGTAGTTTTAAATGTTTGCACTTTTGATTTGGGATGTGATAGAGGAAGATTTGTCTAATCTTAGGTAGATGAGTTATCAAATTCATCTTTACTCATTCAGGTACAGAAATGCTATTGGGATTTGTTCTCAGTGTTTACTCTCAACTTTACTTCTGAGGTGCAGGAAAATAGTAGGGGATGGTTTGTCATAGTGTTACTGGTACAGTGAACTAATATATTTATGGTTCTAATATAATGGTACTGGGATTTGGTAGTTATTGAAACAATATATAGGGAAAAAATCTAAAGACATTATAGTATTTTGGCAGATGATTTTATATTTCCTTTCATGATAACTCCTGTGTACTTCTAGTTATTTTTATTGCAAGTCTGTCATCAGTGAAAAGGAACATGATTGATTGATTTTTGTTTTCTGAAGGGATGTCCGACGATTAGTCGTTGCCATGTCAAGAGCCAGACTTGGACTTTATATCGTTGCAAGGGTGTCACTATTTCAGAACTGTTTTGAACTAACTCCAGCCTTCAGCCAACTCACAGCTCGACCGCTTCACCTCCATATTGTTCCTACAGAATGTTTTCCAACGACAAGACAGGTAGGAACAGCTGCACTGGATTTTGGTATCTGTAATGGGTGTTGGTGTTGGCTCACTTTTTTTGAGTGGGCTATAAGAGGTGGAATTGTTTTCTCTGCTAAACTGGTTCATCTGCTTCCTGACACTGGACCAGGCTGCCCAGGGAAATGATGGAATCACCATCCCTGGAAGTATTTTAAAAAAGGTGCGGTTGTGGCACTTGAGAGTATGGTTTAATGCTGAATTCAACAGTGCCACTTGATTGTATTTTGTTGATCTCAGAGGTTTTTTCCAACCTTAATGATTCTCTGATTCTACAAATAACTCCTTAGAGTTACCTTTTATCGTGGTGTGCATTGGCTGCTTTTAATTTATGTTTCCGCAAAACTTAATTATCAGTGTAACTGTTGTGCCTGCTTTTTCTTGAGTTCTGCTTGTGTAAATGTTTCAATATTTTTCTTTGGTGATCAAAAGATAATTTTTTAGTGTTTACTTATTTTTGGTCTTGCTATGAAACAAAATAATGTTATTTCTCAAGCAAAGCTGCATAAAGGTACTCATTTCTCTTTTAAAGAGGTAAAATTGCATGTAACGGAGTAATTCAGGATTACAAATTAATTTTTTTTCTCTTTAAATTGGTTCCAATATCCAAGAGTTTTGCTGCTGAGCTAGGTTTGTAAGTACAAAAATATAATTTGTAATATTGCACTAGATCTTTAGGGTTCATGTTGAGAATCTAAGCACAGGGCACACAGAGCAGGCTGCTGAATGAAGGAACAAAGGAGCATATCCACTCTGCTTCTTGAAGCTTTGAGAAGAGATGCCTTCATGCACCCAGAATTCAGTTAGAGATCTTTCCCTGCTCCTAAATGCTGTTGACAGTTTTGGGAGGGAGCCCTTTCAGTTGAAACTTTCAGATCAACTCTGCAACAAGAATGCAACAAACATGGTCAGTGAGTGTGAGCAAGGAGCTGAACTGCAGCAGCAAGTAGGCTAAATCCTAATCTGATCATAAACTGTTTGTGCCTTTAGTACGTTAAATTACTTGAGTCCAAAATGTGCTTCATGGAGTAAGAATCAGAACCCAGCCTCTCCTTTTGAAATTTCTTCTTCAGGCTGCAGTATCATGATTAATCCAGTTACCCAAAATGTAAGAACTGTGCTTCCTAACTTTCCAAAGATTTCAGTAATTTTTTTTCTTTGAAAAACATTTTTTAATTTCTTGGGGCTTATGACTTCTAATATAGTTAAATAACCTTTGAACAATGGTTGCTTTGCTTTGTTTGATGAATGTAAACTTTTTTCCCCTTCCTTAGAATGGAGAAAGACCAGCTCACCAAATACATGTTATTAAGAACATGCCTCAAATGGCTAACTTTGTGTACAATATGTATATGCACATGATACAGAGTACACGCCACCATCAGCAGGTAAGGACCTTCTAACTTTTGTAGTGCATTTAAAATTAAATAATTTCTCAGTAAATGGCATAAGAAGCTGTTGAGATTTGAGTCTCCTCCTGTTATGTTTAAAATTCAAGAAGTGCTTGTGACTGAGAGTGAGAATGTTGAGGTCTTGTAAAATGTTGCAGTAGCAAAAGCTGTATCTTCTAGTGATTTAAGCCCCAATTTAATGACCCAGACCTATCAGTAATTGATGCCAAGTGCTGGACGTGGTTCTGTCTGGGCCAGAAATACTGTTCATTAATACTGAAGAACTAGCTTGTCCAGGACTAATTTGAAGGAAACTTGTGTGTTATGTTTCAGGTAATTATGGGATTTCAGCTAGTGGGTTTATAACACCACTGCATGATGCAACAATGTTTTTTAAGAAAAAGACCAGATCATGTCTTGAAACCATTTTAACCCTGTTAAATCACCCTATTCTCCAGGCTGGTTTGCAGCTGTAGTGTGTTTTGTTCTGCAGCAATGTTTTTCAGCACCACGCTAAATTGCATGTGGGTCGGAAGTGGTTACAGACACTTCTGTACCTAGTTTTGTCCGTGTTTAACCCCTGAAGCAGAATTCAGAACCCAGCAGAAACCCTTTCTAGTCTTACGAAAGTGAGTGGGCCATTAAGCTAGTTGAGATAGTATACTGAGCAGAAAGCTGCCTTTACTCAGCATACTTGGATCTGTAACGCCAAGAGGTAGTTAAACCAAAAGGGAATGGTCTTAAATGCTACCCTCAACTGCATCAGCTTTCACTCAATGTCTGGGGTCTGTCATGTTTATATTACCTATAATTTATTCTGTCATGGTACTCTGAAGTTCCCTTATTGGTTTTTGCTCTTCTGAAGGATTTCCATAAGTGGACAAAATTGATGTGAAAGGACACTACTCACTCTGTATTAGCTGGCTGTGGGAAGAGAATGTGAGCATGACTGTCTTTGAACAGATAGTCTAAGGTACTATCTGTGAGATCTAGGTTCTCTTCTTCAATGCAAGGATGTCTCTGTCACATCCTCTTCCTTTTTTCTTCTGCTTCCATATTTCGTCTAATATGGAATGGTGTAATCAGTAGAGATCAGAACCCAAAATTTTTTCTTTAACAGAATGTCAGATTTTCAGATAGAAAATTTCTTTTTCTTTGCAGTTCTTACCCAGTGACTCTTGGATTTTATTTTTATTTCTGAGAGAAAGTGTCAGCCAAATTTGAAGCATTTTGCTACCCAGAAAAAGCCTTTGCCATGCTGTCCTGACAGACAGGACACTTTCTTACTGTTTTGGAGAAATGCTGTAATTGTCTGTGTGCTATAAAGAAAAGGGGACATAGAAAGAGGACGCTACTAGAATTTCTTCTTGCTGTAATTTTTTTTAGTAGTAGTGAAGGAAGCTCACACTCTTTTTAGAAACCCAGTCCTGTAAGCACGTGACAAGGCTTGCTTTGGAGTCAGTTTCTCTAATATAGTTGGAAATCTTTCAGCCATGCCAAGTGTTATGTGATGAAGACTCAGTAGATTGTGCAGTTGGCCACATTGTTGTATAAATGAATAGCCTGGTCAAAAGGGGGAAGTGTATACATGTCCTGAAAAGCAGATGGTAGCATCTAAATTTTACCTAAAAGTGTCTGCTTGACACCTTAATCAAATATGGACCTGATCCTTCTGCTAATACCTGTTACTTTTTTTGGCATCCTGATCTTATCCATTGCTAGCTAAAATTAGTTACAAAACTTCTGTTTTCCTACTGTGACAATGAATCACGTTCTTCTTGCAGGAGAAGCAAAGAAGTGAACTGGAAAAAAGCAAAGCAGGCATTAAATTTCTTTTATTCTATTAAGGACAATATTGTATTTTCCCTTTTCTTTTACACTAGTTCTTACAGAAGTTATCACAAAGCACAACATGTGTGTAACTGATCACGGAAGTCTTGAGTTTGTCTCATACATTAAGAATGTGTTTTTGTAATGAAAAGGTCTGTGGTTTGGAAATACACTTTCCTGTGCACAGATGGAGTATAGACACCAATCTGATAACTTCAAAGCCTATAGAAAATGTTTTTCATATCTCTGCTGGTAATCTTGATTGATTCACAGATTTTCCTATGCACATTTATAATATTAGTGTTGTCTAATTGAAGGTAAGGCTTCCCTGTAATTAAACACCACATTTGTCATGTGAAGCAAAGTTGCCTTTTGAGCAAAAGAAAACTGAACAATCATCAAGTTTTTCAAGATTTCATTTCATTAAAATGATCCAAAATATTCTAAAGAAATATCAATCATATCATTAAATAATGACAGGCTGCAAGAGGTATGAGTGTTTCTGTACAGCCTAGAGTTGTATAGCATTCATCCATACTCTTCATCTCAATGTATTCCTCGTATTTTTTTTCCAGTTGTGTTATTTGGCTACCATTGCTGCTTATAATGCTTTGCAAAGTACTTTTTTTGGTTACAAGCAGAACACTTGAAAACACTAAATTACTTTTTCGGAAGTATTATGTGAAAGTAAGCATTGTTTTAACTGTTAGTGAAACTTGCATTGTTCTACATTTCCAGCTGTGCATGAAACTTGTGTAAGTACAGCTAACATTCAGTATTTTATAAGATGTTGCAAGGGGAGATTATGGGTATGAGTTGTTAAAGACAGGCCTGTTAAAGGCCTCAGAAATCAAGTTAAACATATCTAGGAGTTTGAAATGGTAACAGATGAGATTAGGGTAGAAATACTCATACTGTTCCAAGTAGAGATTTACCATAACGCTATTACTTGTCTGACTGTTTGGGATAATGAAATATGTTTTCTATCCTTAAATTGGAAGTCCTGAGTTTTTAACACCCTCTTTTCAGGAAAAAATATATCTAAGATGACTGTTGTGTGGCCATTATTCTAATTTTTTATATATAGGAGTGAAGAGTTAACAAATCATTAAGGCTTCTAAATTTTAAGTCTTTGTTGTTTACTTGTTACCTAATGCAAAATTCTAAATATAAGGTGAACAGTTCAAGCTAAAATGTAAAAACTTAAATCCTTCCTTTTTTCAATCATCCAGCATTTACTGCCCCCACCTGCCATGGTTGAAGAACCAGAACCAGCTCAAACTGAAGAGACTGAAGTAGAAGGTGAAGGTCAGGGCATGCAGGAAGATGCGGAAGAAATGATGAAGGAAGGAGAATTGAATATGGATGAAATAGATGAACATCGAAAAATGCCAGAACACCCTGGAAGAGACAGTGATAGTGGAGACAGTGAACCTGAGAATGAGACTGAAAAATGATTGATGGAATCCTTGTCCTTAATGCATTTTGTGAAATTGACAGGGAAAAGAACAGTTAGAAAAATAATTGCTGTTTTTACATTGACTTTCATTAAATGGTTGCCTGTATAGTGTGACCTGTTTGGTACATTTTTCACTGAATACTTTGTGGACAAGCAAGATGTTTGGCAAACATTCTACTGAGTTCTTGTCACTATTGGTAATGTAATTTGTTTAATGGCCTGAAATTATATGCATTTTCCTTTTTATAAGTTGTTCAGTAAAAATGCTTTTTATACCAGTTTTGAGTATTTGACCCTTAATTCCGTCACCCAGGAAACCTCACTAAGTATATTCAGTATTGGTCAGACATGCTTTATAGTTTCCTTAGTATTTTGCTATGGAGAATTCCTTATACAGAGCTGTGCTTGCATACACTGAGATGGTATATAGGTTCAAGTTTGTTAAGATACTTGATTGTACATCTGAGGAAAGTGAATTGTCATGGGACTTTGAAGTGTTCAAAAGCTTTATTAAATTTTGACCTTAGTGAGTTCTCAGGATTTCAAAGGCCCAGGTACTTGTAGCAATTTCTCATCGTTGACTTCTGATGCTGTTTTTAATTTATTATTCTTTACAGAAGAAGTAAGGATGCAGCTTTTCAACAGCACTGAGTTCTAAATTAGTGCTTTGAAATAAATTTCTTTTGCTTGAAGAGGACCCAGTAATTGCCCAGGCTAAAGCCACACAAGGAAGAAAAGTGAAAGTAGTTCCCTGAATGCAGGATATGCAAAACATACAATATTGATATTAATGACATAATGGTTGAGTGGGGCTTTTTAAGATAACTTTGGAGGGCACGCATTTCATAAAGTCATCAGAGAAAGGATTTTTCCCTGATTCATTATGAATACTTGCCATCTTGGCAAATTAGTCAGTGGTTTAATGAGACTTATGAATTTCCAAATAGATTTTCAAACACAGCAATAGCCATAGGAAACACCTTCTTTTGCTGGCAAAGGGAAAATTCTTGGATTTCAAGTGTTGCAGTCTTGAAGCTGCCAGATGGACATGCTGGAATGACTAGAGAATAATTAACTTCCAAGCGTTTTTAATAGCATTGAAGTTTTTCGTTTTTCTTAGTGTTTTTAGAGTATAATACAGGAAAAAATAGTATCAAGTTACATGTGTGCCAAGCTCCATGAAATGCATCTATTGCATATCCCAGTCTGTGCATGCTGGGATTTCATCTGCCCCTGCGCCCCCCAAATCATTCTCCCCCCATCACTTAGAGGGGAGCTCAGGAGTAGCAAATCTAAGTACTTACCTTTACTTACCTTCAGTACACCATGTTCTCTTATGTTTTTCCTTTGCTAAAATGAAGTTTTCTCAAACAAGAAACTATCAATTTGTTCAGCATTTGTGTTCTATCCTTGCGTGTTTTGATTTAAGGGAGTGTACTGTTTATTACTGAATTGCCTGCCTTGGAAGAACGAATTGTATTGAATATTTGGATATTAAGTTTCATTCAGTAGCAATCACATGTTCATGCAGAATTGAATAATACTCAGCCTTCAGGCCACAAGCAACTAGCTCGACTGACAGTTGTCATCATTGTTTTCCAGCTAATTTCCTATAAATACTGAGTCTGACAATCATTTACTTGCTTTAGTATTTTAGGAATTTGGAAAGAATTCTCAAGCAGGTTTTGATTTAGTTTTTTTCTAAAATGGATAATTTACCTGACAGAGATTCAGTCAATAATTAGGACAGGATGGCTCTTAACAAGCACCTGAAGCTGGCAGGGGCTGCAGAGCCCTGTCTGAGTTGTGCAGTTTGCAGGGAGCAGTGGCCACACCTGGCTGTGCCAGGCTGTGTTCGTGTCTGGTCACTGGCTCAGTCCTTGCAGAACAGCAGCCTAAGAGAATTGTCCTACACTTCAGTGTTGCCCTACAATCCTGAGTGGAGTTGTAATGGAGGTTGTTTCTGCCTAAAGTGCAGGAAAAGGCAATTGAACTGCAAACAATTGCAAAAGCTTGAACAGGTTTAATGAGCAGCTTTGTGAGGGATCAGGCACCACCTGTAAAAATGGTGGAGGGTTTTGCTGAGGTAACTTGAGCAGAGCAGGTCGGTCATTGTCCTTAATGCTATCTTCCACATGTTAAACTTGTCTTTTTTCAGGGACATGGTGGCATTAGGAGAATACATTTTCAGGAATTTGGGAAAATCGTGTTTTCGTTCTAGCAGTGGTTGGAAAGTTCTTGAGGCTTTGATTTGGCGTGTGAGGTTGGGTTTGGGGCCTTTTACCTCCAAAGCTTTTTAGTTCTGTTTTTTTAATTTTTGGTAAAGGATGAAATTTGTCTTTTCCACCAAAAGAGTTTTTTATGATTGATTTACATTTTCTTACAAGAAAGAGTAGGCGGGAGAAGTGGTCATCTAAAACAGTAATTTTGATCCACATGGTTTGTTTTCCAATGACGATATTTGCCTAAGATTTAGCATCTCTACTCTAGTGAACAAAAATATCCAGTTGTTAAACTAAATGTGTTGAAATTTTTTAAAAATACAAATTTAATTACTTTTAAAAGATGCAATGTTTAAATTAACGAAGTTATTGTTAAAACAGCTTTTAAAAATTATCTTCAAATATTACTGCAAAGAATTATTATGTCAGTGCATGAAAACCTCGTGAACAAAATTAAAATTATTCTGAGGGCAAGATCCTCTAAGGGTATGAACCAGAGGAAAACATATAAGATTATTTTATTGTTCCAAAGCTGTATAATAAGAAATCCATTAAGGACATTTGAGTGAAACTAAAGAGATATTAATGGTTTTCCTTCATATATATTTAGCCAACATTTATACAAATTGCCTCATTTTCCTCTTACACTGAACCTGTAAAATAACTTGGTTACTGCTTTCCAAACTTGTTTAGAGACTAGTTTAGAAATGGCTCAACCCCTTGGATGCTGATGTAGTGTTAATGTAAAAATGATACTGTAAGGCAATGTCCTGTTCATTTCTGATAGCCAGAAAAAGAAAGGTAAAGAGCAATTTACTTTGGGTTCTGTCGTCCATATACAGCTCAGATAATGCTCTGTAAATACAGGCTGTTTTCCACCTGTGACTGAAACAATGCAGTAAGTGCAGGTTTTGGTATTATCAAAGAAAATGCCTTGGTAACACTCCCAGAGCATGGTTTGCTTTTGCTTTAGTCTATATGCACTTTGAAAGGGCTTGGCAAAGGTGGTGGCTGTAAGTCAGATCTAAAATGCTCAGGAGCAAGTTTGCCAAGGGGAAAAGAAGGGACAAGCTGGAGGTCTCAATAAGCAGTTTACAATAATAAATGTAAGACATATACATAACTTATAATATTAAATGTAATAATACAAACGTCTAAAGATAAGGCTGTTACTTTTTGCTGACCTACATTGTATTTGCTGTAGTAGTGGATACCAAGTACTGCTCTGTGTGTTTGATAAGGTAGAATTTAACTTCCTTTGGCAAGGAAGGAAGTGCTGGCAGTTTCCCTTCCCTCTTGGAATGAATCTTGCCATTTCTTGGGATGTAAAAGGCTATGAATCCTGAAGAAAAGTATTCTCATGAGGAGTGGAAGTAAAATTTTTTTGAACAGAATGGCTTTGCTGACAGGACAAGAGAGACCAGTTTTATGAAATCACTGAATTCTTTTAAAAGAAGGCTTAAAGGTGGTGATGATCACATGCTGGATAAACATGGTGAAACAAAAATGTAACACTTGAAATATTGTAGCAAGCAGACAAAAGTTAATGTCCGGGTCAGCAAATGAATCACAGCCCGCAGTCAAGAAGCTGTGAGTGGTGTTAAGATAGGAAACTGTGCTGTCATATTTGTCAAATGTGGTGATCCTCTCAGGAGACACAATTGAAAAGGAGTGCATTTGTGGCAATTTTGGAGGCTGTTTTTATGGCCCTTAGTGCTTCCTTTGCTGTGCGGTTTCTCAAGCATAGCTCTCTTACAATCCTTTTTCTCAGAGTATTGATCTGTCGGAAAAGCCCAACAACAGTGGGCTATAATATGCTATAATATTTTCAAAGAATGCTGTTTCTGTTGCAAATTGGAAAAGAATGTTCTTGAAAGGCTTTCAGCTTCGTATCCTCTGTAAGTCCATGTATTTTCCTAAGTCTTGGGAGGCATCTGAAAAAGTACAGTACTCAAACTTCCAAAACTTGCAAACATGAGCATCTAAAAAATTGCTACATTGAAGAGGAGAGAGAGAGAAACAATAATTACAATTACTCCCTCTCAGTTTCTAAATACCAGTATTTCAGACTAAACACTACTACAGTAATGAGAAAGTGATTTTTTTTTTTCACACTCTTAGGGGAGGTAACAAGGACAGATCATCTCTCTGGGCTTTGCCCTGGCAGGGCTTTAGCCTAATCTATCCAATATGAGGGATAATGTAATGTGTTGCTATTAAGAAAGATAGTATGTTTCATTTAACTTCCATTATGATTTTTACTCACCTTGAAAAAGGAGAAAGGACAAGAATATTTGAGTCAAGTAATAGCTTTAATTAAGTGTAACACAGAGCAACCTGTTGCTATACTGCTGCATCTGGAAAACAAGATTCAAAAGAAGCTGAAGAAGAGTTGTGTCAGCTCTAGGTAAGAAACTTTCCAGATTCAGGCATTATCTTTCTGCTTTAGAAACACTATCAGAGCAGACTATGTTTCTGTAAGAGTATGTTTTAAGAAAATGTAGACCAAAACAAAAGTTGAGCCAGCTGCTGACAGTTACATATTTCAGCTATAGATGTCAGTGAAAAAATTATATACAGGAACAGTGCATGTTTGCCTAATCAAACATTAGAAATGTTGTGATTCCAGAGAACAGCATAAGAGAAGAAAGCAGGATTGCCAAATAAGGACCAGGAATACATCAGTCCTGGCACCATTTGCCAGAGATAAAAAGAAGCTGCCCTTACTGCATTTATCAAGTGTGAATACCTAAATTGCTGCAGCCCACTGTAAGAGAAGCCCTGCTACGCATCTAGAGACGCTTCAGCATCCTGCTGTGCTAGTCGGACATCTCTTGTGTGTCAAGAGCACTTATTTTTAGATGGGACAGTCGTTGGGACAGAATGTATCTTAACTACTGTAAAGGAAGAAAGGAAGTAGTTCAGGGGCAGCAGAAGTGGATAGGGAGAAGAAGCTCAGTATAGAGGCGAAAAGATTCTGTTTCTGACCACAAGCCACAGCAGTTTAGGCTTGCCCTATTTTTTCGGAGTGATTTTTGGCAGCAGCAGTCAAGTCCTATTGGGCAATACCCTGTTTTCTAAAATGAGACCATGTTTTGCAAGCTGAGTCAGAGAGGGGAGAAATCGACTCACCGATAATCCTCCTCTGCTGAGGACACATACAAGAACATTAAAAGAGGACTTACTGGTTGAAGAAAAGCCCAACTGTGGGAAGGTTGTCTTGCTGTCTGTCACTGACAACCTCTGGAAATGTGATCAGAGTTAAATAAAAAAACTGCTGTATTGTAATGTATGTAATGTAATGCATGATCAAAGTTTGAAGACAGTTCATCCAAATCCAAATATTGCCTCTATAAATCTCTGAATCAAACCTAAGAATGACTGAATTTCAGATAAGATACTGGTTTTGCATATGAGAAAGATAGTGAAAATTGCTATTCTTTAATTGATGAAAATATTTACTGAAATGAAACTCTCTATTAGGAGTTTTGTGGTTTCATACAGATTCTAGAGGAGAGTGCTACATATACACCTTCAAAAAAATGCTGAATTCTTATTTTGCCAACTGTTTTTTTACTGATAGCCTACTGTATATTGGTCTGCATTTTCTTATCTCTGTTGGTGTGTGGTAGTGAAAAATCGTGTGGAGAGCAAGGCCAGAAGCCATGGCATGGAGTTCAATTCTGTGTTATAACTTTGTATCTAAACTGTTGCAATGGCTGTAATTTACAAAAACTTTAAATGGTCAGCTATGGGTTTTCAAACAGAAAATACACTATACTGTTTGGAAACTTCTGTGGGGTATTGTTTTAGGACAGTGTGATTCTAGATTGGATGACAGTTTCCCAAAAGCAAGGCTTTTCCCAAAATGTTACCTTAATGTTTCAATTTGTTGGTTGCTTATTTAAAAACAAACAAACAAAACCTGTTCAACTACTTGCCTTTAGTAATGTACTTTTCCCTTACCTGAATTATACATTTTCAGGAAGTCAAGGATGAAATAGAAAGGAAAAGGAACAGTACTAAAAAAATAAAAATAAAAAAAAATCAACCAATCAAACAAAAAAACCTACCCACACACAAAAAACCAACCAAACAAACCCCAAGCAAAATAACCCCCACACCAACATATTTGATTGTTTAAAATTTCTGGGTTGTTTTGTTTTGTTTGTTGATCCAATTAGCACTGAAAGCAATTTTAAAATTTGGAGTTTCGCACAAAATGAAAATATGAAACTCTGACCAGGTCTGACCAAATATGTTTGGATGTTGAACTGTTTCTCCACTACCACTTGAGTTCCAGTCTTGAAAACTGACCAATCTCTGTGCAGAAATGGGTGTTGCACTATAATTTTCATAAAGTTCAAGCTTTTAGAGTTGTCCTCCATGCCTTGCCTTCCTGTCCTGTTAAAAGACGTAGTATCATACTGTTTTTTTTCCTTGTCCGGACTGTCCATGATTCAGGCACCTGCTAGTTTTACTCAGAGCTAAGAAATGCTAGGATATTTTCACAGGCTCAGTTCTTTATCTCATTTGATCTCTAATGTACTATGAACTAATCTTGCTCCTGCATACACAGATACTTCAGTGATGGGACACTTGTCCTAGATTGCTCCCTGCTCCTGCAGTGTTCCCCCACTGGCGTTCTGTCAGTCTGAGCTGCGTAATGAGATGAGACACTGAGGACAGCTGCTGCTCCTGACTCATCTCGGTGCTCAGTACCTTCCTGTAACGCTGATCTGAAACAATCATTATAAATTGGAAACAAATACTGAGCAAACACAGCAGGTATAGTATTTTAAATTTTATCTATTAAAATGCAAGTATCAGTGGAAGTACACATGCACACCTTGTGTAGCAGTAAATATATATCAAGCTGATTCTAAAGAGAATCTCTTACCATAATCACAAATGTGCTTAGTTTTGTCAGTATGAAGCCTGAGATTTTATATAAACATAAGGTAAAGCCTATTTTGTAAATTATTAATTTAAACCAAGTTTTTGATACTACTTCATTGTAAGGAACGATGAGTAAGTATGTATCCATGCTTTCTCTTTATGTAAATGTATAAAAAGCCTTTCAATTTAAACAACGTAAAAGGGTTTGTCCTGCAAATTTAAAGTTATTCTCTTTGGATTTATTACATTTAGAAAGGATGCCTTATAGTGTTCCAAAATTAATACAGTGGAATAAAGAGCCAATGCAAGTTATTGTTTTATTGGAGGAGGAGGAGGTGTGGAAAGGCAATCCCTCTCTTACATTTCTGAATTCTGCCAGCAAAAGAGAGTGCTAGAGGAAAGCATGCTTCACCCAAGATAAAGACAGTTTGGGTCAAGAGTATTTATCTTGATTCTCCTAGACCTTAGCTAAACATGCTAAGTTCACACACGTATAAATTTGTCCTAAAAACTGCTACGCAAATTTTTGTGTAAGGGATTGCATGACTGCGAGTAACTGGGACCTGGAAGGCGATAGGTAGAAACTGATGAGACCATTAGATCAGAGAAGCATAATATGCCATGAGCACCGTGTGAGGAGATGCCCAGAAATGTGTAGCAGTAAGCTAAATATATACCTCAATGGTTTAGCTTTAATTTTTGAATGTAACAGCAGCTCCATGTTTCTTCTGGCAAGATCTTTTAAATGAGCTATAAATACATCTGCTTTGATAAAATATTTTCCCAGCTGGCACCTGTCTCCACCTCAGGCTACTTTTCTCCTTTAAGAAGCAAGGGAGGCAACTGTGTTTGTCTCTTCTCACTCTGATGCCTGCAGAGCCAAACTCTCTTCCTCAAGTCAATCAGAAAAGCCTTAGTGGGAATCTTCCCCTACCCTCTGCCTTCTCAGTTTGCTGTTGATGGAACTTCTTTTTCACATCTTGAAAACTGCTGAATTAGTTTTTCATCTTTCTGCAGTCTAGATATGGCCACATTCAACACACAGTGGAAGGGAAAGACATAAGCCTCGCTTGCCACTGGGAGAGCAAGGTGAACCTCTGAGAGATTAACACAAAAAAGATTGGATGTGCTCCCAAGTAGAAATCTGTACAAGGGGTAATTGGCCTAAAGTGTCAAACTGCCACTGCCACACTCAGTGTCAGCCATGTGCATCAAAATCACTCCTAAGCCACTCAGCCCTGTGGCATTAGATATGTGCAGATTCTCAGGTTATGGGTTTAGATTTTGATGTTTGCATACTGTTGCATTCACAAAAGTTTTGGTTTGGGTAGGGGTTTTTCTTTTCAGATCAAGCTGTGGGTTGTGTGGATATCAATACCTTTTCAAATCAGCAATCTTGGAGACAAGGAACAATTACTCATAACAATCCTTTGGGTAATTCCGAGAAACAACTTGAATGTGTTCACAATGTTTTCATTACAGTTTTTGAACTATCATCATTTCAGATACCCTTGTAAAATCTGCTTAAAATAGGGGAAGTCCCTCACCCAATAGTACAAGAAAGACCATATTTTCCTGTCTTTTTCTAGCTTGAAGTTAGGACATCTTGAATATATTCATAACTGAGATGTTTGAAGACAGATTTAGTTAGCTATTTAACTAGTTCATTTAGGAAAGGCGATCAGAAATTAAGCACTAATTTGCAATTTTGTTTCTGTGGGTACATGTTCAGAGTGAAGATTTCGTTTGTTTTCTATTAGAAGAAAAAACCAAACCATCTCCAATGCAATGTTAAGGGCCTGTTCAGAAAATACAAAACTGAAGCCATAGTTTCACTATTTTGCTGTGTCCTGTGCAGTTTCTTTATTTGAATTTGTTCTTTTGCTTAAGTTGACTGTGAGTTTAAAATTTCAGCTGTCAAGCTGTCAGGCTTGCCAGCAGCACTATAACTGTGAATATCATGGCATTCATATGCTTAAATTTTCAACCAAAATATTTCTTTAGCAACTTCACTGATGAAATAAATTTATGAAAAAACCCTACAACCACTTCTTCATACACACTGTGAAAAAAAATGTTGACATAGTTCAAATCAACATATAATTTACACTGACTGTAAGATATTTTGTTAAACTAAATGCTCAACTCATTTTGTGGCAGAGACTTTCTTTGAGATATCTCCACAAGAAGAAAGTTACTTAGAATACTTACAGTGTTTCACTCTGATGTGATTTAATATATCTAAGCAGATTTTAACAGAATTTTCTGAAGCATAAACATGGTTGAATTATAAAAAGCTGTCTATACAACAGCATTTGTTAAAGGCCTTTAAAAAAATTAGCAAATGCACTAACAGAAATACACACTGAACATTCCCTGGAAATCACAGAATGTTCTTGTTATCTAGCAAAATGATGGGAAAGACAAAATTAAGGAAATTGGAGGATTTGAGGAAGTGCTTGTACAATGAATATCCCCTTTTGCATAGGGATTTTGGGACATGTTTTCCTCCCTGTTTGGTTGTTTCCTGTTTCTTTGATATGCCTGTACCAAAATCACAGAATCACAGAATATTTTGGGTTGAAAGGGTCCCACAAGAACCATCGAGTCCATCTCAGGGCCCTGCACAGCACCATCCCCAAGTGTCACACCAAGAGCCTGAGGGCATTGTCCAAACACTTCTTGAGCTCTGTCAGGCTGGTGCTGTGACCACTGCCCTGGGGAGCTGTTCCAGTGCCCAACCATCCTCTGGGAGAAGAACCTTTTCCTGATATCCAACCTAAACCTGCCCTGACACAGCTTCGTGCCAAATGAATGGCATGAAGAATACAGTCTTTCCCAGTGGTCACAGTGGAGCTCTGTGCAAGATAACTGCAAAACTTTTCTAGCCCTCCTTATTTTTCTATTCCTGTGATGGAAGGAATTGAGAAACTAATTTTTAATGTCTCCAGGTGTGTCATATCTCTCCTCCAAAAGTGTTCACTAATCAAAACATGCATTAGTGTCCACCTTTAGTTTCCCTGTCCCATGCTTTTTGTAGTTGAGATCAGAAGAAACTTTACAGCATTATATCATGAAGCAGTAAAAATTCATCTAGTTAATCCACACCTTCCTTTCCTTGAGCCCTTCTCTGATCTATTTTCATTAACAGGAATGGTGGAAGCAGCATTAGTATGTTAGTATGAGATATTAGTATGATCACTATGAAATTAGTCTATGAGAAACACTCTCTAGGTAAAGCTATACTCTTCAAGAAAATATTCTTTCAGGTCATATTTTAAGTTCTTTGTAAACAGAACTTGTCTGAAGAAATGGAACTGTGTATGTTGCCCATATACCCAGAACTACTGTTATTTTTCATGTCATTGTTTACTCTGTCATGATTTTGAATCACAGGTGCCTCCAATTGTTCATGTATTTCATTAATGTCTGAATTAGAGCATCTGTTTAGCCCAATATTACTCTGCCGCATCCGGTGATCTCTCATTAGGCTGAGTAATACTGCATTTTATTATCCCAACTTTGGCTTATCTTTCACTCTGCTTGATGCTTAAGCCCTTTATCACCTTATATATATATAACTAGCTAACAGAAGTCATCTGATAACCAAGAGTGCACAGAGTTCTTGGGTTCTAATTTTAAAAGAATAAATATCCTGAGCAGTTTATATTTTTACTATGAAATGTCAATTGTGAATTATTAAAAATGAAACATTGGAAATATCTCAGTATTTTAGATATGATAAATTTATTTTTCCTTTGCAACATTTTTCTAGGTTTATTTAGTTGCTGGACCTCTCACAAGATCATCAGAAAATGGCAGGCTGTGTTTTTGATTGTGTGGTGTTATCATACTTATAAATACACCTGCAATTTTCCAGACTGCTGAAAGAATGAGCAAGGCAGAAATAAAATACTCTGACAGCTCACAACACATCTCAGTCATTGGGGAGATAGCTGTTAATAGTCTTGGTGGATAATAGGCTTGATGGATCTGTTAAATAAAGCACACAATCTCAAAGCTCATCACAGGGAGTAGGTGATAATGAAAAGAACCAGCAGATATGTAAACTCAATTAACCTGCTACTAGTTGTTGGCAACCTATTCCTCATTAAGCCAGAAAACAAGTAATGCTGACAGCCTGTGATGTTCTGCAGCTTTATGGACTAGTCATAGTCTAATTCTTGGGATTTTGTTAATGTATTATATTCCAAAAGTATTATATTACAAACATTAATTTTATTCTTCATCTATAGCCATATTTTATCACACACTGAAGGGATATAGAAACTTATCTCTGTAGAGCTGTGTTAAAAGTTTGCATCCAAGTTGTTCTGGTCTAGAATGCTACTCATTAAAGTAAATCTGGTATTTTTCTTTTTTCCTCAGGAAGTTTCCCCAGAAGGCATGGTGACTTGGTATTTTTTAAATTAGACTTTTGTTAAATAGAGGAAACAGATCTTTCTTGGCTGAAAATATCTTTTGCCTCAAAAAAAAAAAAAAAAAAAGTTCTGTCTATGTATCTCTATACCCACTTGCAGACAAAATTAACCCTTCTTTTCCATGACAATGGTTTCAGATTCAGCGCTGCAACTGCTCAGTGTGGAGACTACTTTGCCTCATTGTGCTGGTGTTTCTTGGCTGGCCCACAGGCATAGCCTGGTGTGCCCTCCATGGATTCCTTTCTCCTCTCACAGCTTTAACAGGAGCTGGTGAATTAAGAGAAGTGCTGCTGAAGGGCGCCTGGCTGGGGAGGCAGCACGCTTAGAATGCTCACAATGGGCAGCTCCTGTGCTGGGCAATGGAGACAGCTCTGCAGCAGACAAGCTTCCAGCTGTAGGCTGTTGGATTTCATAGTTTGCTCCGTTAATCCTTGTTTTTCAAACAACCTAAACAAATCTAAACAAATCTAAATTCAAACAAATCTAAACAACATTTTCTTAGTTCCTAACTGTGTGAATTTCTCTTGAGCACGTCACAGAAACCTTAACAATCCAGAGGTTTATCTCCTAAAGTATACAATGGAAGTAATAGCTATTGTTTTGAAAATGCGTTATGATACATTGTACTTGGAGAAGGTATCTTACTTGGGAAAGGTAGATATATATGCATTTCTCAGGTTTTGAACTCAGTGTCCAAATCTAATTAATTGGAAAAGATTGAAAACAGGAGGATAGAGCAGCCAACATTATATTGAGGGGCTAGACTTGAATGTAAGTAAGAATGTGGTTGTAGGGCTGATGAGACATTGTTGAAAGACTTAGAGGAAAACAATGCACCCAGCAATGATACTTACCTCCAACACGGCCTTGCTGGGGAAAAAGGATTATGGTGTTATATGATGTCACTTCTGAATTTCAGCTTCCTTTTTTAAATCTCCCTGAAAGATTTGTGCAAAGACAATTCGATGAAAGTATATCATGCATGCAAAGTCAAGCACCCAAAGTCAGGAATGTTTCTCTTGCAGTCACTGATTAACTAGAAATTAAATGACTACATCTGTTTTCCTCAGCAGGGTTTTCGGTATCACTCCGGGTACTACAGGGACATGCTCTGGATGTGATGCTTTGGACTTTAATTTTAATCCCAGAGTTTTTCGTATGCAGAGATTAACATATAATCTTGTTCTGCAGGACCCTTGGAAAACTCTGTGGTTAAAAAGAGTACAGAAAAATGCCTGAGGAAACCAGAGAGTCCATCTTCTCTAGCCTGCAGCTTAGAGAATCATCTCCAAGGCCAGTTTACAGAATTTATGTAATGCAGTTACTTGCTAAAGTACTGAAAGGCAAGAATAGATAGAGAAACAACCGCTTAATATCTCTCATTACATCTTTTTGAAGATGCACCTAATTATTAGGGTATAGTGAGAGATTCAGTCCTGTGTGTAGCTATACATAATTACTCTTGTAATAGCTTCTGCCTGGAATTGCCTTGAACTTGGTTCTGAGAGGTAGTGATATGTATTTCTACCTCAGCAGGAACACAAAAAGATTATATATGCTATTTACTACTAAACTACTGTAATTAAAAAGCCATTGGAAAATAAATCTGGCCATAACTGATGCATTTTTGAACCTTTAAAAAGTGTTTTCAGTCAGTGAATCCAGACTGGCAAAAAAGAGCATCTAAGCTTTGAAGATGAATGGTATCTCAGAAATACCCTTGTCCTCATTTAGCCTCAACCTTCAAGCATCATCTTATGCTGAATTGGGTGATGATACTCAGGAGAAATTTAATATTTTAGAGGATAGGATCAGAGAAAACACAATGCTGACTGAGGTGATTCACTGGGAGCTTTTTTGCTGATTCTGTTCTCTGAAACATTTAACTTCCCCTGTGTATTAACACTTAACATGGGAGCTGTGAATTCCACTAGGGCAGAACAGACAGATAAAACCTAGACATTAAACATTCATCTAACATTCATGTTAATATAAAAGGTGGAAATATGAGATTTTGATTGGGCACAGTACGTGTTCTTAATATTAAAAATAAGAGAAAGAAACGCACCCAAACTCAAACCCTACACTTAGTATATGTTTCATGTGATGGGCTCCCTGTAGGGAGGCTTCTAAGCGATGGAATGAAAACATATTTTCTATTTAACTTATTTAGCACAAACAGAATGACTCAGATATTTTTTTCTTTTACGGGCCCAAAATAATCAAACAGAATTGAAAGAAGCTTCTGAAAAATCAGATTTTTGTTGAAAGCTGATTTTGGAGTATCTTTCTGCAGTTACTTTTTGTTCTGCATAGAAATACACCTTCTAAAAATCATTGCTGTAATTAGATTACCTTCTCAATGATAAATGTTACTGTGTGATCTCCCACAGTGATTGTATTGGGTAGTAAGATGGAGCCTTCAATGTACAAACATCTTTAAGTTGCTGCTCAAGCCTAGCAGGTGCATCCTGGGATTACCGGAGCATTGCTGGTTGGCTCTTTGTGTCACTGCTGTTACACATCCAGTTGGTACCACAGGCTGTGTGTGATGCAGAGTCCCAGGAGGATTTGCGAGCAATTGGAATGTTGAGTGATCTCTATGAGCACCTCTTTCATTTCCTCTTCTCTCCCCATCACTCTCAAATTAAAAATTAGTAGGTGATTGCTCAAACCCTTTTGGATTGCAATGAGTTTGGGAGCCCAGCAATCAAGACAGATGTGAATGTCTGTCAGAACAGCCTCCATTCTTTTCTCTTTCCTTTCACTCTTAATGTGTTATCCATCTTTATTCTCTTTAACTCTTCCCTCTGTTTTTTCCTATTTTTGCTGATTTTTTGTTTAGTTCATCATAATTTGCATCCTCTTTCTTTTTCCTGTAAGAATTTTTTTTAAAATCTGAGGTTTTATTAATTGATTTTATTTTCTTTCATGATGTTTTCTACCTTCTCCATTACACAGTTTACTTTGTTGAAGTCCCTTTTACATTTAAAAAGCTGCTTTTATGCCTGACATAACAGTTGTAGAATTCCTTGTGCTGAGTGTGTCTTAAGGGGATGTTGCATTTTGTTTCGTGTTGTTCTGTTTTGGTTTTTTGTTGTGTTGTGTTTTGGACCACAATCTGTTAAACCTTATGTTATTTAGTTGTTCAGCCATCCTTGATGAGATTTTGGACTGATTCCTGTTGTTTATTATTTCCTTGTTGGAATGGTCCTCCAGCATTAAGTGTTCTAGGCTGGTGGTCTCCAAACTTTTTTGATTGCATACCTCTGTCAGTAAAAATTTTGGAATAGGCACACCCCACCTACATATATTTATTAATGTATAACTTCTGTATGAGTGCTACAGTAATAACACATTCTGAACACTATAAAACACATAAAAGACAAAATTAGTAAGTGAATGAGATAAAGACAAAATAAACACAATTTAAAAAAATATTTTTTGATTTTATATATTAATGACACAAAGAATATTTTCCTTTTTGCATCCCAGTGGATTGTCTTGTGTGTCCCCTTGGGTCATTGCATCCCACTTAGAGCCCACAGTTCCAGATATTCCTAAAACAAGCATTGGTAGTCCCAAACACACTTCTTCCAAAGAGCACCTGAGTTCCATAAGTGTTCTTAGTTTGTTGTTTTTTCCATAATTGATAAAGTAGGCAGATTTTGTAACAGATCCAGAATGGTTAGAACACCAGTAGAGCTAGCTGAAACAAAAATTCCTCTTCAATCATCTTCCTCTTCTCCACTTTTTCACCTTTCTTGTGTGGTTTTTGCCTATCCTTTTAAAGTAAACAATAAAATACATTTACAAATCAGTCACCCTCTTACACCAGCTCATATACAATTCTGCTACTAGGTTAGAAATCCTGTTGTGTTCTAAACCAGTCCACAATTACTTCATTATTAGTGGTGTAACAAAACCCCTTTTAACCTCATCCTGGCAGAACTCCTTAAGTAGTTCCGTGGTAGTATTGGAAACTCTTTAGCGCTGCATTATTAGTGTGTAATTCTACAGAGAGACATTATCTCCCTTTGGCTACAGAAGGGCTTTATTCTGAATGATGGCAGGTATTTAGGATGAGTAACACCACCACTCTTCTTTGCCAATATTCTTCTGTTCTTTTATAACAGCAAAACAACAACAACAAAAAAATGCAACTAGAACCTCCCACAATGTATCTAGAGACCATTACTTATCAAGCACTGTTTCTGTAATTCTTCAGTTTCTTGTAAGAGTAATGATGCATGACAAATAAATAATTGATGGAGCCTGAATTATAAATATGCTACATATGATAATTTAAATGAATGTTTATTGCAAATAAAAGTATATTCAAAGTCATGAGCATTCAAAAGCAATGACGTCATGTTTAACTTTACTGAAATTTTACTTGCAGACATATTTACCCAAAATTTACCTTTTGTAACATTCTTTTCCCTAACTCAAATTTCTGGGGTACTATGTAGAATGAGGATCTTTCCTTCCTTTAGTTTTCTTTTTAGAGTTCACCTATCTCACATGATTTTTTCCAGGTTAAGTAATTAATCTCTCATGATATTGGTTGTTTTGGGAGAGGTGATATTTTTATATCCAACTACATTCTCCCAACTGTTCTAGAAGCAGGAGGTAAACCAAGAATATATGTTATGTAGTGATTTTCAAACCCCTTCTGTTTCTGTGCTCAAGATTTTATTTTCTCTTTTCATTTGAATACTACAGAGATAGTTTTCCTAAAGGTAAGGCCTCCAGTATTTAATTTCCTTTTTATTAATAATTGAACTCAGAATCTCACTCCTCTTTGGCTTCAGGTGGGTATAACTGCTGAAACCAGCAGTATTTTCTAGGTCTTTCATGCAGATCAGCTTGGAAAATATGGCTGAGCAAAGGAATTTCTTCATATTGACAACTATTTGATCTTGTTAAAGTCATCTGTAAAACTGCATGCTCCAAAACACCAGTAGGAACGGGGTGATATTTAGAAAATTTCAGGACTGTAGGACTGATGCTTAAAACACTAGAGTGGTACTTCTAAGAAGAATCTTTCTTTTTCAGATAGTTCAACTTATTTCCTGTTTATCAGTAAGTCAATTAATCAGTACCTCATTGCCTTATGTATAAAAGCCTCACAGGAAGCATGAACATCTTAGTTATATCAAACTGGAAGACCTCTGAAGATCCAAAAAACTACTGACTTTAGGACAGAAGCAGGTTGTTAGCTAGCCCAAGACTGTCATTACAGTACGTATTCTTTTTCTCTTAACGTTCAGGCTTTAAGGCCTCATGTGCGTTGTGTGCTTCTTAGTTGATACACTTCCAGACCAACTGTTCGAATTTTCAGAATATATTTAAAGATGATATTTTCAATATTCATCCTATTACTTATTTAATCTTGAATTAATTTTATGCTTGTGTGGAAATTTATCTTCTTCCTGGTGTTACAGAAATTGACTCAACAAAATAATATGTCAGTTGCTTAGTTCAATATGAATAGTCCAGTTTCTGCTGGGGTTTGAGCTCCTACACTATCCTTTGAAGGTGATAACCTTCACAGTTTTGTAGTGTACACAGTGCTTCATAATTAATGGTCAGAGTATATATGCTAGGTATCGTTCTACCAAATAAATACTTCTTTATCCTTAGGCATTTATGCCTTCTATTTAACTATAAATAGTGGTTGTGTCCTTAATTTGATAGGAAAGCAATATATATAGACAACTCTTCTTGGGCTTATTCCAAAGCCTATAAATTCAATAAGAGTTTATGAAGATTTTTGGTGCGGTTTATATGAACTCCTTAAGCTTTTTTCTTAAGATTTTCTTTCAAACATATCATGTTTCTGAATTTGCTGTAGTTAATGCCCATTTTTCTTGCAATTGAGTACCCTGCATTCTGAGTGCAATAGTTAAATTCTTACAGCAGCCATTTAGATAATTTTCACCTGATTTGTCATAGGCTCTTCACTCAGAATCAGCTTGACCATGAATGACAGAAAAAGAAAACAGTGCAGATGCGTCTTACAGAAGACAAAGTATTGCTTTCCAGTTTCCAAAAGCCTTGGCACAACTTACATTTCAGAAGAGATTCTGTATTTAAGGCCTTTACATTGAAAATGGTGTATTTTTTGAAGGCATCACAGATTTCAGTTGTTACTTTCAAAAAAGAATGTGTAGTGTGCTAAATGTAAGGTAGGCTGGAGGTGCTGCATACCTAAATCTTACTTGCCTCTCACTCAGCAGGAATCTAGAGAATTGGCATAGGTGTGTTGGTTCCACCTGTTGCACATGAGATGACTTGGAACCCTCAGCAAGTAACTGTTTTTTTTTACTAATTTTTGCTGAATTCTTTAAGGCCATTTTATCCCATTTTGAAATGCAATATGATATATTTGAAATTTTCTTCATGTCAAGCTATGCCAAGCGTATATCCAATGTCTTGGTCTATCCAAGTAATTTTGCACTGGCAAAAATTGCTTTTCATGAGAGCCATTCCTCTGAGGGCAACCTCGTGGCCTGGTAGTTTTGATACCGTTTTGCAAAGTAGGTAAACATTTAAATTTTCCTTGTGGTGACTGCCTTTGGTTGTACTATGTGTATTATTTTAGAAAAGATTTTATGGGGAAATAATTGCTTTATGAACCATTGAATTGACCTTTCGTTTTTCCCCCTGAACATCTACTAAGCTTAAGGCAACAGATTAAAACTGTATTTTCAGCAACATTTTCCCCAGTCGACTTAAATGATGAACTTTTGCCAGTGAGATTTTATTGATGCCATCTGGTACTTTCTCTGATTTTGAATTACCGAGATTTTAGGTAGATTACCTGTTCCTTAAATATACATTCAACCTTTCAGTTTTGACCCTTTTTTTTCAGAAGTTTTACAGGGTTTTGCAGTGATTCAATGTATTTTGAAGCAGCTTTGATTCTTTAGCAAGATAAATAATTTTTCCAGAACATTCCAAGCTAGTCTCAACATCCTTTAATTCTACTCCTGAATCCACTTACTGTAACTCCATATAACATGGTGCAGCTACACCCTTTGTTAATAACTGAGATGTTTTTATCTGAAAATCATCACACAGCTTTGCAAAATTGTGTGTGGTAACCATCATAATTTTATGAGACTCATCAAGTATCTTTGTGTTCCTAATGGCACCAGCAGAATCCATTGTTCTTGTAACACAAGATTTCTTTGGAAAGATATATCTATCAATTGTGACAAAGCAAACTCTCTGTGTGCACCACAGATTCAGAAAGCCTTATGTACTCATACCTGAGAGCCATGGAGCGCTTCTTATTCAGTGGCAGAATTGTGTTACAGAAGTAGGATTCAATTCTTACATAAACTGCTAATTTCCAGTGTGACTTCACCCTGCTGAACCTTAGCTTCTCATCTGTAAAGCAATGCTTCCTTCTCTCCTTAGTTTATGCAGATTAAGAAAAGTTCGTCCTCCCGCTTTCACACACAACACAAGCAAATACACATGGAGAGGTTAAACAGAAAAGCAAATATTTGAGGGTTTCCTCTATTCAAGTTTAATTCCTTAGTGAGAATGTAACTAAAATAGACTGCTTCATTGCTGCTTTTGTTGTAATCATGAGACATCTGTCTCTGATTCTGGAAAACAAAAGCAGCTGAGAAACAATCTGGAAACTCACACATTACTTTGCGGCAGCTGGTAGATTCAGGTTCCTTTAGTTTCAAATTAAAATAATTTCTTCCTAATGTCTAATCTCAACCCACTGTCTTTCAGTTTGAAGCCATTCTCCCTTGTCCTGTCATCCAGGCTCTTGTAAAAAGCCCCTCTCCATCTCGTAGGCTACTTTCAGGTACTGGAAGGCCACAATTAGGTGACCCCAAAGCCTTCCCCTCTCCAGGCTGCACAATCCCAGTTCTCTCAGCTCTTCCTCACAGAAGGTTCTCCATCCCTCTGATCATCCTGGTGTCCCTCCTCTGGACACGATCCAACAATGTCCTTCCTGTGCTGGGACCCCAGGGCTGGATGCAGCACTGCAGGTGGGCTCTCACTAGGCTATGAAGTCCTTATCACTGGCACGTGCAGAATCTGTGGCAAAAAAACCCAAGAGCGCACTGAGCTTGGAGGAGACTGAAGGTGGAGTGAGACATAAATCCAGAAGAGGAAAGGCCTTTGGCTGCAAATTTCTGAGTGTATGTTTTGTGTTCTCTCTCCCTCTCTCACTGTTCTCCTTTGTCATCTTTAAATATCTATATATAAATCTATCAAATATATACCAATTACCTAATAAAGTACCATGTAATTTCATTACGCTTCCTGAGTGATCAGTCTGCTAATCTGAGATTTTTGTTGTTACATATAAGAAGGAAATACAATTTAAATAAAAATAATCACAAATTTCAGTTAATTGGGCAGAATTCAGCCTTTAGCACTGATGGGTTATGGAAATACTCTTAATATGAGGTACTGTAAAACTGTCTTTAGTACATCTAGCAATTAGCCGTTGCCTTTGGAATTGTTATATATTGACACTGTATTAGCAGGCAGAGACTCATCAAGTATCAAATTATGATTATACGACACTGAACACCAAGTTTTTCTTTGTATTCCATCTTTTCTGATGTTTAAGTCAGGTGTGTTTTCTAACTGAAAAAAACGCAACAACATCAGCACAAATTCCTTTCCCTGCCACTCACCTCCACTTATGCTGCCTGTGCCTAAACCTCTCAGCTTCATTACAGGATGTTTTAGCTGCATCTCTAACTCCCAGTGCCCACCTCATGATTTCACCCTTTCAGTGCACACTTAAAATGTTTTGGGTTAATTATAGAAGTGCAGCAGTATATGAGTGAGTGAGAGAAAGACGCAGAGGGATGATAACAGCCTGCAATTATGTGAAGGGTTTAAATGCTGAGAAGACAAGGAATATATTAAGCATGAAACATGGGCTAGCACTAGGGTGGATGAGACATAACTAAGAAAGGGAAACACCCAATGAATTCTCTGGAAAAGTTTGCCAGATTGTCATTATTAAATTGGGAGACTATTCTAGAAGAAAGATTTCTTACTTGCAAGGCCAAAATGTTTAATAGTTTCATAGGGAAATTTTCAGATTTGTGATGACTGCGAAACTGTCTCCTCTGGCTTCTCTTTGTATGTCTGCATACACACTGAGATTCATAACTGCACATAGATAACAACGTATGGCTCCTTCATGACAGTGACTGCTTCATGACAGTGATTTTCATCATATATTGCATGTTTGGCATTCTCATCAGGACTTCTGCCCATCAACAAGACTCTGCTGCAATGCTGCCTATATTTCTAAAGACCAAACAGCTCCAAACAGCTGTTGTGAGACAAAAGAGACCAAAGAAAACCTGTCAGAGTGGTATTTTCTTCTTATTCTTGAAAATGTAAAATTTCTTTCAAAGACTACACTGGCCTGAGGCTTAAGAGAGGTAACATTTGGCTCTGTGCTAGGACAGATTTTATATGTCAACATCCATTGGATTTAGAAATAGCAGATTTTAAGCGAGAAGTTGCTCTAAAACCTGCTAGGTCGGGATATACTGTACATACAATAATTTGATATCTTATGAAAAATTTATTGATTTTGTTGGGACATTTCCAGGAAAAAAAGTATAATCTGAAAGGCTGAACTAGAAAATACAGAGAGGACCTGATCCTACATATTTTCAAGTTCTGAATGCACCATTAACTACTGTAAATAATCTGAAGTCTGTTGTAATAAGTGTTTTATGCTTTAAAGATTTTGAAGAATCAAGGCTGTATTTTTAAGCTAGGGTTTTTTTCTTTTTTCTTTTTCTTTTTTTTTAAAAATTTTTTTAGACAAAAGCTGATAGCAGTTCTGAAGATTTCTGGGCAGCATAAGATCACAGTGTGATTTTTTTTAATTCACATTTTTACCATGCAGAGGGAAGGACTCATATTCTGATTTTGGCTGCAGTCACAATAGTGTCTTGTTGGTTGAGTAACACATCCAGTTTTGCCCATATGCATGTGTCTCACATATATATACACCTCTCTCTATATATACAGACATATATATATTTAATTTTGCTCTCCTATTAATAATCATACACATTGAGACTTCATGCTCCTGTGTGTTCAGGCTGTGCTAGGGACATGCAGATCACGTCCACTGCAAAACTGCCTGCTCTCCAACACCCTGTACTGCCTGTGTTTCCCTTTTCTCCGGGGTCACTCCCAATAGCTAAGTCATGAGAAATGTATACAGCATGTGGGGGCCCTGGTCAGACAGATGCTTTTAGACTTTTTCCTGTAGATGACATTGCATAACATGCCTCAGTAGGTTTTTGCTTCTCTGCTTCCCTGGTTTACTTGAGGCTGTAATAACACTTTATTGCAGAAAGCAGAATTATTTTGGCTAAAGGAATAACTTTAGCTGGGTAATTTTCAAATGGCAGCATGGAAGGAAATGATATTTTGGAATTACATACACTATGTAGTGCCCCTTTCATTTGACCTTGCAATATATGGGAGTGTGTTGGTGTGCAGATTGGTGGGTTCTTAAGCGCATCAAGATCCTGACTGTGAGTCCTGCTGGACTGAAAATTTAAAACTTGAGGAGGTAGTAGAGAAAGCAAAAATTTAGTTAGAAAGTAAAGAAGAAAATACAAACGGTTTCATAGATTTTCCAGCAAGAGCTGGCTCTGTCTCAGTTTCAGGAGAGTCTGTGTCTCTCTAGCCAAAGGGAATGTAGGACGTGTCAGAGAGGTCTGATTGGGGAGGAATTCAACGCAGCTATCAGCAGTGGACTTCTATGTAAATACTGCAACACCTCTGAACTGAGCAACAGCTGAGATAACACTGTAAACTAATCTCTAGTGCTGGCAAAGCTGGTCAATCCCTCCTGTTATATGGTTTCTGAAGAAAAGATGTGCTAGAGAAAAAAAGGAGCAGATTTAAACTATATATGGCAACTTACCATGGGGAAAAACATGCTGAGTTTTTTAAATTGAAAACAGCATATGGTATTTTTGTATTTGAAATGGTGCTCTGTGCCAGGATGTATATGTTTAGAAATCCTTGCATATATATGAATTCCTATTTCAATAGGCATTGCTATCACCAAAATATTTCCAAATCTCTGTTATGTGTGCCTGATCAATTTAGATAGATATATACTCACTTGGGGTCCTTATCCCACCACTATTGATTTTGGTTGATTTTCCATCAAGACAAAGCAAATAAAGAGCCAAAGTTTGTCCAGAGCAGAGGCACTGAAGCACAGTGTTTAGCAGCTTTGACCTTTTGAGGTCACTGTATTTCACAGTGCTACACAGTCTTTCTTAGGCAGGAAAAAAAAAGCAATACATACAAATATATATAGATATACATACAGATATATACATGCATATAATATATATATGTGTATATATATTTCTATATACTCATGTATTAAATATACATACACAACTCTGTACACAAAGAGTGTCTCACCTGGAATAGGTTCTCTTTCCTCAAGGCATTTAAAGCAAAGCAGGAGCTATTAATGTCCAAGAAGTTTGCTGCTACCATCTCTTTCAGAGCCGTGGTCATAATTGGGCACAAACCCAAGATAAACTGGGGCTGGGGTGGAGCTAACCACCTCATTAATTGTGCTAGAAACAAGGAAACTGATTCCACAATCAGATTTCAGAAAAAAGTGAAGTCTGAGGGTCTCTGACGCCCCCTTTGGATACCGTTTAGAAACAAATAGCGATTTCCAGTTGTCACACACTTTGTCAGAGACAAACCACACTGCAAAGATTGCTCTTACACCAACACCTCTCAAAGCCCCCAGACTGCAGGCTGTGTTGCATTCAAAAGCTCTTTCCTTCCACCTAATTTAAGATGTATTATAACCATGTGATGGCTACCAGCCCTTATGGCATCTCATAAACTGGACCTGTGTTTACAGCAGTTGATCCACTTGAGTGTTCCATTCTTCACTTTGAATCTCACCATTCCCTTCTGTCCCAAACCTCAGTTCTCCCCCCTCCATCCTGGCATTGTGTCACAGGCAGACAGGGGGCAGTTTTACAAGCTAAGCTCCTGGAGGACACTGTAGTCCACATTATCATGAGTTTCTCTGGGACATGAGTTGACAATCTCTGCTTTCACATACCAGGCCAAACCCACTCAAGGGATGCCTCTCCAGCCTTTCTATTTTTAACAAACAAAAAAAACTCCTGAAGACACATGGATTTTCTAGGTTCCACCGCTGGAACAAATTATCAATGTGGATGTTTCAACAACTGAGCAGGAAAACAACTGTCACATTACATTAATACCATAGCTGTTTTTTGTCCAAGCTATTCCCGTATCTCATCCTCTGCCCTAGACATATCACTATCTCTTAGTGATCTGGTATGCATTAAAAGAGCAAAAATGAGGATTTTAAGTATATGCATATTAACATAAATGAGCACATCCCATTTTGTGCTATAGATGTCAGCCAAAAGCAGAGAAAAGGGTGATTTTTGCAGCATGTGCTCATCAAAGTTTAAAAGAAATTGAGTGTGCACTACTCCTTCCTAAGGCAACACAAAAAGCAGATGCTGCCTCCATGCAGGAGAGGAGCCTCAGTCGTTGGCACCGAAGAAACCTCATCACTCGTTGATTAAATAGGAGCTCGAGCGGCCTTTTTTTCCGGTGGAAAATTGAAAAGCCGGGGGAGAAAACACCCACGCGGCTTCCCTCACACCCTCCGCCAAGCCCGAGCATCACGAGTTGGCCGCGCCGCAGCCGCTCGGGCCCCGGCGGGCGCTGACCCCGGGGCCGGGCCNACCTTCCCGGCCCCTGCCCGGCGGCGCTGACCCCCGGGGGCTGCGCTGGGCTCCCTATTTGGCCATGCGGCGGCCGGGGCCGCGCTGCCCCGCGCCTGCCTTACATGGGCCGGGCGACCGCGCTGCGCCGGGGCTGGCCCGGCTCCATTCATGGCTGCGCGGCCGCTCAATGGCGCGGAGCCGACCAAATAAGGACAAGGTGGCTGCCCCGGCCCGCCGCGGTCCCGGACGACGCTGCCCCTCGGGGGGTATAAATCGGGGCGACTCCGCCGAGCCAGCAGCCAGGGTCTCCTCCGCCGCCCCCCCGCCGCTGCTGCTGGTCCGGTGAGTAGCGCGGCGGCACCCGCAGCCCCGCGGCGCGGGCAGGGACGGATCAGGTGGGACGGGACGGGACGGGATGGAGTACATGGGAGGGAGGGATGGATGGGAGGCACCGCGGGGCGCTGGCCGTTCAGGTGCAGGCGGGGCTCGGCCCGTGCAGCTCCCGGCTGAGCGCTGTTTCTGCCGGGCAGCCCGGCCGCCCCCGCGCAGCATCGGTCGCCGCGCTCCGACGGGGCGCGACGCTTCTCCGCCCGCGATTTCAAAAGCTTTCCCTCCCATTTCTATCTGCGGTAGAGGGTTCCGCTAATGACGCCCCAGTTGAGCGTCCTGCACGCTCGGGCGGCTTCTAAAGCGCGGAGAAGAAAGCGGCTGACGGGTCCCGTTTAGAGTCCTGCCCACGAGCATCGAGCATCCTCCCGGGACGACTCATATTTCCCGCTCCCGCCGCAGCGATCCGCGCCAGCGCCGGCGGTGCCCTCCGCGATGGCGGGCGGGAGGGTGCCGAGGGGCTGCCCGCGGGGCTCTGAACGTGCCACCGCGCTGTTTTCCAGGTCCGTGCTTCCTTCCGAACATGTGTGACGACGAGGAAACCACCGCACTGGTGTGCGACAATGGCTCGGGGCTGGTCAAGGCGGGCTTTGCCGGAGACGATGCCCCCAGGGCTGTTTTCCCGTCCATCGTCGGCCGCCCGAGGCACCAGGTAAATACAGAGGCAGGACCGAGGCAGGATAGAGCATCGCCCTCTGACTAGGCATTGCCTCCACTTTCCGCTTCCCTCAGTTCTTCTACCCTGTCCCAAACACTCAGCCCTCTCATCTGCTCTCCTCTTGCAATAGTGCTGGTGGTACATTCCCAAGTCTATCCAGTGTTTCCCTTAACCTCCCTGTTTGGCTATCCCATACTTCCTTTTTCTCCTACAGTTTCCTTGGTAAAAAGTTCATAAAGTTCATAATGCCTTTTTTTTTTTTTTAACTTGATACATTTGCAAATTCTATTTTTTTAATCCTGAATAAATTACTGCTGAGTCTCCATAGTAATATAGAGTATCTTCCTTCACTAGAATGCTAATTCCCCTTTGTATCTTCCTGTTTACAAACTCTCTTGGATCTTTTCCTGCTCATGATATTGTGCAGTTTACTCTTAGTCAAAGAGCATATTAAAAAATGGGGGAAAATCTATTCACCTGATGGAAGGAAAAAAGATTTTATGACAACACCTCAAATTCTTTTGACTTAATATTTCAGCAATGCTAGTTTATTTTCCCAAACAGCTTGTCAGGGATGTGACTGCTTGTACCTTTCTTGAAAATAACATAGTTAGAACTGTAGAATCATAGAATATTCTGGCTTGGAAGGCATCAAGAATGATCGTCAAAGTCCAATTCCTGGTCCTGCACAGGACAGCCCTGGGAGTCACACTATAGGCCTGAGAGCATTGTCCAAATGTTTCTTGAACTCTGTCAGGCTGGTGCTGTGACCACTTCCCTGGGGAACCTCTGGGTGAAGCACCTTTCTCTAATACCCAGCATAAATGGCTCCTGACTCAGCTTCATGGCAGTTGTCTGCAATGTAGTTGTTGAAGCTCTATGATGCTGACTTCCTCAAATAATGCTTTTCCATGTTTTCTTCTCTTAGGGTGTTATGGTTGGTATGGGTCAAAAAGATTCCTATGTAGGTGATGAAGCTCAGAGCAAAAGAGGTATCCTTACTTTGAAATACCCGATTGAACACGGCATCATCACCAACTGGGATGATATGGAAAAGATCTGGCACCACACTTTCTACAATGAACTCCGTGTGGCCCCTGAGGAACACCCTACTTTGCTCACAGAAGCCCCCTTGAACCCTAAAGCTAATCGTGAAAAGATGACCCAGATAATGTTTGAGACCTTCAACGTACCTGCCATGTATGTGGCAATCCAGGCCGTCCTGTCCTTGTATGCTTCTGGTCGTACAACAGGTAAAATAAACAAATAAACACCATTTAGATTCTATTTCCTTTCAGGAACTCTCCTTCCTCCCCATTCCACATAGAAAGAAAACACAGCATAACTCATTGAAATTGACAGAAAAATAGGTATTTTTAGTTTATAGCAATTAATGATAACAGTTGCAGAAAAGCCAGTACGAAATAGGTCCACATTGTTCTTTCTACAGACTATCTGCATGACTTTTGGAGAGGCACCATGGAACTGCCTCTGCCACTGCTTGTTGTGGCACAAATGAGGAGATTCCTGTAGGGATACTACAGTTACATGAGTGTTACACCAGTTTAAGGGTTTAAACTGGACCGAAAGATGCCCATTATCAGATCAAGACAGTCACTATTGCAGATATTCTTACTGCTCAGTGTAGTAGCAGTGGAAGACTGCTTTTATAGATTAGCTTAAAATAGGTATGGAACAACTGCTCTGTGGGAAAATTCACATCAAACAAGAATGTCTAGGCAAGCAAAGGCAGAAAGAATTGGAAAGATCTTTGTGACTGAAAAAGAATCGTGCTACTTTATACTGCCTGAAAAATCCTTTATTTTGTTGTGTTTCTTTGCTACTTCCTGTGTCTGAGGGCTCTAAGCATTTGCCACGTGATTCCAGCTGCTCTCTGACATTTCTCTCCCAGGTATTGTTCTTGATTCTGGAGATGGTGTCACCCACAATGTACCTATTTATGAAGGCTATGCTCTGCCTCATGCTATCATGCGTCTGGATCTGGCTGGCAGGGATCTGACTGACTACCTCATGAAGATCCTCACGGAGCGTGGCTACTCCTTTGTGACAACAGGTCAGTCCTTCAGCTTTTCCCTACTGTGGAAATCCTCATGGCTCTCTTGGCTGATCATCTTCTCTAGTATTGTGCTTATTGATTTGACTCCCCTGTATCTACAGCCGAACGGGAGATTGTTCGTGATATCAAAGAGAAATTGTGCTATGTTGCACTGGACTTTGAGAATGAAATGGCCACTGCTGCCTCTTCCTCCTCTCTGGAAAAGAGCTATGAATTGCCTGATGGTCAAGTTATCACAATTGGTAATGAACGTTTCCGCTGCCCTGAAACCTTATTCCAGCCATCCTTTATTGGTAAGTGTTCTCAGGAAATTCTCCTTTGTGTAGGAGGTATGAATGAATCAGAAGGTTTGGAAGGTGCCCTGCTCCTCTTCCTGATTACCTAAATTTGGCACAAAATCAAATGTAAATAAATAATGATTTAGATAATTTGGTCCCTGTAAAACAAACAGGCTTGATGTAAGCTCATTTGGTAATTAGCTGAGTTCTGGGCTCTTGTTGCAAGCTTTAGATCAGGTTTTAGGGTCACAATTTTTTAGTGATAAAACATACAGTTATAATATCATCATTAAGGAGTTGGACTCCATGATCTTTATGGGTCCCTTCCAACACAGGCCATTTTATGCTTCTGTGTCACTGATGGCAAGAATAGCTTTCAGTGCTGTGTTTGTAAGGCTTACCCTTGAAACAGTATCTAGTTTGATGAAGAAGTGTTGGTGAGGGGAAGGACATGAAGTGAAGGTGTGTGTATATTTATATGCACTCTAATTAAACATAGCCATGGTCAAGATGGTAAGCTCTGCTGGTTGTGCATGCAGCTGACAGATGCAGCAAATGTTTATACTCTTAAGTCCCAAGCAATACTTGCAGTTGTTCATCAGCTGACATCATACTGTGGATCCAGTGTCAGCACTTTCAGGAAGCACCTGTTAAAATTAATAAATCGGAATGCAACCTACAAACACTTGCTTCTTGTTTCTTTTTTCTTATCATCAAGTACTAGTATCTTATTCCATGTCATGGTTGTGTCTTGCCTTGATGATTCTGAATAGTACAGACTACCTTTTGAGTTGACTGAAAAAGTTGCTATTGTCTTCTTTAGTTCTACTTCAGCTCTTTTTGTTGTCTTTGTTGCTGTCTTTACTATGTTCAACTAACACTTAGTGAGACTGACATAAACCAATACTCAAGTTTTCTGTTCTAGATATCCTTCTCCCATTGCCAAGACTAAAAGAGTTTATCTTGTGTCTAGCTCTTCTCTTACTGTATATTTTGAGTCTCTTGCCTTTGCACATGCATTATGAGTCTTACCTTTTCTAACAAATAATGTTCATTTTCTGAGTTTTGTAATTCTACTTTGTAATATTTTTCTGTAACACTTAATAATCAGTAAGCATTTTTACAAGAAAAATGCCATAGAAGTTCAAATTAATGATGAGGAGAAATGCCATGATTTCATTTCATGGAGACTTCTTGTATTATTTAGTGGCCTACTGTCTTCTTTTTTCTCAAGGTATGGAATCTGCTGGTATCCATGAAACTACCTATAACAGCATCATGAAATGTGATATTGATATCCGTAAGGACCTCTATGCCAACAATGTCCTCTCAGGTGGTACAACAATGTACCCTGGCATTGCTGATCGCATGCAGAAAGAAATCACTGCTCTTGCTCCTAGCACTATGAAGATCAAGGTAAGGAATTTGACTCTGTGTTATAAAATGTGGATAAAGATGGAGACAATGCCCACTTCATTAAACTGGGATATAGGAGCAGCTCAAAAATGAGGTGAATATCTGATGGACAAATAAGCAGTAATTCCATTTAATCAGAATAATTACGTTGGTTAGAAGCAAGTGTTAGAAAAGAAGAAAATATGATTACAGGTTTTTAAAGGAATGTTACTGTATTGTAACAGGTGCTGAAGGTCAATACTGTTACAGAAAAGTTCTTTACTTGCTTAAGGAAATATCTAGTGGTTTGTAACATTGGTGATGGGGATTCATTGTTCAGAAATGAGAATTTTGTCACTTTTCTCTATCCTAGATCATTGCCCCTCCTGAGCGCAAGTACTCTGTCTGGATTGGTGGCTCCATTCTAGCATCTCTGTCCACCTTCCAGCAAATGTGGATCAGTAAACAGGAGTATGACGAAGCTGGTCCATCCATTGTACACCGCAAGTGCTTCTAAGCACTTCTCCCTCAATTTACTTCCCACTCAGGATGACGACAATTTGCTTCTTGGAGTCTTCTGGCAAACCTTCCCGAACTCTTCAGTCATTGTACAGTTTGTTTACACACCCGTGCAATTTATTTGTGCTTCTAATATTTATTGCTTTATAAATAAATGAGATCTGGGACTTGCAACCTACAAATTATTGTCTTTTGTTTTATTTTAAGCGTTTCTTGGTCAAAAAAATGAGACTAAACCCCTGGGATTTGTAAACTCCCATCAGACCTATGAATACCTTTACTGCATCCATGTCCTAGCTGATGTAGGCATGTTAGGTCATGGTTTTCTATTAGTAAGAATTTACTATTTATAGTTTTAATTTTGAAACTTGAAACAAAAGAAGCAATATATTTCAAGGCTTATAAAGAAAAAGCCTTGAGGGTAGACCCAGAAAGTGGAACAAGTAAAAGGAAACCTCTAATATTCACTCAGTCAGTTCAGAAAGATTTTTATATTGCGTTTATTGTAAGCCAGACATTTTAATATTAATTTATTAAAAGCCAAAGCTTCTGTAAAAAATTATGGTAATACATTTAGAATGTGATTTATAAATAATTAGCTCAATGCTAAAGAGTCATACAATTGTTTTCTGTGGTCTATAAATATTTATGACAAAACATTAATTAAAACTGACAGCTTACTCATCTTCCCCTCTCTCTTCAAAGCCAGAGATAAAGGAGTGAAGTCTTTATTGTACTAATGCACAAGAATCAAACTTTTGCTGTATAAACATACAATTGTTACAATTATTTTCACATCATCATTCATATGTCTTAGGCAATTTTTAATCCTTAATCTTTGCTATCCTTTCTTGCTGTTTGACCCAGATACTACAATCATAAACTGCACACTTTCCATGGGCATTTGTATTCCTCACCAAGACTTCTTATACCTAGGCTCTTCAATTTTTTTCAAAAAGTAGTAACTAAAAAAGGGAAGCACAAGAAGATTTTGCACATTTTCATAAAAGTAATGGAATCAGTCAGTGTCATAGTTTGAACTATGTACAGACTGGAATATGCCTAAGTTTGATTTATTAAATCAGTTCAAGCATGTATCAAACTGTGTATGTAGTTAGCTGAGTGTCATTGGAGCTGTATGAAAAGATAAGATGTTATGTTAATTTTATAATCCAATGTTAATTTAAAAAAATAGTTTACACATTTGTTGGGAAACTTTCTGTTCCTCTTACCTTTTATTTTCTTGAAAGGCATTAAAAATAGTCATTAGATGTGAGCCAATTTTACTTTTTGAAAATATGAAGATATATTTAGTGTTTGTCTCCAATTTACTTATCATTAAAAGATATTTTACTGGGGGACCACTGTTATTTCCTACCATCCACTGGCAGCTGTAATATTTCTAGGTATTTTTGGGGTTGAGCAGAGAAGCTGGATGGAATTGTCAGACATAAATAAAATTTAAAAATAAATATGACATTTAAAACATTTTCCAATTTAGACATGTTTAAATATTTTAGACAAACATAAAAGTGAAATTTTAACAGTCTGAAAATTTAAACATAAATATGAAATACTCATTCTAATACTGCACACAGTATTACTGAAACGTTGGTGCAAATAGGCCTTTTCATAATAAAATGCAAATTAATTAACCGGTGAATCTCTTAAGGTAAAGTCAATAGCCTCCACTGTTCTCAAGAAGGTTCCCACAGAAGGTAATTATTCTGAAGTTCACACCACAGGTTCACACCATAGAGAAATTTTGTATATCTTGAAAATATAGGGACTCTTCCTGATATCCGACCAACACAGATGTTTGCCAATGACTTTCACATATCATTGTTCAGAACCATTGCACTTTTTTTTTGCTTGGTCTTGCTTGATAATATGAAAGATTTGGCTGGACAGAAAGGTTATCTCAGGTATTAGTGTGAATTAATAGGATGATATTGGACATAAATTGCAACAAATTGGAGCTTAAAATGTTAAGCAAGTATGCAAAGGGCATGCAAAGTCAGAGCCAGTGGATGCCTGCCTTGGCTGGCTCTGACGGGTAGGTCGGGAATGGCAGGCAGCAGCTGGCACCACACTCACAGCTCTGAGCAGGAATTCACCACTGAATGTGTGGGCATGAGGAGGGAATTGGAGGAAGCCACTGATTGTAGGACTGATGGAAAAATTCCTTCCACAGGCATTTCGGGGTTTGTAATTCACAGTTTGCGGAAATGGATATGATCAGCAAGGATTGTATAAAATAGTCATGTTGTGTATAGGTAGGACAGAAAATAAAGGTATCAGTGCCTTACCCTTTTCCTCTTCATACAGCATTTTCCCAGATGCATTAATTTTAATGAAATAGTCCCATATTTGGCCATTAAAAATTATGTATTCCCATACACTGCAGTGAAGGCTAGTTATTCAATTATACAGGAATTATAATAACTATTTCTGGAAGCAAAACTAGATCTAATTTGATTGAGAGGAATTTGAATGTTAAGTCACATAATCTAGGATTCGAAACACTGATAAGAGATGCCACTGTTAAGCTTTACCTTCTGTTTAGATTTCACAAGGCTTAATGGGTTATACATTTTGCATGCAAAATGGAGATGGTGGAATGGGATGCAGAAACTAACTGCAGAGCACTTATATGATAGGTAAAACTATTTTGGAAATTTCCTTGGGGAAGGTAAATTAGAAGATATCTGTACCCATACCCTGTTGTGATCAACAATCTTCACCTCTGAAACACCTCAGCTAATAAAGACATTGACATTAATTTGAAGATGAAAGGAACACAGCTAACCTTCATTGCTTTTGATGAGTTGCCCTTTCAATGGAAGAAGGAGAATTAATGTTTAGCCAAATTGTAGATTCAACACACGCATTTTGAAAAACAGGGTGAATATGTGGCCAAAGGTCTGTCTGCCACACTGAAGGGTGTCCTGTTATTTGACTTTGCAGCTCCTTGCTGCTCTGTATGTACTATGGAGTGGAAGGAATTCTGTGGAAGTCAGTCTGATGTGATTTTTAAGCTGTATAAAGAAGCTTTATTCAGTAAGAAGGGCTAAATAGTAGTAAGAAATACTGACGTACATCAGTAAGAGCTGAGACAAAGTCTTAGTGCCTGTTCTGGCAGCCAGAACAGCACTGCCCAGTACTTGTGCTTTTGGCTGAAGGGCATTGGGGTATTACCACTGCTGGCTGACCCTCAGATCTTACAGAAAACTTTCCTTGTAGATTGATGAGCATGTTGGCATTTGAGGAGTATTGAGAATTATGATCAAAACACAATGCTTTTAATACCTACATGAAGTATGTACTAAGGATCTGAAAATACTGTGATTCTGCTTAAAAAGATGTTTGGTTTTTTCTTTTTTTTTTTTGACAGGAAATAAGGAGATGTTTCAGAACTCATTTGTTTGTGCTTAAAGGTTCCTTAAAACAATTGATAGTAGAGTCATAAATTTGATAGAGTTGTCTACTTTGTACTAATCTCTTAAAAGGCTGTTTTAGCTAAAGCTTTAAGAAAGTCAGCCTGAGGCAAAGCACTAATAGGAAAATTTTTTACTTGAATAATTGAATTCTGTAGAGTGATAATTTTTTTAATATAGGATGAGAGGGTTTTATATTTAGAAAATATTAGGTGACTTTAAGTATCTGTGACAGTCAGATTAATCTACAATACTGACACTAAAATAGAAAAAAAATTAGATAAAAACCTGCTGGTTGGATATCTGTAGATGAGACCTGGGTGGAGATTGATCCTTGTTTCCAGTAACAGCTGAACCCCTTCCTACCCTGGAGCAACCCATGACAGAAATTTCTGTTATTATCAAGACACAAGAAAAAGAATAAAATACTATAAAATTGAGTGATTAGTAAATCTCACTCATGCACTTCAGAAAGAAGCAATACAGGCAGTTAGTATACTACCAATCACCTTTGCTTTTTCTCCTGAGGATGGCTACAATTGCTGGAACTTAAAAAGTCAGCATGACAAAATGTTAATTATTGGAAAAATGTTATAATGCTGCTATATAATTAAAGGATGAATTTAATTTAAGATTAAGCTGTCCTGTGTGAATAATATTGGATGAAATTAATATAGTAGGCATTAACACAAATTAACATACCTGGAGGCAATTTTATGTTTCCTCATAAAGGTAGAATTCACAAAATGCAATATATACATTGTCTACCGAATGCAGGGTAGTATGCTCTTGTAGAGGAAACAAATTGCACTTTAGAAATATTTTTTAACCAGGAGATATATATTCATACAGAGAAAAAGGTGGGTGAGGCATAGGATAAATCATAAAGCTTTATTGACATAGATTTATATAACATGTAAATGATATAATAAGTCTGGGAAGGTACCAAACAAGATGAAGGTAGCAAGACAGTAAGGAAGAGCTAAAAGATTAGTTCTGAGTCTCTAAGCCCCTCAGGTTTAGATCATCAGAAAGGGTGATTAACATTATTGTTGACATTATCATTGTCAATGATAATGAAGACTACGCGAGCTTTCTTTCCAAAGGGTCCCAAATGCCTTATGAGTTATTTTGTGGCTTCTGGACACACTTCTGCAAAAAGGCAATGCTCAAAGGGAAATGGAATGTTAGAGAGGGCCTCCAACTCCAGCTCTTCTGGAGAGAGTGGAAATGCAGCAGCGCAGCAACTCCTGCCACACATTTATCCTCCTCCCACAGCTCCCTGTAGCTGGTGTGGCTGCCTCAGCTGAGAAAGCAAACAGATGAAAAGTGTAGCTGATTGCCTTCTGGGAAGGAAAGGGTGTGGGAGGCACATATTGCTGGCCCGGCAGTGGGGAGATCTTCCACAGCATCCCATGCACACAGTGATTTTACAGTAGCTGCTCTCAAGGACAGAGTCAAAATTTAGCGAATATCATCTTCTCATGTTTATGTAATAGATGAGTTCTGACACTAAATTTCACATTAATTCTTATTTATTTTTTTATTTTTATTATATACATTATTTTCAGGACACAGACTTCTATCTTCAAAAGCTGTCACTATTTTATATTAAAAAAACAAACCAAACCCCAAACCTAAAGAGAATAAGAAACAGCAACCTTAAAAAAGAAAATTGTCTACTTTAGATCTCTGTGTATATGTGTGTTTACAGTGTTCTGATTCTCTGATAAGTGAGAGGGGAGAAGTAGTCTCAGCCAGAGGTGAGAAGAATGTTTGCAGAAATAGAAAATCAGCAGATTTTAAAGACAAACCACTGAACAAGTAATAAGAAAAGAAACACTTTACTTCTCTGGCATGAATTATGTCTTGAATTTAGCACCTAAACTGAATGATCTTTCCTTGTCAAGAATCACCATCTACAAGGAAACATTGTTTTCCACCAGTTAAATCAAGGCCATTCTGTATCTATAACTTTACTTTGGGTAAAATATTAAAAGAAATAATCTCCTTCACAGTCTTCTATTACAGGTTGATCAGCAGACATCTTTCTTGGGCTAAACTTCTGACTTAATTTTCTAATGTTTTAGTTTGACAATTTGAGTAACTGATTACTGAAATTAATGTGATGAACCAGTTGAACTACTAATTCAGCACTGGTTGTGAATTCATGTTCATTACCATATTGTTTCCTTCATAATTAAAGCACTGGAATCATAGCAGACAGCCTGTTCGTATATGCAGAAATGTGAAAAATGCAATCTCTGGTTTTATTCTTATAAATGCCTAATGATTTTTTGATCCATATTTAAAAAACAAAATATATTTGCAGGGATGAACATATAGTAGACATTTAATGTATGGCTTACCAAATGTCACAATTCATTGTCAGATTCTACAAAATGCCCAGATATACTTTTAACTTGTAATGTAAGGTATTGTAAAAACCAGAACCTTTAATGAATGATACAATAATTTACAAAAATGATCTTAGGCCTTAATAGTCTTACTGGTGTGGAAATTATTTCAGATTTATTTTTAATTGAATTTGAGCTCTCTTGTGCAGCTCAGCTCTGTATGGCAATCAGTAATGCAGCAGCTTTTGATCTTTTCCCCATACATTTTTGCAGTTAAATTTTATAGAATTTGAAAGAGACTTGCATGGAACTGATATCTTCACTGTACATAGGAAAATGAGTTATTATGCTATTAATGGTGATATTTTCTCTCTTACATTTGTTTCTGGATTCTCCAAATTGTTTGTTGTAATAGCATACATATATACACACACATACATGCACACAGAAATTCATATTTGTACATATATATGCATAAAAATATTTTCCCCAAGTCTTCTCTTTAACTTTGCAATGGAAGAGCATACCTGGCTTGGTAACAAGTTTCAGAGGTCATGTCTGTACCACATGGCAAATGAGTACTCCTTGCTGGAGAATTAGCATAGTTGAAGTTGGAAAGAAAAATATTTCCAGTCAGAAACATCACAGAGATATTTTAGTAAGACAAAACTGTGAATATTTTGTAGCTTTTTTCCAAAGACAGAAGTTAATTCCTGATTTAGCTTTGTGCTCAGAGGAAAACCTCAGAATTTTGAAATTTAGAGATCAGAACTTTAGTGCTTTTAGTGACAATGTGAAATACTCTTTCCTTCTTACAACCTACAGTCAAAAAGTGCACAGGAATATGATTTTCAGTTGTAACCTGAATACATCATATATTCTGAAAGTGTAAAAATACCTAAAGAAAATGCTGGCAAGGTCTGGTGTCACATTCTGTATTTTAATGGCTACAGTAATAGTTTTGTAGACTTTTCCTTCTGATGAAACATATTGTCATCTGTCATCATCAAATTTTTTCTGCTATTTCATTTCAACGAAGATCATTAATTCAGTCCATTGTACTGGCAACCAACAGAAATAGGAAACTACCTTCTGACTTTATTTTTGTAAATAAAAGGCACGTGAAATCATCAGGAATAGGAAGTATCCTGCAGGCTCTTCTTTCTGCAAGAGATACACAAAGAGTTCCTTTGCTCATACAAAGCAAATATATTGCCATTGAAAATGCTGTAAAGACTATTTTTATTGAATAAGAAATTATACAGAGACAGTGATTGTGCAATCTCCTAATAGGGTCATGTGGTGACAGAGGGACAGTGGGCGCTATTAAAAGCTTGACATTTATCACTCGCAGTGTTTAAATTTATCATGGAATTTGTGGCATTTGCCAATCTAAGTATAGTGAATGCCACAAATACCTCAGAACAGATAAATAGTGCTATGCAAACCCAACAAACTGCAGGTGGTTCTTTGCCAAATCTACATCACTCTCCATTCTGGAAATGCATTACAGGTGCTACTGGTTGGAATTTCTCAGTATGTAAAAGCAAAAAAATGTTTATTATGCTTTTCCTTTATCTTGACTATTTAGACTAAAAGGTTTTTTTGTATGGGAAATTTTTCAGTGTGTCTGTCTGTAGCCCCCAGAACAATGGAGTCCTTATCAACGTTTAAGTCTCCTAAAGCTAACAAAAAACAGGTCATGGAGCAGCACTTTGTGCTATAGTGTAGTGGTCATGGTGGTGTTTGGGCAGACGTTGGACTTGATGATCTTGGAGGCCTTTTCCAACCTTTATGATTCTATGACATTATGGCATAAGCATTCACATGGACAAAATGTTCAATACATTCATTTTATTAAATGTTCTATTGAAAAACTTGTGATGAACAATGCACTGTGGAACTCCTGTTGGAAAAAAAGACTTTCCAGCAGAAAGTTGTTCTCTAGCACTCTGAGCTCTAGAGTTCGGCCTAAATCTTGATGGACAGAATGGATAAATCAGTCACAATGTACACTTCTTATAGGAAACACACAGAAGTCATCATTATTTTCTTTGCAATAATTGCAGAAAAGACATTAAGATAAGATAGTGCTTAATGGAGCTGTATTTTCTTCTCCTAACAAAGGAGCTTTAATGATTGGTGGTAGAGGAGATAAAGGCTTTGCCATTGTTTTACGAGTTTAGGTTTTTGGAGTCTAGGTACCCAAATCCAATTAGTACCTTGGAAGATATTGTTTCTTGACTTCTCTTTCCCAGGTTCACAGGGTGAACGAGAAATGGACAGCTGCTCTCATGTCACACCAGCAGGTGCAGTTCTGTCCCTGCTTGGCTGCAGGAGATGCTGTGCTGCTAAAGCGACAATTCTCACAGGCATCAATTGTGTAAAGGGTATTTTGCTACAGCTTAAGAAAGTGAGGCAAAAAGTTGAAAGAATGCGTCCATAGTTGTGACCAAGCTCTTCATCTTTGGCAGTGATGTGTGCTTGATTCCTTAATGGGATTCTAGCCTTGTAGAGCAAGCCCAAGGCTAGCATTAGATAATTTCCCTGCCATGCAGCTATTGAGACTGGCTATTTGATTATCTCTTGAGTTTTTGAATGCGTGTGGTTACAGCAGATGGCACTGAAGAGTATATAATGAAATTCCTGGGCTACCAACAAGACCTGTGTGTCAAAAGTCAGTCCTGCTGTCAACTCATTACGTGAACTCTTCACATCCATTTGCTGTTCTCCTCCAAATTCCCTGGTCTTTCCACAAACACACTTTGCCTGGTGAAAACAATGGAGGGAAGTAGGCTAGATAAAGAGGGTACTGTATCCAACTTCAGTCATTTCTATAATAATTTAAAATTTACACAAATCATAGGTCAGTTGACCTTTTAAAAAAATCTCTGGAAGAGTGGAATGTATTTTGCTTCAGTGAGTATTTCTTTAGAAGACTAGAACTTCAGATATAACTGAAATGCAGAAGAAAAAGGCTGAAGTATATTCTTAGGTCTATTAAAAAATAAAAATAAAAATCTCAGGTCAGATAAATCTAAACACTGCTCTTGTTTTGAAGCTGATGATACTAGTAGAACAGTCTCAAGTAGGTCAAGGTATGGATATTTTACAAAACAGGTTTTTTTCCTTCCCATGCTGAAAATCTCCAGTGCATGCTTCTAATTAACCACTGAATATAGTGGCTGAAAAGAATCAGTGGAGATACCCTTTGTCTTTGTAAAAGGGCACTTTGTGTGGATATTTTAAACTGCATGTTTCAATCTAGATTCTAGTACAACTTGATGCATACCCGTGAATATAGTTTATGACTTCTGAGAAAATGATTTTCATAATAAATATCATATATAAGAAAGAAAGAATTTTGTGTTCTCCTAAGTAAGAAGGCAATAATACCCAGTCGCAGAAGACCACTTAGAATTTGGGTCATGTACTTCTTTGACTTTGCCGTTTCTGTGTGTATTGTGATTTGGTTTTCCTATTTATGCATTCACTTAATTAAAAATAAAAATATTTTGACAAGCTAATTATAGCCATTGTAGCAGTGTGCTTGTTCTGTTCCAGAGGCAGCTGTGATAGGTTATACCATCTCTGCAGGACAATCATCATGCCCTGTGAAGCAAGTATGTTGGCACTTCCCTGTTCTGGACTCTTTCACCCTGCTGCAGGGAGAAGAACAATTAAGTATTTTTTTATTTTAATTCTTTTGATATATAAAATTGATATATTTCTCTGATGAACCCTCCCAGGGAAAAGAAAGCATAGCATCTTATTTATGATGGCAAAATCAATGTCTTTACAATATACTTCCCCCCACCCCCAAGTCTTCTTAAAAACTGAAGAAAACCACATTATTGAGAAGGGCTGATCACAAGAAGAGTAAGTGACCTTTCAAAAGGGGAAACTCAGACCCTGCTCCCTGTTTGAGGATGTTTCTATGATCATAGTACAGATAGGAGGCTTGCCACCCCATTTAGTTTATCTTGTTGGCCTCGTCTTTCAGAGTGAAACCTGCTGTGTTAAGTTGTGTTTTCCATTCAACAGGAGCTCTGCTTGCACTGTGTGTATGACTCATCCACCTGTCTAGTTGGTGTTCTTTGGATTAATTGATCTATCTTTGAGCTCATGTTTTCTCTCATGCCTTGTTTGTTTTTGTGGCAGTCATATTTGGATTTCACACATTTGTTTTTGCTGTGCATTGTGCCTTCAAGCCCAAGGAACAGTTTGCACTGACATTTCAGGTAGCATGACTCTGGACTTTGATAACTAATTGGTGTAATTAAACTAAATATGCTTCACAAATATTTATTAAAACCCTGTGGGATTGGCTGTCATTTTTTTGTCTTCCCCATTGCACTAATATTCCTGTAAGCCTTTTCCCTTTTTAATACAGTTTCTGTCCCAAGGCTGATCCTTTACTCCAAGGGTGGAATAATGAAATATACCAAAAAACACTAATAAAGCAGATCAATAATCTATCAATGTTTTTTTGTTGTACTACTGATTCAAATACTTTTTGAAGAGATGAAGGCTTTAAGTGCTCATCAGCAAATATTTGAATCCCCTTGCCTGATTTTTTGTCCACTAAAACTGTAGGGTGGATATATTTACACAGAGAAACCAGGGCTGGAAACTGATTGATTTCTATTTCATAAGATCAGGAGAGGTTTGGTTTTCAGAAAACACCAGGGAGCTGCACCTCGCCATGACATCTTGAAACTCCAATCTGGAAAGTCTCTGTGTGAAATTTTCATCTATTTTAATAATGCAAAATATCTTAATTAAATCTAAAGTTTAGTAGCCCTAGTCCTTCTGGCTTTTTGATTTACTGTAATGCCTCTTTTCTTTTTAGGCAAAGAGAAGCCTCTGGGATGCAACAAGTTGTTCACAGATTCATTCTTATAAGTTCCCACCGGGATAAATATGTTTCATCATGCCTCTGTGCAGTAAGTCAGGATGGGCAAAGGGTGAGTTGCTGTCCCATGTCAGGAGGTATGACCTCCTTATGGGTTTGAATACAGTCCAAGTGACTCTGTCATGAGGAGTTTGTGTGTGAAATGCAGATATTCTGTAAAGGGTTATTGAAGAAAATATAATTCTTTTATTTCTTTTATTGTGTTCTGGCAGGTACAGATATACAGAGACATGCAGATGTAAGAGATGCTTCAGAACCTGAAAAAAACCCAGAAAACATAGATAAAACCTGATGCAGTATTGTCAATACATCTTAGTAACCGGTAAAAATCAGTAGTTTGCAAAAATGTTTATGATACAAAGTATTTAGCCATTTGCATGTAAATATAAATATATGATGTTCACACTCTGTTGCAGCCTTTGAAGCTCAGCTGACAACTATTTTAAAGATTCTGTGGTTCAGGATCTGGTTTAGGTGTTTAGCCTCACAAGAAGTGTGTAATGTAGCCTTTCAGCTTCCCTTGATCGTGAGCAAAGTGTAGAGTAGGGCAAGCACTAGTGGGAAATGTACCCAGGGATGGCTCCACCAGGTGCTTGGTGCTGCTGGGGTGAGCTAGCCTGCCCACCCCAGGCCCCCAGCTCCTGGAAATGCTGTAAAGATGTGCATAGAGAATGGAAGAGATGTCTCTCCCTGCTGTTTCCACTTGTAGAACAGACACACCTTTAGATTAATGAAATCATGGAGCAAGGCATGACAATTTTTCTTTTTTTTCCCTTTTCTTTTTTTCTATAAATATTTTGATATATTTTATCAAAGGAAAAAAATCCTCACTTTCCTACAGGAAGGAGTGAAAGAGGTTGCAAACATTGCAGAGCAGAATTTCTAAATCTAAAATACCAAGTAAATACCTTATTCAAATGAGGACAGATTTGCATAGGATGTACGTAAATCAATGCAGCCCTTGAGCAACTCTAATCTGTGCAAGAAATTATGTGGGTTTCATTGTAATTTAGAAAAATAAACTGTAACTTTCAATACTATAGCAATATTACACATAATGCTGATTTGTGTTTTTCTTAAAAACACAGACATAAATCACACACATTTGCAGCTGTCCTACAATGTTGTATGAATAACTGAATTTATCTTTTTCTCTCATTGTGTCACAAATTCCTGCATTATAGTTGAAAGTACACCATCTCTAATAGATTCTGAAAAATACAGTTATGAGTTAAGTATTTCAGAACATGAAAATTTTTACAAAATCTACAGATAATTATTCAGCTTGCTGTGGGATAAAAGAAATTTATATTCTCAATTTGATTTTTCTCCATTTTGAAATGGAAACATTACAAAAATTTAATGAAATGCTCATCCTGGAAATCTTTTTCTTCAGGAAAGATTAACAAATGGTGTTATGAAAACAAAGCATGTTGCACAGCACTGAGCAGATGCTGTTTGTTAGTAACAGTTGTGGAACTCACAAAAATGCCAGTTTAAATCACCACCTGCGAAATTTCAGATGTGCATGATTGGGATGGGTCTGGGAAAGTGTTCTGGATCTATAAATTGGTAATTTCCAGTAGAATTATGTAGCTCTATATGCTAGATTAAATATTCTAGACTGAAAAACTAAAACTACTGAATATTTATAAACTTACATTAATTTGAAAATAATTTAAAAAAATTTTAATGAACTCCACAAGGTATGTCAGATTCTTTTCTCAAACCCATGACTATATATTCTTGGTCCATATATACTAATGTCACTGAAAGCCAAAATGTAATAGATTTTACCTAGGACCTTACCTGTGACAAAGTCTAAAATTTTGTGGCATTTAAATGTATTTTCCCCACAGAAGCCATTTAAATCACTTCAATAATCTTACAGAAAAGGATTCCTAGAGAATTTCTATGGATGGGTTTGCCCTTGCTTAATCACAACTATCTTCCCTAACTCATTCCTCATATGCACTATGGGGGACTTTATCCCCTTCTGTGGTCAGTGGTTTCTGACTGAGCAGGGCCAGCTCAATTGGTGGAGCCTTTAGTGTTAATTAACCAGGTGGCCTTCATTAAAATGTGAATTTCAATTCTTGAAGGTCTCACCACCCACTGCTTTCAGTGTGGATTTTAACATCCATTGTGCCGTTCTATTTTCCCAGAGGCCGTCAATACTCTCTGGCCCAGGTGTCTGTGAGGCTGTTTTGAAAATGTCCATTGTCCAACTCAGGTCTGTCTGCGAGGCCATGTCTCCACAGGACTTGCTTCCCAAGGCCCAGGATGGTGTGGCAGGCAGTGGCCTGAGGCACAGGATACACCTCCAGCCATCCAGGGGTTGTCTCTGCCACTGTCAGCATGTAGCGCTTGCCTTGGCCGGTTCGAGGCAGTGGGACAAAATTGATCTGCCAGGCCTCTCCATAATTATATTCTGACCATTATCCCCCACACCACAGGGGCTTTACCTGCTTGGTCTGATTGATTGATTGCACCGCATGTTTCATGGTCATGAATAACCTTATGGATAACTGCTGTCCATAGTTAAGCCCACCCCTCAGCCGCGAGCCCATCTGTCTGCTGCATCTCTTCCCTGATGACCTGAGGTATCATGGCCCACCAGGCCAGAAAAAATCAACCCTTTTATTGCCAGTCCAGATCCACCTGAGACACTTTGCTCTTGGCAGCCTGGTCCACCTGTCTGCTGCTGTGGTATTCTCCAGCAGCCTGACTCTTGGGCATGTGCATTTCATGATGTACTTTTACAGCCAATTTCTCTACCTGGGTGGCAATGTCTTGCCATGATTCAGTAGCCCAGAAGGTTTCCCTCTGCTCTGCCGATTGATCTTTTTCCATTGGTCCAGCCACCCCCACAGAACATTTGCTACCACCCATGCCTCAGTGTAGAGGTGGAGCGCTGGCCATTTCTCTTTTTCAGTGATATCCAAATCCAGCTGGATGGCTTTCACCTCTGCAACCTGACTTGATCCACCTTGTCCCTTAATAGCTTCTGTCTCACCACGTAGGACCACCCAGCCAGGACACACACGCATAAATACATACATTTGCACACCCACGCATGTGGGCTGTATGCATTTATACCTTATATATCTGTAATAAAATTAATATTGCATATATTCCACAAATTTTTATTACAACTGTAGAATGTTTGAATGACAGAAGGATTAAAAACCCTCTGCATTTCTTACTGAGCTCCTGCTTTTTCACTGCCGTTCACTGACATAGTTTACTTTCAAGTCAATCACTTGACTGCCCTAGTTATTTCAAGGGATTGTTTCAGCCTGGCTTCTGAAGGAAAGCTTTAATGCAATGTGAATTCCCTTCTGTGGCTGGTGAGATGGGGAGGGAGAGGACAAGAGTGAGGGGCACCAGGAATATTGAAGACGTATGGTGCTGTAAAAGTCAAAACAAAGGAAAACAACTCTGCAGTAAATCACGTCACTGAACTGAAAGCAGCTGGGAGTACAGAGATTCAGCATTTGGTTGAAGACAAATGTAGACAGGGCAGAGCTAAGCAGTAGATCTGAAAAAAATGCTTGATGTAATGCATTCGTACTGAAATACTGAAGCATGATTTCTCTTTTCTTTTTTTTTTTAATGGAATAGGAGAAGCATCAAAATGCTGCCAGGAATTCCAGCACAGAGGACTCTTTTCTTATTGCTGGATCTTATTTTTTTTGTTGTTCGGGGTATTCTGAAACACTCACTAACTTTCTCATAATTAATATTCTGCCAAAGGAAATTTTAAAATGTTCTGGTCTTCAAGGTTCTTCAATTCCGGCTCATCTAAAGCCAGTTGGAATTGCCATTAGTACAATTAAAATTTACTACCACAGGATAGAGATATTATGATATAATATAATTTTTTAAGGGTATTATTATAGTTAAATTTAATTATGTTTCTTCTGATGAAAACTTGTAACTCCTTTTGTTTTGTAAGGAAGAGAGAAAAATAAGGTTTGCCAAACTGAGTCTCACAGTATTCTGCATTGGCTCTGGCATACTGACTGTATAATTGGCTGGAATTTTACCATGATGCCCTAATCAGTTATATTGGGCTACATATATTTTGTAATACATATCTTTGAAAGAATAAACTCTAGGAAAAAATCATTTGTTCAACAGTGAAAAATTTTCACTCCCATAATGAGTTAATAATTATATTAATATGTAGATATTTTTGCATCCTTAAAATATATACTAAATCTGTTTATACTAGAATCCTTCATATTCTTTTCTTTCCAAGGTATTTTTGACAGGCTCTTTCATTAATGTATATGAAAACTTAAAGTAGACTGTAATGGGAATCCACATAAGACTTGCTCACAAATTTATACTTAAGCCACCATAGTCCATGAAATTGCGTTAACAGATGCTTGGATGCTTTAGCACAATGTGAATGCTTTTTTGAGATGCATGAAAATCAGAAGGGAAAATCAAGAGACTTTCAGCAGATGATCTGGTCACTGGAGTATTTTACCTCTTTTGTATTTTTTTGCAGAGCCTGTCAATTCATAAGTATTTGTTTCAATGATACGTTCCTTCCCCTAGCTGCAGCCTGTCTGCAAATAGAACTGAGTTTGCAAGGAGTGCAAATGCTGCTGTATATATGCCAGAAGTAAATGCAATTGTAATTCAGTATTCAGGTCTAAATTATTCCTTGGAAATTGATTTAAGCTGTTAATTTGTGCATAGAAAGGTCCCTGTGGACAGCTTACAAGAGCCCTAAAAAACTTGGGTGATTTTTTTTGCAAGGAAATAAAATATACTGTAAGTAGGAAAGTATGATACTTAAAATTTGTTTTCTAGTTAAAACAGTTACATTTAGATATTTTAAATTCCTTCAGTTCATAGGATTGTGGATATTTACTTAGAACTTGCCCCTCTTGTGAATATTTCTTATGGCAGCTCCCCCACCCCCTTGCAAGAATACTTATGGAACTATAACATGACTTATGAACCCTCACTTTCAAAGCTCATGACTATTCATAGATTTATTCCTTCTTCATTGATTACATTCATTGTTTGCCTGAATAGCTTTCCATTTATAGCAATCTTCATTTGTAGATATGGACCTCTGATGCATAATAGAGTCTTAATTTGATTATTAGGATAACTGAGTGTTTTGTCTGCTGATGCATTACAGGAAGCCCTGCATTCTGTGCACTTGACACTCCTACTGCCAAGCATGAAGCACAGAAATTCAGGCTCCATTCCATGCTCACCACAAGGACCACAAATGCCCTCCCCATGATTGACAGCTTTGACACAAACACTGTTGACTAGATGGAAAGAGTGTGCTACCTGTTTCTTGGCAGAAAAATGAGTATTCTTGCAATATTGCTGTCTCTTGAGAAGGACTGAGGTCATTAGTAAATCCAAATTTTTCAACTCTTGGGAAGTCTTTACTTTTAATACTGCAGAAATAAGACACTTTCTCTGCTGTGATATACTAGAGCTATCTTCTGAGGGAATTTCATTTGAGAAAAAGACACAGAGAGGGATTTCTTATTAAGATCTACATACAGCAGCTAACTGCATCTAGAATTGTACTCATACAGTGGGGAGGGAACATACACACAAATGCTCATTTTAATGAGAGAGAAAGTGTAGGTAGAAGCAGATGACCTAGATGATTTTATGAATAAAAGATTTAATCTGATGCAATCATTTCATTAATATACACATGGCACCAAACGAAAACAGAGCATAGCAGATGGCTATGAGAGGTCTTAAAAAGGCATTTTCAGTTTAGTAGCTAATGACTTAGATTTCATGGACTACACCAAATACTAGCAGAGATGAAGCATTTATCTTATCAGTCTTCCAAAGAATATTCTAATGCTTTATGAAAGTAATGCCGAAAAATCTCTCTTTCATGACACTAGTTAGAAAATGCAGCCACATTATATATATGATATATATCATATATTATATTATATATATTATATATTTCCTATATACAAATATAGGAAGTCATGATTTTTTCACAAAAACTTCTGAAAGAAAACCCCAGTATTTTCTTTATTAATAGCCTGTATTTTTTTAATTGAAAACTCTTTCTTTGCTTCCAGTTTGCTAGAATTGGTGGAAATAATGGTTTACAATATAATGGTGAAACACAGTCATTTACCATGCAATTTTAGAATATAAATATGACATATATTCATTTGCTATTATGAGGGATCTATTGCAAACAGCTGCAAAAAATTGCATTGAGGAAGATTGTTGGGATAGTACTAATAACTTATTTGATTTTTTTAAGATAAAATATTTGGAATAACTTTAGAATAAATGCATAACTAAAAAAGGAGGCAGTAAATGTGGAAGGCTCATACAAGATTTGTGTTGTGTTTTTACATTCCTAAAGCTCAACACAGAATGCAATGAAGAAGGGGAATTACCTCTCTTTAGTGCACTGTCTGACAGCACTAGCCATGTGGCTACCTCATCCTGCCCCAGTAAATTCCATCCACGTCCAGGTTGCATGGGGTCTGACAGACAAGCCAAATCTGTCAATTTTCCTCCCAGTCTGTTCTGCTCCATACTTGAGGAATGTGTGTCCTGCGAGATTTGATTGCTCTCCAGACCCTTTACAAAACCAGATCAGGGCAAAAGGGCTGGATTTCTTAGAGAGAATCTGGCCTGCAGCTTCTTACAGACAGATTAACCTCAGTTTGGCTCCAAACTGAGGACACATACAGTCTCATTCTTCAGACCTAATCCAAGATCGACTTAGTCTATATTATTTCATCAGAAATTAATATTGCGGCTCTGGCATCTTTGAACGCATGCAGACTGAAATTTCTTTTTGCAAAGCCTGTTTGAGATCCTGTTAGGAATGACAGAGTTTATACTGAATTTGGACTGAACAGGAGTACTCATTCTCCTTGAATGCAAAGCAAGAGGAACAAAAATACAGCCTACCACCCAAAAGTCTCTGTGTGGAATAGCAATCTGATTCTGTTTCCTTTCCATGCAAATGATAAAAATATTGAATAAGACAGGTTTGGCCGTATTGCAAACTGTTATTGTTCTTTCATTAGGAAACGATTCGTTGTAAGCCAGAAGATGTAAAGCTTTGATAATCCTGAATGCTTGTGAATGAAATGTAGGCATGATTTTCTAATCCAAATATGTACACTGTGCAAAATACACCCACAGCGCCCTTGGCAGCCTTCTGCTCTGCAAATCCTGGCTTTACCATAGGCTGAAGCATTCCGGGGAATGGTATAAAAATCTAAGGTGAACCTTTAGAAGCTGAAAATCTTCTTATGTCTACAACTTACGATCATGACTACACATAGTCTGAGCACTTCGTGATTTAGACAATGTGTCAGGTAAGTCCACAGGTTGCTGTTGTCCATGTAAAGGATAATGGAAAGGCAGTTAATTGCGTTCTGCATACACCTTGCACTGTTGTGTTAAACATTCAGAAAACGCCATGTTGATTCTTATTACTTCTATTTTGACGGCAAGTCCGACCTCAGATTGACAGAAATTCGTGGCTTCAGAAATTATACAAGTCTGAGATATAACAACCTCCTTTGAATTTTCTAGCCACTTAAAATGAATGTTGGCCTTGTGAAAGAGACTCTCACTGAAATTATTTCTTTTCCAAACTCACCAAGGTTGGAAGGTCTGTAAACTTTCTCAAGAGGAAGGCTAAGTATCCACATCTGAATACAGTTGGGGAGTGGCGTATGAGGTTACTGCTAAGAAAAGAGAGGTCAGGTATTCCAGAAGGAGATGAAACTCCTGTAGGAGATGGTCTGAAAGAATTTAACTGTAAACCATAAATAAATCAAAAGGGATTTAATAGCAATGTTTATATGTTTGCAGCATCCATTTATGATATTTTTCCTCCTTGTCTCTGTGACTGGGCTGTCAGGAACACAGCAAACACTGACTAACTGTTCATTAATAGACCAGTGTTTGGTATGATCAGAATGTAATTCCTTGTCATTTCAGGGTCCTAAAAGCTAAGATAAATGGGTTTTCTATCCCAGTACCAGGGAAGAGCTTTCCTTTGTGGAACTTCTCTTATTTGTCTATGAATGAAAATCTTCTCTCTTCAGTAACTTCAATCATGGGTTTTCCCTCTGTTTGGTTTGCTAAATGGGATTATCATCATTAGCTTCTTAGCATATTCCCTGCCCTCTCTCCTTCTACACATGCATTACTGCTTCCCATATTGCTTTGATTTCTGTCATTTTCAGATCCATCTCCAAACAAATACTTTCAGTTGGTATGAGACACTCAGTTGTCAGGGTAGCTGATAGATACCATAAGAGTCTTCTTAAAACAAACCAAACCAAACCCCAACTTCTTTTTAGCTTTGGTGTTGTTGCAGCAGTAATTTTTAGAAAATATATACAAAAAGTAAAAGACTCTTGACCAGGAGAGAAGAAAAATCTATCTATTTCTGCGCAGAGGTATTGACTGATCCTCTCTTTTTTGATACTTTCCTAATTCAATCAGTCAACTGACCCAGTATCATGTGAAGCAGAGACCATCTGCATAGTCCAAATGAAAAGACGACAAACCTTGGGGTGTCTGAAGTACACACATGCCTTCTTGCACACATGAAGCACGGTCCCATTTATTCAGAAAACACTTAACATCTTTGATATAACATGGAATTGGCTCATAAGAGTGTTGAAAAGAAAAAATAAAAGGACTACACTGTTTACTATGGCCTGTGAGGTTCTGCTTTAGAAAGTCTGATTTTACTGAGTTTGACAGTAGGAATATTACAACAAGACTGACTAGAATTTTTCTTATGTTGTTCTTTAATGAGATTAGTTGAGCAAATAGAACAGCAGGTGTGAAGGTTTACTTGATTTTAATGTAAATATACAGAATACAAGAATACACTTCTTCACTGGAGAACTCAATTCCAGTTGGTGCCAATGTTTTGTGTGGAAATATTTGATGACGTCTCAGGTGCAGACTGTGAGGGTATCTGCAAAATGAAAAAAACTATTTTAAACACAGTTGTTTATGAGAACAAAATACATGGACTGATTATAATGCAGGGATTTATTCCAGATACTTTTTTCTTGTACTATTTAGAGATGCTTTGTGTGAAGCTTTGCTGTCTTTTCTAGCATAAATACAATCTTAGTCTCAGAATTCTCTGAAATGACTATATGTGAGCTTCATTTCTCCGCAGTGATTCTTATAACTGTAATCGGGGGAGAATAAAAATGTAATTTTAAGTCCGATATCTTCCAAGTGTTATCAGTTCTAGCAGGTAAGTTCAGTGCTGTATGCCACCACTGTTTTGATCTCTAGGAGAGAGGCAAAGCCCAGCAACCCCTGGGGATCCCCGCCAGGCGCCCGTGGCTGGAGAGGCCACGGTGTCACAGTCCCGCCCTGGAGCAGCGTTCGGAGCGGGCAGCCGAGGGCAGCGCCCGGCGCTGGCGGGGCTGCGCTGCCGGGCGG
>VZRL01005208.1:1189309-1370541 GCA_013397895.1 Origma solitaria | reverse complement strand
TTTTTTTTTTTTTTTGTAAGCCAGAGAGATTTGCTCTTCTTTATTCTTGTATACAAATGTAAAAAAACTTACAGGGTCAAAGTAATTGACTTACAGAAATTATTCTTCAGGGTTTAAAATGTCTTGTTGGTATTCTAAACTCTAAGTGACAAAACCTGGGAAATCAGGACTATTTTTTATGTCTATTTTCCTCCTTAAGCAAGCTTCCTCTGTCTTTAAAGCCTGATCCAAAGCCCACTGACACCAACAGCCTTCTTTCTGCTGACAGTAAGGGCAACGCAGTTGGCTGCCAAGGTCACTCTAGGAATAGCCAGAATACATTTACCTATAAATGAAACAATAGCAGCTTTTCATCAGGGAATCTAAATCGTAACCTCAGCTTTTCTGCCTTACAGCTGGTTTAAGATATACGTTGTTCATGTCCCATCAACTTACTGGTAAGCCACTGGGGCAGTCTGAAATGAATCTCTGTTAACAACAAGCATCTCAATACAGAATAGAATACTAAGTTTTACTTAATGATTTCTTTTTTTTTTTTGCATTTTTTAAAATTCCTTCTGAATTCAACAGAAAATATTTGTCTGGCAACAGTAGGAGTTGGATCAGGACTAAAAAACATACAAGTGCATTTCTAACTAAATAGTATTTGCCCTTTAAAGAAAAGGGCCAAAATGGTGCTGGAATATTTGGGGTACTTTATAACATAAGAAGGAGACATGGGCTCAGAGTCACAAATGGCCTTCTGATTGTATTTTATGTCAAGCCTGAAAATGGATTTTATTATATACTGGCTTGGAGATGATGCATATAAATCTTTTCCTCTTGGCTTACAATAAATACCTTAACATTCCATTCTTGTCGTTTGCCAGCATTGTCACTTTAAAAAATGTCGATTAATTCTTAGATAGTCTATCCATTATCACATTAATCTGTTGTCTTTTTTCTTCCACTGTGAAACATTAAAGGACTTTGAGATGTGTCATGTTTATAAAGATTTTAAAAATATTTTTCCTTATGTATAAATTTAAGAGTTTTCCTGATTTGATTATAGAAACCTCTAAAGATGGATTTCTCATATGATTCTTTGTGATAAAAACGCACACTGATATTGCTAGTTGACTGCATGCTCACTGGAAAACTGCATGTTATTTTTAGAAGGACAACATGGCAGCTAAAATCTCCATCTGCAAAATAACAAGCTTCTGAAGATTATTATTTGACATACAAATCCAAGTCTGATTTTCATTTTGCAGAGTCCTGGGATAGTTTTCAAAATCTCATTTTGAACAGATATTGAAGGGAAAAATATTCTTTGACAGTCGTAGGCACTCCTTTAATGTTGAAGAAATGGGAGATTGTGTGCAAAGGGCTTGATTCAGTGCAAATAAAAGTTGAAAGAAGAAAACTCGTATTGAATTCACTGGGCTTTGGTTCAGGTTCAGCGTAATTTCCTGTTAGGCAGAAGCCCTAAATGCAAGTTTTTTCCAGTGGCTGCATAGCAGTTTTCAGTCAAACTTTAGTGATGGTGCATGTCTTGAAAGCTATAAGATTTTAATACCTTAAAAATCTAAGGTAATATTTAGAAAGTATCTGTTTATAATATTCAATGCAAATGACTCAATTATTTTTATGTAGTTGCACATTTGTACTCCAGTAAGTTGGGATTCTTCAGAATTGTCCAAAGAGAAGAATATCAGGAAATGTAAATGCTAATTTATGCAACAGGATCAGTGATAAAGTAGGCAAAGACTTATATTTTCATCAATAGAAACATCATCCTCCATATTTGGAATATGGCTTTTCATATTTCAGATGAGAGATGAAATGTGTCAAGAGATCAGTTGTTCTAATCTTCCTTTTAAATTGCTATTTTTCATTTTTTACCAACTACTCATTTGTCATGGACAAGAGAAATATAGCAAACACTTTTTTTGTCAATGTATGTGAGAATCATATGATTAATGCTAATGGACTGTTTGCATGAAAGCTGACTATTCATTTACAGAATAAATGCTTTAAAATTGTCACAGCAATGGAAAAGTGTGTTAACTGAACAGCACTGAGTGAACATGAAGCTGAAGGGCACATTACTGGCTACTTAGGTCTTGCTCCTGCCTCAGTGAAATAAATTAGTCTCATCATTGACATCTGTAAGGATAAGAAATTAAAAATCAAAAATGAGTTAATGTTTGTTTTGTTCATTGTATACATTGTTTTGCACTGGTAGACAACATTATATATCATGATATGTGCAAATATAAATGCTATGTTCACTAAGCTTCTATGGAAAATTGCAATAGAATCAAATACACTATTAGTTTCATGGAATTTTAAAATTTACATAAAATAATGGCATTATTTCATTTTTCTATAGACTTGATCTTGTGCTTTCCACACCTGTGTGAATTTCAAAAACTATTTACTTAGGGTTTATGAACCATTTCACTAGATATGTATGATACAGTGAGATTCTATTAAAATATTTTTTTAAAATAGGATTTTTTTTCATCATGAGAACCAGCTGTATTTTTACATGTAGCATTTTTACACGGGGAAGCTGAATTCACTGTTCCCATAATGAGTTTAGTTTTAGAGACCTCTGACTTTGAAGAAATATAAGGTTTTTCATATTTTTCAAGGGAAAACAGAAGAACAAAGGGATCAACTGAGATAAATGAATCACAGAAGTGATCAGATGGATTTTACTTTGTTTTGCACTAGAGAAGTCAGAAACACTCAGAATCTCCAAAGTGGGTGCAGTGCTTGTCTTGCATTATCCCTAATAGGCTAGGACAAAGCTGCTTCTATGCAGAACTATAGGCAAAGACATACATGAAATGTTAAATGTGGGGAAGAATTTTTTCATGCATATGTAAAAGAATACATTTTTTTCAGGGCAAGAGGATGGACCAGGTGGACATTGTGCCTGCATCCTTCTGGCTTTATTTTGCTTGAATATAATGGTTTCACCTTGCCTCTTCAGCAAAACAGGTTAGAAGCTTTTGTTTAGTGTGCAAGTATAGAAATAGGAATTGAAAAATTGGGTCATATGAGGAGAACTCAGGCATATGTTTTCATTACTTAGAATCTGGTCTAGTTCTTCACGAATTTAGTGATGAGACTTTGTTTTCTGTGTGACCAAGTCAATTCCCAGCTGGGTGAAACTCAATTCTGCTATTTCATGGGATTATCAGGAGAGATTACAGCATTTTTGTACTGCACACCCACCCCTGGATATTTTGGAATATTCTTCCCAGAAATACTATTTTATTGTAAGCTTTCAAAAAACATACTAGGTTAGTATCAGCTATTAATACTAGATTCCAAACATCTCCATCCTCTCAGTGAAATTCTAATAGCATCTCTATGAAGAAAAATTGCTCTAGGAAGTGCTTCTTATTATGTCTATTAAAATGTACTAAAGAAGTCAATCAAGAGTCAGCAGCCCATTTGATATGTGCAGATATGGAGTATTCCATAGCAGTGCATTAAAAATAAACCATGAATATGGATGTATAAATGAAGCTAAATATCTGTGAGATTGTTAAAAGATTTTACTTAAACTGAATCAGTGTGTTACAGATTGAAATTCAGAGATGGATACAGCAGTCTCACATCCAGAGATAGTTAGAAACTGAACTCCATGCAATGACCTGACAGTATATTTAACATGCAAAAAAACCCAGAAATCATCCTTTTCCTGTGACTTCTGGGGCTATGGGCTGTACCAATTGCATTAGAGTTTAGCTGAGCAGGTGTCTATCTGAGTTAGAGCTTTAAAGAAGCTTGTCTTCACGTCATTAAAATCTATCAGCTTTTTCTTGGTGGTGTCTGAAATAGAGGATGAATCAGACCTCTAGGTTATGGAGACTCACATATAAAATTACTGTCTGATATCCCCTCAAAGTGAGAATTGCCCTTTTATTAAACAGAATGCAAAAGTAAGGTAATTTGCTACTAATCCACCTATTTTTTCCATATGTAGTGTGGTGAAAAAGATGGAGAAGGGTTACCAGTATCCAGATAATAATTAATACATCCTAAAGTGTTTAAGCAAATCTTGACTTTTGTTTCTTCCACTCAAAACAACATTTGTTGCATATGATTTCTCTCTAAATATATTTTATGATACATAATCAAATGTAACTTTTGTTTTCGAAGTATTTTGTGAAGTTTCCAATGAAATCATGATTGATGTGTTCATTTTTTTTTTCAGAGAAATGTTAAAAGACAAATGTTTGAAATTGGCTCTCTAGTTTTTGAAAGATGTTATAATAATTAATCCTACATTTAAATCTAACAGTTTGTGGGGTTTTTGAGGAATGCTAAAGTAGATAATTATTTGTATCAGTAAAGCAACATTACCTTTGGAAGAGATTGTTTCCTTTTCAATGACAAGCTTTATCTGTCAAAACGAATTTTTTTTTTTTTTAATTTACATGGAGCATAGATTTTTTAACATAGTAGAACTACATATTGTGAAGAGATAACTTTAAGGAAGCATGTATAACAGCAAAATTGGGCGTGAAAATGTAACGATTTGTGGGTATTAGAGAAAAGGTGTGCTATGGACTTACTTTTCCCTGCTTATTATACTGTTTAGGGATAAAAGCATATTCAGAACATATTCATGAGCAAATATATAATTCCTTGCATTATCTCTTATGTAAGCAAAATATTTCTAGAAATTATTTCCAACTATTTTCCAGTTTTGCTTTGAATAATCTAAATCTAAATTGCTAATCTAATCTAGAAGGTGCATTACAATGTCCAAAGCCATCATGAACACTGATGTCCCTAGTTTCACCCCTAACTTTAGTGAATTTAACATATTCAGTTTGTTTTTTCTTTCTTTTAAATGCACCACTGGCCTGTAATGAAAACCATTTTGCCATCAGATAATTTTCCCATCAGAAAACAGGTGGTACTTGATGTGGATATCAAGCAGACTATGGTGGAGTAATCACACATAGAGCTGCACATTGAGGGGTGGCTTGTGATGAGCATGTCATGAATGGAGTTACTGCAAGGCCAAAAGCACTTAAATAAAGAGGCTTCCACACTTGCACTGGATGCAGCATTCAGGTGCATGAGATTCAGGGCTTCTGAAGAAAGGTAAGGGCCATAGGAATTTCTTTACTTTCTCCTTTGAAAGAAAAAGACAAAACCTGTTCTAGCAATGACCTTTGTGTAAGAATGTGTATAATTCTACATACATACATATGTACAACTCTGAGAGGAGTCCACATCTGACATTGTTAAATGCCCACCAGCAAGTGCAATTGAGCAATACTCAATTTACATATATACAGATATAACACATTCAACTCTTTACCACCATTTTCTCATATACAAGTGGGAACATAATTTGGAGAAGCAAGGAAATAACTTGTTGTACCTGCTAGATATTTGTACCAATTTCCCCAAAGTGAAATTCTTCATATTTCTATCTCATGCAGCTATTCAGGTTCCTCTGTTTACAAAAAGGGTGTAAGCACGTTTCTTAAAAATTTTAATGTTTACATTAATTTCACAGCTTGAAGTTTGGTTTTTTTAAATTTTTTTTTTTTAATTCTGTGTGGTGCAAATTTTCTTAGTATATTCTTCAACTTAATATTCTGGTTACTGTTTGGATTCTGTCTCTGGGGAACTGAATTTTTTCTGGTTTTCTTTTAAAATTATTATTATTATTAACTCAGATTCAACACATATGTTAAGGTATTGTAATCCTTAAAGTGTCAGTAAATACAGACTTCTAAAAAATATGTACAATGCACCCAATTTTGTATCATTTAAATTGTGGGGATTTTGTTTAAAAAAACCCCTAAAATATCAGGCTTCCATTGATCCCTTTAATTATTATTCCATTTTTAGAAATTATATCTCCTGTATTTATTAATGTAGTTTTTATGTTAGTGGAGACTGAAAATTTTATCTGGCCTCAGCTATGTGATTGATAGCACAGATTTCAGCTTACTTTAAACCAATAGGACCACAGAGAATGAACAATCAAGAGAAGCACAATGCTCGATGAGTCTCATCAAAAAAGAAGTGAATTTTAGTGTGATGTTGGTCTTATAAATAACATATACTGAATTAAATCAGCCCTTATGGCCTAATCACACAAAAGTGAATAGATTATCATTGTATGCTGTTGGGAGTCATACTAAGAAAAAGGCAGTGTTAGTTACTATGAGACAAATTTTAAAAAAATCATTAAATTTTTGATTTCTCAAATAGTTGTATAAAAATCCCTTAAAATGATGTAAAGCTTGAAATAGAACTGTGACACTGGCCATTCTCCTTAAGCTGCTGAAGCACAAATTATAAATACATCTCTATTGATAAAATACTTCACAGAAACACAGAATATGATGAGTTGGAAGGGTATCCACAAGGATCATCAAAGTCCAACCTCTGGCCTTGCACAGGACAACCCCAAAAATCACAGCGTGTGCCTGAGAGCATTGTCCAAACAAACACTTCTTGAACTCGGTCAGGCTGGGGCTGTGAGCACTTCCCTGGGGAGCCTGTTCAGTACCCGACCACCCTCTGGGTGAAGAACCTTTCTCTAAATATCCAACCTAAACCTCCCCTGACATAACTTCATTCCCTCAGGTCCTGTCACTGTCACCCCAGAGAGGAGATCAGTGCCTGCTCCTCCTCTTCCCCTCATGAAGAAGCTGTGACTGCAGTGAGGTGTCCCCTCAGTCTCCTCTTCTCCAGGCTGAACAGACCAAGTGAGCTCAGCCACTCCTCACAAAGCTTCCCGTCCAGAGCCTTCCTTCCCTGTCCTCACGGCCTGCCTTTGTACACTGTCTCACAACTTCATGTCTTTTGTATATTGTGGTGCCCAAAACTGCACACAGGACTCAAGGCGAGGCCGCCCCAGCACAGAGAAGCATTTCTTTGCTTGTACATGTGCACTCTTCAGCTTTGCTTAGCAGGCAGTCAAGAGAAAAGGGGCTTTAATTGTACAAGGTTTATTAGACTGCAGCAGGAGAAGAGACAGATAAAATATTTATAGTATGATTTTTGAATTTGGCAGCATGACTCCTATTAACATTAATGGAAGTTTTACAGCTGCATCTTAGTGCATTAAGTAAAAAATATTCGTTCCTGCTGTTTGCTCAACAACTTGACCTTTCTGCTGTAAATTAATACAATATTTTGAATTAATTTTAAACTAATTAAACTTTGAGGCCCTCTTTCATGAAAACACATATCAGGGAGAAGCTAGCTTGTCAGCATGAGCATATGGTTATCTAAATTTAGCCTATTTTATTGAAAAGGTGTCAAATTTGATACACTGAAACTGTCATGCCATTGGAATAACACCTTACACTTTGCAGTATTACAGAGTTTATTGTGATACTGGGTGCCAGACTATGCAGCTCTGGATATTTGATTCCTTTCAGTACTTAAAAGCCTATGAATATTTGTTACAATGACCTTCTGCTTTGAATAAAGGAGAAAGAAAGGAATCCTGCCAATATGATGGTCAGGAGGTCCTTGACCATGCTGTCTCCTTAGCAAATGCGTGAGCTTCTGAAACAAAAATATAAAAATGGAACTGTGTTTAGAGTCAGTCCCAGTCAAACATGACTTTTGCTCAGAAATGTCCCCTGCTAGACTATAATGATACTATAGGGCTGTGAGAGCTTCTGTAAGGCTGCTGCAATCCTGTATGAAAATATTTAATTGTAATTAACACCTGAGTTGCCACTGGTCGAGTGTCTCTCTTGAAGGTACCGTATGACTTGTTTAACTGTTAAAGCAGCTAAATCTCTAATTTGTTTTGGCCAGCATTGCTCCACACAATACCTACCAAGAGGCAAAACTCTCATTCAAGCAACAATGCTTTCTGAAATTTTATCCTAGGACAGAGGATCGTATCCTCACAGGAACTAAAGAACACAAAACTGGCTCCAGCCTGTTCAGCAGCATAAGCAAAACCACGGGGGAGGGAGGGAGAGAGAACAGGAAGAGCTGGCTTTGTCAGTTTTCTGCTGCTAAGGAGAAGTGGGAAGGAAAGCTGTGCTTGTCCTTGCCTTCACCCCTGTCCTCACTCCTCAGAGGCGGCTGTCACCTCGCATATGTGACCGTTCCCTGGACCCAGCAGCTGTGGTGAGCTCTGACGGTACCTGCTGGTCTCTCCTGCCTGCTGGTGCCTTTGCAGGGGCTCTAATGGGCCCAGAAAATGAAAGACCCTGGCAGTTGCTAATTCTCGCTTGTCCGGGGATGCTTTCACCATCCTTCAGAAAAACATCACACATTTTTCTGGTGCAAGACAGCTGAATTATCAAGAGTCCAAGGCAGCTCTTGACAATTCATGCGCTCTCTCCATAGCACAAAAAAAAAAAAAAAAAAAGAGAAGGGTTTATTAACCACAAATGTTTTAAAATGAAATTAAGGCTGTAATTTTTCAGTTGCTAAGAGATATACACAGCAAAATGCTTTATGTTGGAACATTCATCCAGGAATGCTGACTCATTACAGAATGAATGTATATTTCAAGTTAAATTCTACCTAGGAAAATGTGAGGGTACTCCTGTCAATGCCAATTAGAAATCCTTAGACTTGTCTGGAAAAGAACATAATGTCATGTGCAAATTAGAGAGAAGAATGAAAAAAAATAAGGTTACCGTTTTCTAAAATGTTCCTTTATATTTGTAAAAAAAACCCACTACAGGTAAAAAACCCAGCTTCCTTTTTCAGTTCTGATGAGCATAATATGTAATTGTCCCTGTTTTATTTTTTAAAAAAACCTTTTCAGAACACTTTCCTCTGGCACTCATCATACTCAGAGCTCCAGGATAGTTCAACACTGAAGATGAAAATATTTAAATACATAAATATTGTCAATTTCGAAAGTCTTCCAAAGAAGAAAAATATAGTTGGCTGTATGATCTAGAAATACTTTGAACTGTTTTTTTAAAACAGAATTTTTCAAGACAATAATTAAACTGGTGCCAGAAGAGACTAACTCAAAGTGTTAAAAGAATTGGGGCAATGAATTAAGGTAGTCACTATAAACTATTTAACATATTGTGTGGTGAATATATACTTTGCTGGATCTGATAGCCCTGAAATGGGTAAGCTTCATGCCCCAGGTCCAACCTGTAGTGAGGCTGAACATGTATTCTCAGGTGCACACACACACTGCACACATGTGTACATCACATGTAAACATGGCTGCCTGCACAGACCAGACACGGAGAGCACTCGCACGGAGCTCATCCCATTCCATCTCTGTTGTGTGGGACGGAGATGCCCTAGTGAAAATATACATGTGTGTGTATATATGTATATATTCACACATATACACGTGTACAGCCTGGAACCCTTCAGCATCCCAGCCCAGACCCTCGGTGCGCTCAGCAGCAGCCCCTGGATCCCAGTCTCCTCAGTCGCTGTCACCTGGATGTAGGAGCCCCTGAGGCTGCAGCCTCACCGCAGCTGCTGGTGCAGACCCTGCACTCAGACGTACAAACACACCCAAAACTGCCACTGGGTTTCACTCACTCAAGTCTCTCGTCGCTTCCACACAGGCACATGGAATTCCTGGCTCATGGTCTGACTGCAATTGCTGGCACCCAGACCCCAGTACAGAGAAACTCAATAGGGAGTCCCTCACTGAAAGAAATTTCAAAAGAAGATAGGACAGGCTGAGCTGGTCAGGTGCAGCTGTGGCCAGAGGAACATACCAAGGAGAAAACTGCACCTGACTGGTCTCTTTGTTTCCCCTTATCCTCACACCTGTTCCTCCTAAAATTGTCTAGATCTATTCCTTTCCCCATGTTTGGCTTGTCCCCTAAACATCCCAGAATAAATCTTGAAATGGACTTCCCTTGCATCCCTCGATATGTTCCATATCCTTGGGCACATTCTTCCGCCTCAGCGAGGGTAAAACCGTCAAATGGTGCTGTAGTCATAACTCATGTTGATGGGATTAATATCCAGACTGGTGCTGAGGCTCTGCTAGGGCAGCTCCAAGGGAAGCCTAGACAGAGAAATCTTTCCTTTGAGTCTTTAATTTGGTTTCTCTCCTTGCTTTTGTAGTCTTGAACTTCTCTTGTCTTGTAAAGATGAGTATTTTATGGGCTGATGGCTCCTGTGATGGGGGTGGCAGTAACTGGGAATTTTAAGCTCCCCCACCTGCTGTTATCTCTCTATCCTCTTTTGTGGGTGTGCAGATAAGCTTTGATCACATAAAATCTTTTGTCAGGTACAAATGCAGGTTTTAGAAGCTTTCCTATGAGTCTCTGAGAGCTTATAGCAGAAACGCACGATAGGAAAATGGAATTGGTTGCAGCTGAATCTGTGCAAGATTCTCGAACAGCTTTCAAAGTCCTGAAGAGCTTTAACTAACATTGTGAGCTTTATAAAGAGGAAGCTGATCTGTGCAAATAGGGAAGATTTATTCTGCTTATTTTGTAAGGGTAGTCAATTACTTTTTGTCAGTTCTTTCCTCAACTAAGTGGAAGAATTTCACAGTAATCGGAGTGAAAATTCACATTTGTTAAAGAATTCAGTCCTGAGTCTCCTGCAGAGAAGAGGATCTGCGACATGGGGCCAATGACTTCTTAAAACATTTTGGCTGGTTCTTCTCCACTCTTAGACTCTGTAACTGTTGACACTCTTAGCTTCCATTGTTAGTTAATAAAGCAGCTTCCGTCCTTCAAAGACATGAGCTACGTTGCTTTCTTGGATTGAGACATTAAGCTCTATGGCCAAATCAACAGGAAGAATGCCATGACTTCTGTAGAGGCAGGAGGGTTTCTGAGCATTTAGGGTAATTTGCATCTGAAGTCTTAATTTTAAAGGCGAAAAAAATTTTCCTGTTATCTGTAGTGTAGTTTCCATTGTTCTATTTATATTGAAAACTGTTTTGTTGACAGTACGTAGAAAAAACTTAAAATCTGGAAAATTTCAGCCTTCTCTGATTTACAGTTTCCTAAAAACATGAAGGAGTAGATAGACCTGTTTTCTTACTTTTATTCTGGTTTCATTCATTCTATTAATCTGGTTAGTTCAAATGATAGACTGTATCTCAGCCCTTGCTCTTGTAACTCAGTCCCTATTTTTCAGCTTGATGGCTGTTGACAGGTGCAGAAGTTAGTATTTCAGAGCATATAAAATGTCTCTCATAAATGTTCTGTTAGAATCCCAGCAATCGTCTACTTGAATAATTTTGCAATGTTCTATTTCAGATGGCAGGTCTGAGATCACTGTGAAACAGCAGCTCACTGCATGGCTTCTTGCAAAGGCAGTGCAGTAAGTGCAACACACATGGAAAATACAAGGACATAAACAGCAAAATGAAAAAGAATGTGCAGAAATATTTCCAGTCTAGGTTGTCCATTTTGGTCTGGACACCTGCCACTGGTGTACAGAGGGAATAACTCCATTGAGATTTGTAAACTGTGTAAACTCACATTTTCACCATGTCAAGAGCAAATCAAATCTGGCACTGTTTCTACAACTAAGTAACATCGTAAAAATATAATTCAGGTTATTCTGTTGTGCTATTTTTACAGCTTTATATCACTATCAACTGTGGAACTGTATGACACCTCAAAATGAGTAAGACAGCCTTTTAATTTTTTTTTTTATTCTGGTCACATTTTTAGTCAACTTGCTAGTTCCCCATTAAATTCACATATGTGTCAAAATATTTATATATATGTATATATGACATCTGAGGTTGCATTGACTCCATCTGTATTTAAGTTGCCCTTTCAATCCTTACAAAAGGAAACATTATAAAAAGTCCTGTTCATTGCACAGACATCTTAGGCCTTCCATGTGCACTGTTCTTCGACAGTTGCTTAGCCATAGGCTTCTTTTGACTTCATTCAGGTGACTTTAAAAGCTAATGACAGAAACACTTGCTAAGAAAAGTGAGTGGCTCAGCCCCATGGCACAGCAGAATGTCTTGTTATCACAGAGAAAATTCAGTCACCTTTATTTAAGGGTTATTTTATGCAGCCACAAGTGTTGAATTTAGCATTTCTACTTGTTTAGTTGCTCCATGGACCTGACTACTTTGTGGAAATCTCTACATCTCTGTAAGGCATCCAGTCCTTCTACAGTTTGCTGTCACTCCCTCCCTCCCTCACTGGGGAGTGTTTCCATGCTGCAGCTGCACAGCTGTGCTCGGATGCTGTAATGAGCCTGCCCATTGTGTCACACTCCCCTCTCAATGTCTGCTGAGTGCTGTCCTACCAAGGGTCAATGGCCACAGTTTAATGGAGCTCAGGTTTTATCACATTCCACATGGGCAATTTATGGACTCTATCCTCTGTGATCTGTGGGTTTTCCATGAACCTTTAGATTTTCATAGAGCTACATTCTCATACAAGGGAAAATTGTGTAGTGAAATCCCGTTTTTTTTTTTTCTGTTTTTATATGGCCATGATAAACTATTATAGGCCTCAATAACAGTTTTATGAAAACTATATTGTATGTTACATCACAAAAATAACAATAATCTTAATTGGGATGTTTTATTGTAGCAACTTTTAGTTGCTCCTCTATGGCCTATTCGCTTTGTTTCCTTCCTTGAATGTCTGTGGTTTCTTATTTCTTTAAATACAGCTTTTTTTCATGTACTATCTGCTGATAACTTATGTACAAATAACAAGTCTGTGGCTGACAGGCTGGAAAAAATATGGCAAAGATAACTTACACAATATCAGGAAAATAATTGGCAGAGTCTCTTTCTATTAGAGGCCTTTTCTTAGAGGAAAACCAAAGGTTTAGTAATTAATTTTTAAACTCAGTATCTTACTGATTTCTGGTGCTCTGCCCTCAACAGTTGGTGAACCCTTGTTCATAATTATAAGGAAGCTATTCAAGCATCTATTTGAATCTGTTAATTGATTTATCACACATAACTGATGTATCACACATAACTGAAATATTGTACATATCACATCTAAGTCATTAAGTAAATCAGTTTTTCCAGGTTCATTGTCGTTCACCTTTGCAGCTCATATATGAGCCACTTGACTAAATCACACCATCACTAAATCATTCACCACAAAATCATATCAATATAATTTAAAGACTTCTCCTACCCGGCATTCCTATAATGAAGCACAGAGGCTGAAAGACTACCCTTGGTGTTTCTAAGCAGCTAAAAGCCGAGAGAGATTTTTAGCTACTTGGTCCAAAAGCTTCCTTAATGTGGTTTAGCAAGTTAAACTATTATGTTAAAGTTTTTTGCTTTGGATTACTTTATTTCAGGTAAGAACCTGTAGTTAAATAGATTTCACACATCTTTCTCACACCCTCTGTCTTCCAGTGTTGCAGAAAAAGAAGTAAACTGAAAACAAAATAAGATCACTTCTGTCCACTTTCAGCTTCATCCATTATGCCTATGGAGGTATTTATGACTCTACAAATACCCTGGAAGAATAAAGCAAGATCTGGGAGTGAATTAAGCCTGTAGATCAGTGAAAGGGCAAGGCAGAGAGACAGGCAGCACTTCTTGTGCAGGATTAGCCGCAGTGGAGGATTGTCAGCTCACCTCAGGTCAGGGATTGCACATGGTTCAAAGTCTGACAGCAGCTGGAGTCCTGCTACCAGCACCTGAAAGACTAGCAGAAACTTTGGATTGTGTAGGAGATGATAATTTCCTTGAAAAGACTGCAACATTTTCATGCTTGATGAAATTTGTCATTCTTGCTATGGCACTTGTGCATGGAGCCAGCTTCTGGTGCTGTTGAGGTGCTATGATTTAGGACCAGGAGCTCAGTGAGAAGCAGGCCAGTTTTATGTCAGGAGGGTCTGATCACTAATCTAAAACTGTGGACAAGAAGAAACATCTAGAATTTCTGTTCATTAATTGGCTTTAATCACTTGAATCTGACTTAAGGATGCTTACAAGAAAGGAATGAGTAATTCTGAGCAAAACCAGATGAATAGAAGTGAATCTCATTATGCAAAAATCTTAAAGGTGAAAGAACTGGGAATTCCAAAAATATTCTCCATATGTAGTGTGGTGACACCTGATGAGAGCTTGATATCAAGGGGAAAAGTGAGATATGCACCTAATTGCAGCCTTCTAGCTTCTGCAAAATTATTTGGATGGATTACCATTTACCAGCTTTGCAGGTCGTCTTTTTCTAACCACCAAATAATTTTTTCATTTTAGTCAGGAATGGATTGTAATCTTGAACTTGTTATCTTTATTTCCACAAAAAAAAGGTGTGCACATAAACTTGTACTGATTTATTGTGAAAACTGCAATAAATTTTTTCATTAAATAAGTTTAAAAATATTTTTTCATTTTTCAAGGTGACCAGTCAATTGAATATAGAATATTTCCTTGAAAGTTTTTTCTATTTCTTTGGGATGCAAATTCCAGGTACTTTTTGCAAATCTGCTTGAAAGAAAATCAGCCTTTTATTTCACTGGCAAAAAAACCTCTTCATCATAAGTAATTCCTCTGACCAGTTTGCTTAATTTATCAATTTGCTTTAAAAAATTAAAACTTTGTACCCAATCTGTTCTAATTTATTCTTCCACTTAACTAAAACTATTGAACAATGCCTTGGTGCAAGGTTACTTTCAATGACCAACTTTGCTACTCTGGCATGAGGCTTAGCAAAGACACTGAAAAATACCACCTTTTGTCACTTCCACAGTTATTTAGTGCCTATTGGACACAAAGACAGTTATATGATCAGTGCTGCTGCATTTGCACCACTGTCTACCTGGAAGCAAGTATTTCTGTCTTGCTGTGTGAAACAAATGTGCAAATTCCTAGCAGACTGCTGTCCTGACAGAATACATTCCAGCAATATTTGCTAAACATAACAATTGTCTGTAGTCTGTGTAAACACCCTGCTTTTTTCTCTATGTAATTTTTACCTCTTTTGTGGTCTCTCAACCACTGTATACCATTTTATACTGCTGTTCAAGTCAAGTTCTTCAAACTGTCCAATTTCTTTTTGTTTTTAGCAACTAACTCTCAGCTTGTGAAAGGAACACGAATGGTGCGAGAACATTGCAGGTCTTTCTAATAAGGTGGGCTTGCTTATAAAATAAAGGCAGGATGCAATGAATCTAAAATGTGATGAAAGCTGCAAAGTAATTCACAGTGATTAACACCTCTATGACATGAGCATCTCATACCAGATGAGGAAAAAATCCTGTGGAAATGTTACTTTTTGAGCTGAGAGGTAGCTGTCTCTCTGTACCAAAAACCTTCCGTCAATGTTCTTTATACGTTTCTTTGACAAAAATCTAACCTACTTCTATAATTATCTGTTTTTTTCTATCATTTATTGCAATAAAAGAGGGCAGAAACCAGTGAAATGAAAAACAGACAGAACAGGTTATGAAGAAACAGTTCTAAAATGATTTGTTCTTTGAGAAAACCTTTATTTATTGGAATCGTCACAGAACTAGATAAAAGTTCCATTATTTGAATTTTGATCAGCATCAGAAAAGAAATGTTTAGATGCATAATGCTGGAAAAAATAAGGTGAAGAACTTAGATGCGTATCTTAAATACTAAGTTAATTTGATTTACTAAGTAAGTTATGAGGATAAAAATAGAAAAATAAAAGAGAATGCTTTGCTATGTATGTAAGATACTTTTATTAAACATAGCTACTGCTCATATCTGATTATTCTGTGAGCATTTGCATTTATACAAACCTACCAACTTCCTGTTGGTTATGTGTGTGTATCTAAGAGCAGAAATTGGTCCAGTGACTTCATTTGCTGTCACATAAAGTAACCAGATTACTTTGATAGGAAAAACCACAGGGGAAAAAAAGCATATATCTGTATGAATTAATTTGATTTAACTACTGCAGGACTTGATTTAATGATTAAACACACTCTGTTCTCTGGTAAAAAACAGGTACCAGATGGTATGCATAACAAAATATGTTCGCTCCATACCTGCAGGTTTTCAAGTAAAATACAACCTTCCTAACATCTGGCATACCACCTCAGGACATCTCAAAATGCACAAAGTGGACAGATATTATCCGATTACAGAAGGCTATGTTGAGTAGATCTAATCTTAATTTTATACAGATAGTGGCACAAAATAGTTAGGAACAGAAAGAGCATACCAAGAAATATCACTTCCATGCAGCATTTTAAATCTAATTTGTAGATTGCCAGTTGTGCAATACCAAGTTTCTTAGAATAGCTACAATTGTCATATATAATTTATTCTGTAGTTTCCATTGCTAAACATAAAAATGTACAGAGAGTTATCTAAAAATGTGTTGACATGCTGGCTTGTATATAAATAATAAATACTTTTGTATTATTTCCTAAGGGAGCTGTCAGAGAAGAACTCCAATAACCTACGGTATCTTTTCTTTTTCAGTAGGGTTGATATACACAACATTGTTCCAGTTGAGCACAGGATCTGAGGAAGTCTGAAGCATCAGTAGCTCAATAAGTTATCTTGTGGAGCTGTATGGATACACACAGTCCCATTTGAATTACTGGAGAAGTTGTGTTCACAGTGCACTGTGCAGGAGTATGGAATACCATAGCAACTTTAAGCCTAGCTTCCTCCTTTAGCTACTCAGGGTTTTTGACAAGGGTAGCCTTCCCCTTGAACTTCAAGCTAGCTCAAGGGTCTCCTCAGTGCACTTCAGAGGGTTGTGAATCTTTTAGTTCCAAACTGGTCGATTCCATGGAATATTGAGTGCCTGCTTTAAAGTTCCTAATATATAGAAGTTCTGTGGCATATCGAATAATATGTAATCATGTGATCTTATGAGCTGACATTTTTCATACTCGTAACAGCTGTCTGAAATATGTATGGTATTTTTTTCTGTTAAATCAGTTAAAGATTTTCTTTTGAATAAAGAATTTAGAAAAAGTGCCCTTTTCTTGCATTGAACTTGACCTGTTTTATTGCATTGCCAGGCTAAATAGTCTGTACCCAGAAGAGTGAGAAGAATAAGCAGGCTGACATCCATGCTGGATTGACGTTGACTCCCCATTTCAAACGAACAGATGAGGAGCCTGAATCCCAGGCTTCAGGGGCAAAAAAGCAGTAGTAGTTCTGTGGCCATGCTGAGCAGCCTGGCGGAGCCAGAGGAAGATCTTCATGCAACTGGTGTTAAGCACGAATTCCAAACACCATTCAGATATCTTGTGCTCTGCTGGTGGGTTGGATTTGAATACCTGACAGAGATATTTGACCTGGATAGCCATGGCCCTTGTCATATAAAAGTGTCTCAGGTGTTCCTATGAAAAATGACTGAGTTAATGTCAGACATTGAAAATAACAGGGGAAAATTCTGAAGGAAGATCACCAGACTATGCCATACCTTAAACTGATCAAATACTTGAATGACAGCCTGAATCAGAATACTTTCCTAAAAGGTAAATATGGTTAAATACTGGTCTATGCTGCAGCCCATGAGTTTGGATGTTTATTTGTCCAGTTTTATTAAGCTTAGCAGAAGCTAAAGTCTATGGTGTACTTAATTTTTCAATTTTGTTCAGTCGATTTTTTTCAGTAATATTATATTTAGAGGAATTGCTTCTTCACAAAAAATGTTTTTCATATGTTCAATTTGAAAACCGTCTCATCTTTAGGTATATGTTTCTCAGAACCCTAAATATTACTCAGGCTAGTTGATTTTTTCTTCTCTATCACCAGAAATGATACTTGAAGGGAAACAAAACTATATTGCAGAATGTTCTTCCTTCTTCCTTGTATTCTCAGGGAATTACACTTGAGAAGTTTTGTTGATAGCACCTGTCTCCGATATCGTAACAATATCTGTATTTCTAAGAATGACCATCTGACATTTGCACTAAATAATATGCCATTGACAAATGAATTAGAACAGTTTAGTTCAGTACAGAACCTAAAGAATACAGAGAGAAATGTTGCCCTCAGAAATGTTCTGATTCAAACTAAATGAAGCAGCAGTCTCCCTTTATAACAATAGGTAAAAATGGGTATCAGGTATACACTGTGTGGACACCTCCAGTCTTTGTACATTTTCCCAAATTTGCTATGCAGAATAGTCTCAATGGTTATGACATTGTAATTGTTCGAATCAAGGCTGATCTCTCTGAAGCCTGGTTCTGCTGAGTGCAGTTATTTACATTTTGGTGTCATTTCAGTTTAATGTAAAAGCAGAGAGAGTCACATGAGCATTTTCTGTCCTTCACCACAGCTGGAAGAATAGGCATTGTCAGCTGCAGCCCATTGTCAGTCTGGAAATCTGCCATTCTGCTGAGAAAAGGCTTGTGGTTAGTCTAACCTTGCTGTTTCTTGGGGGCAGGTGGACTTATGGGCCAGAACACTGGACTGCTGAATCAAAAGCAGTGATTTTCTGTGAGCCATTTCAATGGCTTGCTTTAAGATATTGCTTATTCAAGCAAGTTATATGAATAACTAGCAAAAAACTGAGTGGGTGAATGAAGGCATGGGCAGGTCAGTAGACTGAATTATTGTGCTCTCTTGACAGTCATTAAAACTAAGTGGGACACAGAGAGGCAGTCTGACTCCTATTCTGCGTTCCTCTTTATATCTTGAGCCTCGGAAGAAATATTTTGAGCCTGGCCAGAGTAGAATGCTGATGCCTTGCACCCCTCAGATGCACTTTTGTTTCTGCTCCCATTTGCAGAATATGAGCTCATCTGACGTTGCAGGTTGTCCTGTCTCCTCTGAACTGTGGGGAAGACTTGTGACCTTGCAGGTGTGTAAGAGACCTGGTCTGATGACAGCATGTGATTGAAAGAGGGCAATCAAAGAGATAATGGCAGTCCCATTTGAAAAATACCCACCTTTCAGTTGGGAAAATGTCTCTGTGGGGTGGAAATGTTAACTTTAGCTGTCGTAACTTGTTCACTGCAATTTTGAAACTGTAGACCAGGATTCATAACATCTGTGTTTTATTGTTATCTGGACAAAAATATTGTCAGGGTGGTACCATAAATGTCTGTCCTTGCACTTTATCTCTGTGTGAGTAACAAGGATTCTATACTTAATTATTGAGCTAACATGCTCCTAGCAGGCCAAATAATGAAGGTAAGACAGGCATATTTGGTAGGTTAGAGTTGATGTGTCTTCTGTGGTTGAAAAAAACAGAAATTCATGTTATCTCAATCTATTCTTCTAGACAGAAATAAACTGGTGTGTCTGTGAATTTTAATAATAGATGACACAAGTGCATATTTACTGGGTAATTCCCACCTCATCTATTATCTAAAAGACACAAAAGTATCCCCAAGTAAAAGTAGCCTGAAGTAGGTCTGGGGAAATTCTGCTTTTTTTGTTGTAAAAATAGCGAGGCCAAGTGCAGAGGTATGTGTTTAGTGGTCTTTAGAAGGGGAGGCATCTTCTTGACCTGTTTTAAGACACATTTTCTAATGACTTGGATTGGAGGATAAGTTCTACCACAACTATCACACTCAAACTAAACTCCACAGCAAACATAAGCAAAAGGTTACAGCAAAATCACAGCTGGAAGAACACCTGGCAATTACTGTCCTCACATATGAAGAATAACCTTACCAATAGCTCTGTTTGAATTGAAGATACAGGAAGAGTATATGGACTATTCTGGCCTTATTAGCTTTCCTCCTGCAATTCTGAAAGCTCATCTGAAAATATTTACCCAACTTCCTGTTTCTTCCAGTTATTCTTTCTGTGACAGGAGAAAAACCGTATACTGGTGCTTGAAGAGCTGCTTTTGAACTCCAGTGTGAGAAAATACTCACACTTTCATTCTCTCCACACTATTATGTCCCTTTGTTGCACTAGGTATTGGTTCTCTCAGAACTTTGTAGCAGCAATTTTCCTCTATTTTCTAATTCCCTTTCCCAACAATCTTTTCCTTAACTGCGGGCATCTGAACTATAACGAAATATATACTTCCAGATCTATAAATTCCTCTGAAACCTATTTAGCATAGAATAACTTTTACCTTTTTTGGTAATTGGTTTTGCTTCTTTCTGCATTCTAAGTACATGGAATCAGTAAGGAGACCTTGAATCACTGAATTAGTTTCTTGAGAGCACTTCCATGAATCTATCTCTTTTCCCACAAAAACTCAAAGCTGGAGTTATGAAACACTTCAACAGAACGACATTCCTCTGGCCACAGAAAAACAAGAAGTACACTGAGAACTGAAGAAATTATTTTCTGTCAAATGAGCTTTCTTTCCAGTGCAGCAGCATTCAAATATCTGAAACATGAAAGGCCTACATAACTTAAAGCCTTTTGGAAATATATATTTCTGTGTAGTACTGTGTAAAAGCTGAGGTACTTTCCTAGACCATGTGGAAAATGTAAGTTTTCAAAGCAATTCATCTGTCAGCATTCTGAATTTAGTGTCCAGATTAAAACCATAAAAGCAAGCTATTTATAGGGATCTGGAGATTAAGTAAATCAGAGGTTTGAAACATGATATGTAAACAATAAAAAAATAAAGCAGAAATAAATTGCACTAATGATTCCCATTGAGATCATGAGAAATTCCAGATTATGAAAATCAGGTTCCGGTTGTGATTTTGTGAAAGATCAGAAGCAAGGCACAATGGATTGCACCTCAGCATCAGGCACAGTGGGGGCCTCAGCTTAGAACAGCTAATACAAAGAGCAAGGAAAAGAAGACAATAAAGTGGGTATTTCTATATGTGAGTCATATTAACAGATTGCATAAAATCACATAGTCAAAATCTGCCTAATCTCTTACTAGCCAAAACATGAAGAAATTGAATGATGATAAAATGCAACAAGAGTCTGTAGCGAGAAATGTTTTCATTCTTCCTTTCCATAATATTTTAGAGAAATGCATGAGAAAAAGATGCATCTTTTTAATATATTTGCTGCATAAGTTAGGATTTAAAAACTCTGTTTTATTATTTAATACTGAAAAATGACTTGACAGGCCAAACTGAATACAGTAAATTAATTGGAAAGCAAAGGGGCAAGGAATACATAAAATCCAGGCTCAGGATAGTGGTTAGTCCAGGGACAAAAAGAGGATGGTATAAGCTCCTTAAAATCCCTGGATTACAGAATAAACTTTTTTTTTTCTCCTTTAAAATTGCTGATTCACAAAAGGAAGTGCATATTAAATTTTTTCTGTAGTTTAAAATTATCTGATGTGCTATTTGACAATTTCAACTAACTCTTGCAACCTCTTTATAAACCATCCTGACTGAAACAGATGGATGTGTAATTCAAATAATGAGCTGGATCCACTCCCTGTAGCAGTCAATTATGCAGGGTTTTTTTCAGTATAGTATTCAAGAGACTAAGATCTTTCTCTATATATAGATCACCTGAAATGACCTTGCTTATGCAGTGTCAGAGCCAAAATGGAACAGTAGGATATGTATCTTGCTGCATTTTTAAAAGCTCAAACTGATTGTTTAAGAACTATTAGATATGACATTTGCACTTAAATTGTTCCCAGTACTTACCACTCTGATCTTTTAATGTGATACTTTCTCTCTAGGTAAACTGCACAGAGACATCTGATGTCTGAACATTGAATGCCATGCAAGGACTACTAATAGCATTGTATTTTGCTGAGGAAATGATGACAGTGAGGGAATGCAGGCTCATCTCATTAACAATAAGCAATAATTTCTAAATAGTGAGAACCCATGGACAAGATTTAATTTGCTTCTAGCACTGAAAATGAAATCATCTAAGGAGCTGTCAAGTGGTGTGTGTACAGTGTTCATCAAAAGTATTACATAGAGACCGCTCTTCCTCTGTGCTTGTCAACATGCACTCCAGACCAGGTAATACCATAAAAACCTTTACTTCTAAAAGCATTTGACGGAGTGCTGAGGGAATTTTACTTAATCTGTAGTAAGGTATCAATGACAAAACTCTAGCAAACTGTACCATAGGATTTGAACACCTTGTTAACAAATGAAGCGAGTTGTTGAGATTGGATAGGGACCTCACTGCTGCTTATACACATTACATCCATCAGGAGTTATCAAGGAAAAGAGATATGCTGCTTGTCTTTGGCTTGCAAAGTTCCATCGATGGTTCAGTTTGTGAGTTTCTGAGGTAAAACCTAGAAAGCCTCATAAGGTGGGTGTGGTGGGCTGGAACTACACTGCACTCATGGAATAACTTGGCTGCTGCTGAAAAGAAAACTTCCTGCCCATTGCAGAGCATCTTGGAAAGTGAGAAGCGCAATAATTTCTATTCTGTTTTGTATGACCTGTTGGTATGAGAATATAAACACTAATTATATTTGGCTGCAGTCAAAATGATGTGTAACTGAAGAATGAGAGAGAGCTGAAATCTGGATCTGCAGTTAAAAACAGCCTTGAAGCGCTGCTTTTGCGAAGAGATAGGATATAATATACTAGAATTCATAATCTGATGAGTTTAAATCCTTCATTTTCTGCATGAAGGGACATAAGACGTCTAAAATTCCTGCGTTATATGCTATTGATGAAATAATTTGTATAACTTAAAATTTTCAAATAGTTTACCATGTATGAAGTGCTTAAATGTACTGTGTTGATTAAACAAAAATATTGTTATGCTCTGACTTCCATATAAATGCAATTAACAATTGCATTAGTGCACTTTGAAAGTACTATTATTTATTTTTTGCATGTTTAAGTGTTCAAAAAAACCACTTACAGCAAATGGTAGAAAAAACATTGCAAATAAAACACAAACTATTTTTATTCCTCTTTATTTTGGAACAAGAGGCATCACTTTCATTTTAGCTACAGAACCATTACTTTACATTTTTCTTCTTCTCTTAGTATTGTTCTGTCATTGAGGGTAATTAGCACTTCTAGAGCATTTTAAGTTTTTCAGTCCATTTCAAATTGTGCTTTTCACTTTTTTAAGTGAAATCTGGAATTTCTCAGACAGGGTATCAAGAAATTTAAAGACAGTCAATACTTCTCCATTGAAAAAGTGGGTTATAAAAAGAGAGTATTTCTTCATCTGCTACATTCCTACCCTTTGCTCTTCCCTGTGCCTGGGGAAGGGTAGATTCATATCCCAGAACTATCCTGCACTAGAAAGGCTATCCACTGTGAGCATTAAATCTAACCCACATAAAAGAGTTTGCTTGAAGGAGAACATTCCTCCTTACTCTGCAGTCTGTGCTCTGGAGATGGGCCAGGAGCAGGAGAGAAGAGGGCACTAGGGGTGTGTGTGTGACTTTAAGAGTGGGGCATAAAAAGGTCAGCGTTTGGAACATCTAATCAGGAGGATACACATTCTTGCTCCTGTATCACTTCTGACAGTTTTGACATACTAGTTCAGAAGTACAGATTAGCTAAGCGTTCTCTGCTCTTAGTATTTATCACAATGAGAGGGGAAAACCCCAGAGCTCTAAATGTGATGTCCAATTTGGTTTGCAGTGAACTCTAGGGTCTATGATAATTTATTTCTGCTCCGTTTTGCTTCTGACAACCTATTTACTTCACTTAGAGAAGACAGAGACATATACTAATAACATGAACCAGAAGGAGAAAGTTATCTAATAGGTATGTGAAATAAAGTCTGTTTGAACGACTATTTATTATGAATGGTTGGTTATAAAAAAATGGTGGGCCTAGAATAACCGTGACCTTTTTCAGTAGCCTTGAGGCTGACGCTGATTAAATAAGAAGTGACAAAAATTAAAATTTTTACCAACATCTTTCTTGAAAAGAAAACAGCATTGCAGGAGGTGTAAAAAAGTAAATTTGCTCATCATTTCATCACCCTTCAAGCCTGCTTTCATTTTAGTACAACATCTATGCTAAGTGTCTGTAAGTCTCATATGCTGATGGTGACACTTTCAGGGTTCTTTTAGTTTGGATGGGGTGCAGCTGCTCCCACAGTCAATGACATGAAACTTGATGATGTGCCACACTCCTTTTGCATTTGTACCACATAAATAGAACAACACAGATGGATTTGTGCTGCCTTATGATACAGTCTTTTGCCTAACAATAGATTTTTCCTTAGCAGCTGGTAAAGCAGGAGTTTCATTGTCATATCTACTTATGCTCATTTATGTAAAGTGGCATAACTAAGGTCTGCTGGAGACTGAGCCATCTAAATGTTAGCTAAATCATTTTGCTTGTATGCTCTCTGTGACACTGAATGACAATGTATAGATAACCAGCTTGGCAGTATAGGCTGTAAGGTTCAGCAGTCCACCTGTTTTTGCCAAAAAATGACCACTATAAGCATAAATAATTAAATGCACCTAGAAAATACATTATTTGGACCTTTGTTCTTGTATTAGCCTATGTTTTTGACAATTAAAAATAAAAACCTTCAGTAATATTGTTTTTGTTCCTGTGTAGACTTCTGGGCTTGTCAGAAGAAGAAATAATTAATGCAACCCAGTTCCACCATCGCTTTTATTTGAGAAAGAGACAACACGTCCTTTTTATTGCTTAGGGCATTGTCACAAAGAAAAGGAAGTTCTGTTACTGAGTCTAGTGAGGTCAGTCATAAAACATTGGTTATTGCTTTCTGTTTATTCTTCATTGTTTCATACCTGTGCATTTTTCTGGAATTTTCTGGACCTGGGGTGAAATATTTAGATTAGATTTAGTGCTTTACGGTCACTGTATCCTTGATTGACCCCTTCCATTCACAACGGTTGAATTTCCTTTTCAAAGCAAATGACTCTCAAATTCTGCCCTCCATCTAGTTTTATAACTGCAACTGTCTCTTGGGCATCTCTTAGGAAGTTGCTGGTTTTGTTTTTTCCTATTTTTGCTCTTCATTATAGGTAAGAATTCCGTGCACTCAGGAGAGCATGCTCCCAATGCCTATTTGCTTTTCATGTTATTGTGCTGTTCTCACTTTTAAGTTCCTGCAACTGATTTCTAGATGTAAGAAGGAATATTATAAACATGTGAAAATGTTTTCTTTTCTTTAATAAACATTTTTCCAGAATGTTTATAAAACATTTTGGAACATTTGACTGGAGCTTTCTCTATACTGAAATAACCCTTCTATTTAGAGAGTAAAATGTAAACTGTCATCACACAGTACTGTTTACCTTATTCACCAATGACTTGGATGAAGGTGCAGATCCCTCCTCATCAAGTTCGCTGGTGACACCCAGCTGGGAGGAGTGGCTGATACCCCAGAGGGCTGTGCGGCCCTCCAGAAGGACCTTGACAGGTTGGAGAGATGGGCAGAGGAGAACCTTCTGAAATTCAACAAGGGCAAGTGCAGGGTCCTGCACCTGGTGAAGAATAACCCCATGGACCAGCACAGACTGGAGACTGAGCTGCTGGAAAGCAACCCTTCAAAGAAGGGTCTTGGAGTCCTGGTGGACAAGAAGCTGTCCATAAACCAGCAGTGCTCCTGGGGCTGAGGAGGTCAATGCGATCTTGGGATGCACTGGGCAGATCATCGCCAGCAGAGCAAGGGAGGCGATCCTGCCCCTCTGCTCAGCCCTGGTGAGGCCTGACCTCGAGTGCTGTGTCCAGTTCTGGGCTCCTCAGGACCAAAGAGACATGGAGCTCCTGGAGCAGGTCCAGTGGAGGGTGACAAAGGCGATTGAGGGAGAGGAGCATCTCTCTTACAAGGAAAGGCTGAGGGAGCTGGGCCTGCTCAGCCTGGAGAAGAGGTGACTCAGAGGGGACCTCATCAATGTCTATCCTTATCTGAAGGGAGGGTGTCAGAGGATGGATCCAGGCTCTTCTTGGTGGTGCCAAGCAATAGGACAAGAGGCAATGGGCAGAAAGTTTTGGCAAATAGCAAGAAAAACAACTTTAGTGTATGTATGTGACTGAGCACTGGAGCAGATTGCCCAGAGAGGTTTTGGAGTTTCCTTCATTGGAGATGTTCAAGAACCATCTAGAAGCAATCCCATGCAATGTGCTTTCGGATGTCCCTGCTTGGGTAGGGAGGTTGACCCACTGTGGCCCCTTCCAACCCTACCCCATTTGTAATTCTCTGCTTCTGTGAAAATAAGAAAAAATATTCTTGAAAGTATATTTCCCCAAGTTGTGACAGCTACTGAAAATGGAAATGTTCCCCCAGTTCAATGAGAAAGAACTTTAGAATAGTAAGTGCAACAGTAAAGGAAACTAACAGAACATATTAAGGGGAAAATGATTTTTAATTTTTGTTTCTTTAATTTAAGTTTATTACTTATTAATATTGACCACACATCAGAAGCAACATATTTAAAATAATCACATAAGGTAATTTAACACTTGTCCATGAAATTTTAGAGTTCTTTTACTGAGAAACATTTTTATACTCTAGGTGAAAAAAGCCATAATTTGATAGATTTGTGGAAGCAAAGTTGCTTGGGACTTTGAATACAATCATCTCAGTCTCACCTCTGGTTCAGGACATCTTTAAAGTGCAGACTGCTGGAAGCTGAGATGACACATTAGGGAAGTGTAGCTTTTGTATTCATGCCCTGTACATCTTGTAAAGGTCATGTATTTAGGCTAACAAAGTTTTTCTTGGGGCAGTATAACTGTATTTACTCTTTTAAGAGTTATCCTTACATATACGCATATTTACAGATGTATAACTTGGTTCCAATATGACCTTTTTCTGATGCAAACCTATATCAACAATAATGTCCCACAAATTATGGTCTCTCTATTCTTGTCATGACCTTTGTCGAAAACTCAGTCTCCTATGCTATAAATTACATGGGGTAAGATTTGTATTTCTTTCTGTCTCCAGGTTCTTGGTACTAAAATAAATTTCATGCAGTCTTTTAGGCTGCTCTTCATGCTTCCCTGCTATTTCATCGTCTTCCTCCCATTTCTGTGTTTTCTCCTCATTCATTAAAGTCTTATGCTTTCCTGGCTTCAATCTGACTTTCATCAGTAGCCCTTTGGATTCCATCTCTTTCAACACTCATTTCCATAAGTCACTTTACTCTGTATGGTGATCTGTTCCTAGAATTACTTTTGAGCCTGAATATGTTATTAAGTCAGTTACATCTGCCAGATCACTGCCTTTGATCAAATTTTGGCATCGAAACAAATTTGTGCTATCTTTTGAGGAGAGAAAGCGAATGAAGTGGAACTCATAACAAGGTATGTACCTCCACTTTACACTTTAGTGCAAGCTACTTTTTGGAAATCAGTGCACAGCCTTGACTTTTGGGTTGTGACTGACTTAAAATAGATGTCTCTTGCTGTAGAGCATGGCACAACTTTGACAATAGAAGTGAAGTTCATGCTGGCTGCAGGAGTGATGAATGTCAAACTGTAGCAGAGGAGCAACATGTGCCACATTCTTAAAAATAATCCTTATGGGTTATGGATTATGCTTGGCCCTATCACCACTCCATCCAGTTTGTGCATGCCCTCTGTTCTTGTTGGAAAATCACAAGAAGCTGAATCACTCTCACTTCTCTGCTGCAAGGTAAGAAGCCTTCAGCTCTGCTGGTGACACTGGTTATGTTATTCAACTTCATTTTATCCTCTGCTATCAAGCTCGGACAACAGATTGACATTTCTGTAAGATTCCTACTGAAGTTCTGTTACTTACTGGCTCTGCTGTTTTGAAGAAAATAAATTTTTTAGATGAGCACTTATCTCTGTACTCTTCAAAATATACTAGCTAAATGTTAGGTGACTACTGGAAATGATTTTTGTAAAGTTTAACTCCTGAACCATTCCAGTTTAACAGCGCTGTAGCTGTCTTGCCAAGAGAACAGTAACATTTCTCAGACTGCTTTCCTAAAGGCAATCATCTCATGCAAGCAAGATGTCTATCTACTGAGCCTATTCCTTGCCTAACAGTTTTTTAACCTAAAGAGTGATTTCAAATAAGATAGGAAAATGCCAAAAACAATTAATATCTTAGAAGTTTTGAGAAAATTAACCGAGGGAAGACAAAGTAAGAGCTCTGACTGACTTACTGCCTGTTTAAGAATAACTCCGTGGCCAATCAGTGCAAATGCAGCTGGTAACGGGCCACAGCTCACGCTGTCTCTTCCCCAGTGGAGGGTTCAAAGGGAGACAGAAGGAGCTGTAATCAGTGTAATGAGGTAAGCAGCAGGGAGAGAGATTGGGATAAAGGTTACAAATCTACAGGAAACCACTCTCTTGCAGTTCTGCTGCTCCTGGCACAAACTGTCTTCCTGCTTTTTAGGTTCTTTTTTTCATAAGATATGTGTTATTTCTGTGACTGCTTCTATCACAGTTTCTCTCACTATTTTAGGTGTCAAGTTTTAGGTGTCAGTACCTATTTCATTCATGAGAGTTTTCATGCAGACATTTTCAGTCTGACTGATAGCTCTAATATATCCGTAATACAAGTAGAGGAAACATTCTTATGATACCATGGCATAATCATCAGTGCAATCCTGGACTGCAAGCAGCTGCTGTCATGATTCTTAACTGTAAACAAATGACACTGTTTCTTGAGGACACAAGATGGTGTCTTAAGCTATTTTTATTTATTGCTTTAAAATGAACCTTTCAGAAACATCAAGAAGTTTTGCTGTTTTAAGTGAACACACTGCAGATAATGCAAGAAATGAATGAAAATTCAAGTAACTGAAATAAAGAAGTAATACAACCCAGTTTAAAAAAGACCAAGACCTAATGAGTATAAATTTATTCAGTAGAAAATTTCCTCAAAATAGAGACAAACACAGGAATTAAAGAAATACAAAAAGGAACAATGGAGCATATACTGCACAATATAAACTGGAATAGCTGCAATGCACTAATAACATTGTTATTAGTAATTATTAAAAATTACAATAATGTACCAACAAGGAGTCTTTGCCAGGAGTGGGACCTCAGGTTGAATCACAGTGAACAGAGTCTGTTGCTGTCTCAAACCCTTTCAGTGATTTCAGTGGAAGATGAAAATGCAGCAGGGGTACGGAAGGTTTGCTAGGTAAAAATCCCAGCACAACCCAGCCTCGGCTGAATAATGTGCAAGGAGAGCCCACGCAGACAGGAGCCACAGTGCTCGTTCATTCTGCGGCACTGCCTCCTGCAGCCAACACCCCCAGCAATTGTGAAACCACAGAACTGGGCTGCCTTCATGGGTTTGATATTTTAATTCGTGTATTAGCTTTATGAGGGAGGACAAAGATAATTTCAGAGTGCACAGTGATTTTGAGAGGATGCATAGCTATTTATTTACTATTTCTTCACTACATGCACAAGAAATCAGTCATTATCTTTGGCTCAAAACAAGGCGAAAAGACTGTCAAATACACAAATTTTCAAATATTGTTTGCCTTCAAGGGTAGAAAAATGGGATTTGAGTATTAAGATACTTCTATTAAAATTTCTTTAAGTGCTTTCAGAAGCTTTTGGAGATGACAAGGGACTCACATCTTTTTCAAGGTTAGGTTACAGACTTGGATATATGGCTAGAAAGTGAAGTACAACTTTGAGTAATGATAGTTACACCTGGCATATCTCTTAGTTTGATTTGAGTGCATCTCTATAGGTAGCTTATATCACTATGGAAAAATAAGCTAGGCTAAGCAAAACAATTTCCACTTTTAGATATCCTGCTCTACATCAGTTGTAATTAACATTAAACTTTCAGAAATACAGAGCCATAAAGTACTAGAAAATTTTAGCTCTCAGAAGGACCGCTAGAAGTCTGAGTTAAAGTTGGGAGCATGTTGTGGCCATTATCATTCATTGGCCAACTGGATCCTGGAGAGAAAGTAAAACCCTAATTTTATAGTCACAAAGTGCTGAGCAGAGGTTCAGCTTAGTAGCTGTTCAAGAAACGGGTGAAAAGAAAATTGTTTTTATAAAAAAGACTTAAACATGTATAACAGGTTTTGTGATGATTAGTAAATATGCCTCTCCCCATCTGCTCTGAAGGAATGGTTGGCATGGCATTTTCTGTGCACTTTGCCACACAAACCCACAGGAGCAGCTGAAAGCTGCAAATCTTGGCTCTGCTAAGCAATCCACTGAAATCCATGTGGAGTTGTGGAATGCTTTTTTTTAGCTACCCCAGGCAGCTTGGCCTGGTGTATTGATAGCAGGTGGAAAAATCATTTCTCTTGTCTCATATCTGAACATGAGAGCCTTGTTCAAGAGGGGAAAAAAATTGTGGCTTCGCACTTTTATTTTAAAACATTGTCTTCAAAAGATTTTAGGACAACAAGCACAACTTGGATTGGGGTTCCTAGACTGTGTCAAAATATAGCAAGCTGTAGCCAAAACATCAGGGCACTAGGATTTCTGTTTCTGTTCAGCAAGGGCAATCTTTCCACCCACACAATGAAATTTTCTATATTTTTAACAACTTTGCAGCTGCTGTCGTCATGAATATCCCTTAGTTGCTGTTCTGAGATGGATTTGCTGATAACCACACTCAAAGAGGAGGGGCAGTGTTAGTCTCTTGAGGAGCCTAAGGAAAAAGAAATGCATCGGCCTCTCCCTCCTTTCACCCACATATTGAATGATTCGAATTTCTTCGTAACTTAACCCAGCAGGGACATAACCACGTACTGGGCTTGGGGCTCAGACTGTCTCCTTTTTTTTCTGACACCTGCTCTGCCCAAGAAAATGCTTCTCTTTTCATTATCAGTAGGCAGTGAAATTAGAACGGCATGACAGCTGTATTTATTTATTGGGAGTTTATGAATCAGGTTTTGATTTGAAATAAAAACAAAATCTCAGCCCAAACTGCTGAGTTTGCCTGATTTTGATTCAGATTTGGTGGTCTTTTTTTAATGGTTTATTAAACTATCAAACCTCTTTTGCTGAGCTCTGCATTTGTAAACCCACACCTTTTAAAGTAATGAATGAAGACAAGGAATGTGATGTGTATCTTTGTTAATGTCTACAAAATACTGTAGGCAATCCTTAATGTTTTTGCTCAACTATTAATGAGATGAAAAGTTTCCATATAAAGAAAAATAAAGGAATTTTGGCTGAGAGATAGAGCAGGTGAATCAGCAACACAGTAAAGCAAGCTGGACCAGATTTCATTTTGTGAATTCATGCAATATAGCCCTTAGAATAAATTAAAAGATAATAATTGAGAGAGCCTTATCAAATCTATTTGTGGCCTATGTAAAAAGCATACATGATGGCAATCCAGCTGTGAATCACGGCATCGAATCAAGCAGTACATTTTATATTCTAGATAACGAATTGAGATATTATCTCTATTCTAAAACCAGATCACTGTGTCAGCTTTGCCTTTGTCATTGTGCAGCTCAGCTGTAGCTCTCATGTGTTCAAGCATTTCTCTGTAAGACACAGTTGGAGTTGAGGATCACGTTGACAGAAACATATGCGGAACCGGCAGCCATTAAATCTCTCAGTCAGAGTTTTCTGGCAGACACAGATGAAAGTTGTAGCAGGCTCTCTGCATTTTTCAGGGAAACAGACTTCCAGTTTCATGTTGGGCGATAGCACTGAGTGGCACATGACAGACTGCAAGAAAAAATACTTGGATTTCAAATACTTTTCCAGACATACTGTTATTAACCCAGTTTTTCAGTAGCAGCTGTTTATATTTAGGAACCTAAATCCCTGCATTTAAATGCTCAATGGAAAACTCTCCTGTGTGCAGAACACTGATTCATGTGCTAGTTAGAGCTTCCTTAAAGCTTTATGTTTATGCTTGCATCTCTCTCTGGTACTCCTGAGGGTCCTAAGGGCTAGAGTTCCTTTGCTGACTCTGAAAAATCATTAAGTATCACTATGACATAGTGATTTTGCTTTAAAAATGGACTGCACATGCTTGCCTCCCACTTAAATGGCTGGAATACATTTATGATGAGATCCTGGCCCTATTTGGTTTGGTAGGGTGCTTTTTGCCATTGTCAGGAACAGAATGATATTTGATCATTTTATCAGGTTATTTCTATGGCACAGTGTGTCTCTGTCAGCCAACTGAATACTAGCCGAGTTCTCTGTGTGAGCTAGTGAGCTCTGCTTCTTTGGGGCATAAACCATAGTACCTCTGGACAGTTGTGCATTACGCGATGCAGAAATACAGATTTACAGGAGTACAGGTGTTCTGCCAGATTAGGAAGGTGGGTGATTATTACCAATACACAAGACCAAGTACAGGATGGTACTCTTATGAAAACTCAGGGATCAGCCATGAACCAGAAAGGCAGAGTATCCTTCAGAACTGTTTAGCAGGAAGACAGTTTGGATTTACACTGCTGTTAAGGTTTTTTGAGACGCTGCAGAAGAAGGTCACATGGCTGTCTGCTTTCTGTACTTGTCTCTTTGCTCTTATATTTCCTGCAAATGTACAAAGCCATGCAGGGTTGTTTTTAGGTATCAGCAGTCAAGCAGAACCAGAGCAAATTTTGCTGTGACATTGCATACTAAGGCAGTTCTGGTATTGACTTTAAGTGAAACACGAAGAGCCTGGTAAATGGATGCTCTGATTAATGGCTGTTGTGCATTCTCAGACTGATCGTGGGATAGCAAAGTAACACCTTGAAGTGTTTGTTTGTCTCTATATCAGAAAGGAGAGCTAGCTCTTGCCAGACATTTATCACTGGGTGGTCTGGTGACAATGCCAGTTACAAAGCAGAGCAGACAATGGGTTTTTATTGCTCTGTAGAATATTTAAATGGTGTTCATACTTGATGGGTGGCAATGCTCAGAACTGGATACCTTTCATATGAAGAAACATGTGTGTATTGAGGCAACTGTGTCAAAGAAAATGTTTTGGGTTTTTTCTGGGGGGAGCGGGGATAAAACTCACTCAACTACAGACAACAGGTGGTTTTTACCTTCAGGTTTTTCTCTCTCTTTGTTTCAGTGAATCTTGAAAAACTTCTACACAATCTTCAAACTAGCTATTCAAAGAGAAAGAACTTTTAACATAATGCCATGTCAGTCATATCAAAACAAAGAGAAGCAGAAGAGGGCTCCAAGCCAAGCAGTTGCTACTGCAGTTGGTACAGCAACTGGATGTTAAGTAGAGAGTGAAGTTAAAAACAAGTTTGGGGCTCAGCTTTCTGTACACACATTCAACCTTATTTTCATGCTTTTTTCAATACAGATTGACATTAGAAAGTTGTGTTTATCTGAACATAGCTTTAAAATAATAGTAATCGTGCTTTTTACATGTTTACCCTATAAATACATCCAGATTTTTTTGCTCTATTTTACTCTTTTACTCTTTTGCCTTCAATGAAGAGTTAGACCACTTTGTGGCTAGAAATACATGCAGATACTTGGCATGAGTAATTTCATTTATATATTTTGGAAATATGTGTACTCCAACTCTGAAACTCTTTAAAGGTTTCCAATATTCTGAAAGTGCTGAAGCTCAGTTGAATTGACTGGAGTATATTTCTCTTTATCTCAGTTGAGGGTGTATACTTCTTTTTCTCTCAGTCAAATCTTTGATTTCAACATGGTAAGAGTGTATACCTGTGGCTCTGATTTAGAAATGTGCATAGTTCCTTATTAAAATTATCCTTTTTCATCAAAACCTGTCTTTAAATAATACTGGTGCTAGTGTTACTTTATCTGGATCATTGTCTGGTCCACAGTTTCTACTGAGTAAGAAAAAAATAATAGATTATGAGCCTGTAATAACTCATGATGTGTGGTGGTTCTGTACACAGTCTTAGCTTCCAGATAATACTAGGAAAAAATCAGCCCCTCTGTATATAATTCAATCATTCCATACCTGGTGCCATACAGGAAGAATCAAGGGTTATGAAAAACACTTGTATAATATAGAAAAAAAAAAAAATCTAACCCCTAAAAAAAGCTTTATCTACACTACTTGTCACATTGCTCAGAACCCAAAGCTAAGTTTTGCGTATTGAACTAAGACAAGCTGCCAGCACTAGTGATACAGTGACTTTTAGATGCGTGCTGGGGTGATGATTGGAAAATACCTGAAACTCTGGTCTTGAAAGAATCTGTGTGTGCATGGGCGGCCCCCTAAGCTTGTGGTACACAGCTTCATGCACAGTGTGCCATTAGAGGATTTGTACGTCAGGAACAAATACTAGCTTTAAAAATTCACTTACTGAGGGTAAAGGCATTACCCATTTGGATTAAAAAATAAATGTTTTCTCTTATGACAGATATGTGAAATATATTTTTCCTTGGCTCCAAAGAAGGTTTTTCTGTATGTTGCTAACCATTGATTCTCTGAACACTGAATGTCAAATTCATTAGCGTGGGCTTATCCACTGGAAAAGGGTGAGGAGGAGAAGATATGCTCTCCCTAATAGAATTAGTAACTACACAGTGGTTTGCAACATGAGCTCAGAATATATGATGCTGCTATTTGGCCTAATCTTTTGGGACATGGCAAGTTCCAGGGTATTGATAATTTCAGATTAAATTTAGCTCTTAAATTTGAATTGGTCCCTCCAGCACTGCTGTCAGACTAATAGCAGCAATAAGAAAGATCTCTTCCCTTCTTAGATAAGAAACATTCAGGCAGAGCTTTAGCCCATCCCCCAAGCACAGCACTGTTACTTCCACAGCATTAACTGCATGATGACTGTGGGTAAAATACACTATAGGCTTTATGCTGGCCATTTCCATTTGATTTTGCAAATCAAATCTGCATAGTTAGGATCAAACTTCTTGGCTGATTGGATTAAAAGATGAGACATTTGGATGAGGGAAATAGATAATGTACTCTCTCAGATCTGAAAAATGTCTAACTATTCAATTCCAGCCTTACTGAAGTATGCCTGAGAGCCGGATTTGGCTCACAACTGCAGGCTTTGATGATTGTTGTGGTACTTTCTATGCACGAGGTTATAAAAAGTCAGGCACCTAGAGGCAAAAACGAGTGCCCTTAGGCATGCAGGAGGAGAGCTGTGTGTCTGAGCAAGGCTGTGGCTCAGCACACAGTGTGACACAGCCTGGCACTGGGGCAGGGAGGGCAGGGAGGGCGTGGGGAGGCACCAGAGCAGGTCCTCTGCTGCTTCCTCTGCTCCCAAAGTGTTGCCTCCAGCTGAAGGGACCCCAGCAGAGCTACTCGTCCAGCTGATGCAGAGAACAGAAGGGATTCCTTCTGCTGTCTGCCTGCTGCTTGATCCACCCTATTCTGACCACACACTACACACAGTTTTGATATTTAATACACAGGGAGAGACTGGCAAGTTTTAGTGCTCTTTATTTACAAACTATCAACAGGGAATCACTCTGTCTATCAGACACCTCCTTAGGTGAAGCTAACTGACATGCACTAGTAAATAATATAGTGGCCTTGGTGTTTGCCACTAAAATGGGTGTCTTAGAAACAGTACTTGGTCTATAAGTAAATAAAGTAGCAAAATAGTTATGGAAGTGAGTTTTGTTCCGAGGAACACATGCCACGACTGAGAACACAGTAACTGTCACATGAAGAGAGCAAAGCATAATAAACCTCCCTCTCTACTTCTGTTCCAGCTCCCTCTTTCCCAGCTGTGACCACAGCCCTCTATCCCACCTTCAACCTCCTTCACTGCCCCACAAATGACATACCTTAATCTCTAGTGGCTGTGCTTCCATAGCCTCCCTGCCTTGGCATCTAGGACAGTAAGACAACGTGGTCACTTCACTGGCACACTACAAAGCCAGTACTTTTCGCACCCCAGAGGGAAGGAAATTGAATCAGGAGGATATTTATAGATTATTCAGATGGAATTTCTGATTGCTTTGGAAAAACAGCAACTAGGAATTAAACATGAAACATTTGTACCCTTTTTCTTCTCTTGAAAAAGATCTAGACTGCAAAAAGAGGCATTCAAAATTGTGGACTGTCAGAATGAAAGTTGCTTACACATTTTTAATTCTGTTCCTCTGTACTTATGCATTATGAAAGCAGAATTCATTCTGAGCCATTCCCACGGCCTGTTCCTATAAAGGTTGTCAGACTAGATGATCAAGATGAGCCCTTCTAGTTTTGTAACCTATTGAGTTCTGATCTAAAATGACATGACCACACACCATTTTCCCCACAGCCGTGCCTACTTCTGTGCACCAGGTAGATCTGTACTGTGGCTGAATTAGTTTGCTGTCTCTGGGATAACTGTTCCATTTGTCAGAGAATTTGTGAGATATATAGGGTAGAATGGGTATGCTTTAAAAAAAGTAAAAAAAATGGATAGTCACTCTAGGGAGTTGAATTCTATCCTTGAGTCTGTCACATAGTTTCTGTGTAGTGTAAATTTAGACTGGCTTTCAACAAGCAATCATTCATTTCTGAAGACGTAAGTTGTGTTGCTGATCACTTAATAATTGGAAGTGTTGGGCATTTAAAGTTGTAGTTAAAAGCAAAACCTTTATTTTGTTTTATATTATAATTCTGATGCACAGAATTATAATTTCTTTGCAGAAGGACTTGAAGCTGGGAATCCAAATTAGAGCAGAATTCTGATATTTATGTATCTGACAACAGAAATCCCAGCTTCCGCAGCAATAAAAATGAATATGAAGAATATTTGTGAAGAGTTATGAACATTGGACAAATGGAGGTAAATAACTGGGTGTTCAGAAAAAAGATCAATTAATGTGCCTTAAATAAGACAATAACACACAACCATTTATGAAAATAAAGCAGAATAAGAAATAGCTGATCATTCTTCTACTGCACAAAATGAGAAATGTTTCTACAGAAAATAAATCTAATTTATGTAATACTACTTTATAGTATATGAAAATGAGTGTATATGATTTTCAGAAACATTTCAATGACGAACAAAGCTAGATAAAGGACAAGTTCTTGACTTATTAAAATTGTGAGCTGCTTTCATAAAACCCATATTAGGCAGAGATCTTCACCGACCCCTCAGTTCCAGACAACACTTTTCATTGTCCTTTAAAATCAATAATAGCAGAGTACTACCAGGATAAAGTAAAAGGGGTGAATGTGCACTATACAAAGCTACATGAAGTACTTTATTCTCAAGATGACTTTTGGGACTATCAGTTATGTTCCTTAATCTGTCATCTGGGGAATGTTGATCAGAAATGCTTTTAAGATAACATAGCTAAAATATTAGAGTTGTAGAATTTCCCACCCACTATGAGCATTTCTCTTGATTATTGAGCATCTTTTTTAAACCACTGCAGTGTTATGTCACACACTTTGGCACTGCCAGGTGTGGAACATTCCAAGGCAATAACTACAGTCTCACAGTACATGGACACATGTTGTGATCTGTGAAGCTTCAGAGAATAGCTCAAAAGGGTGCACACATATCCCTTGCACAGAAATATTTTTCCAATCCCTGCATCAGATTCATGAATTCTAGTACAGTGACTAAAGCATATATCTCTTGGAACTAAAGTCACTTGCAATAATGGTTCAACAGTCAGTTTAATAAAGGAATAAAAAAATTGATCAGCTGGACAACATAGGTTCTCTCTTCTAGATGTAGGGACCTTCTGAGACAGTAGAAAGAATCTGATTCTTTCTGCACTGAAAGAATATTGCAGCTAAGCTGTAGCTGTATTTTCTAAACTGCAAGAATCACCAAAGAAGGATTTTGGAAGGTGTATATGATTTACCAGTTTACTGTGCTAACATGAATTTAACAGGTGTGATACATCAACACAGTATTATGAGCTTAAGATTAATTATAGTACTCTTTTTCATCAAGCAGCAAACTGCAGCGGCATATTGCACAAAGCTCAGTGTGTTCAGTCACTAGGCATTTATGCCTGCTGCCGAAAATAGAATGTCTTTCTCTGATGGGTTAATCCCTCTTTGGCTCTGATCCTGGGTAGATTACTAGTTATAGCATGCTATGAAAGACTGCTGTGTAAGGCAAGTATTTCACTTAAGTCACTTGGCCACATTCTCTGGACAGTAAAAGTTTCTTGTGCATTTTCTTGCAATGTGGGGAATTTCATTGTCTTTGCTAAAGCTTCCAATTATATTTTAATAATTATTTTTTATTATGTATTAGAATGTTCTTAATCATAACATACTTTGAATGCTGGGGAAGAAATCAGTCTTTGATTTTGCCTAGGAGTTCTAATCAGTATGTGTTCATAATTAGAGAACAAAATGCATTTGGTTATTCTGTATCACTTGGGGTTTTTTTAAATTCTGGTGGCTTAAACTTTAGGACAAGACTGCAGTGATAACTGCAGTCTACTTCATACCCACCCGAAGGTCAATAAGTATCAGAGCTTGGCAAAGAAAAAAGAATATTCCTTAAACATTTCTCAGTAAGAAAAATGAGTTAATTTCAGCCAAGATTATGTCCCTATTTAAGGACCTTTTCAGTAATGTCTAATGAATTGAATTTTCCTGAAATGACTGTGTGTAGAAGCCAAGTTATAAACTTTAGAAAGTTTATGCTCTTGTGTCAAATAGGGATACATTTAAAGTGCTTGATTTTTAAGATGGGCTAAACACTCATTTTTATCCAACCAGTTCATGTTAAAATACTCTTGGTGTTCAAATCGTTATCCTCATAGCAAGTCAGCAAAAATTTGTTGATTACAAGTTGCCAGAGCTTGATACTTGGTCAGAGAGTGGAAATGACACTGTGCAATTACCACGAGTAACCAGAGCTCCCAGATGCTCTGGGGACTTCATGAGGAAACATTGAGACATTAGCTCAAGTGAAATGAAAATTTCACCCCAAAGACCTACGTTCCTATGAATAAAGATAATTTTTAAAGAAATTAGTCTGTTAACATGTGCAGACAAAATGGGGATAAGTACTCCATTATCTGCAGAAAATATTGAAAAGGAGTGGGAAATTGCACCAGGAGATGTTTAGATTACACACTAAGAAAATTTTTTTCACAGAATAAGTTGTAAAGAACTGCCCAGGGATTTGGTGGAGTGACCATCCCTGGAAGTGTTTAAAAAACATGTGGATATGGCATTCAAGGATACAGTTTAGTTGTGAGCATAATGGTGATACTATTTTGGCAGCTGGTCTTGATCTTAAAAGTCTCCTCCAGCCTTAATGATTCTGATTCTGGGAGACATACAAACAAAAAAATCAAAGAAATAAGGTAAATCAGGAATATTTTTAAGTATATTTATCAAAATGATTAAAGTTTCATTTCTCATAGAAGAGAAGGATCAGCATCAGGGCCACATTAGTGACTGCTGATATCAGATTTTTCAAGGTCGACTAGAGCATTTGTACTAGAGAGATCTGCCAAAACCAACAATACCATATCACACCTGTCAGAAGCTACAAAATAATTGCCCTTGAGTGAGTCATGTTAACATCCATGTACTCTGCAAACCAAGCAATTATAAACAGGTCTCTGCTCTCCCTGCCAGTTATTATAGTTATTTGTTCAATTTGTTGCTTTGCCTCAATCCTAGTTAATGTGACTTATGAGCACTTAGTGCATACTGACTGGAAAGACAAAGGAGAAAAGTGACTCTGCTGAGTGTTTGGGCAATTGTCCAAAAATCCTAAATCTATAGTGACAGACAAAATTGGTTCTGACTCACAGGAGAATGCAGGATTGTGGGGAGAGATGTTGCTAGCTGGCAAGAAAACAACAACAGAGAAATTAAACAAAAAACAGTATACTGTAAAGGAACCAAAGTTTATTTTTTCTAGGGCATGACAATAAATGCTTCTGTAGCAGTTTCAAGCATTGCTGACTGTGCTGGTATATTGACATGACGAAAAGTTCACTTTCAGTAGTTTCATTTTGTAAAGCACCCTACAATAAGAATTAGAAAAATTCATATTAACCTCAATATATTATATGGGATATGAGGAAAATTATGTCCTTATGAACTTGGTTACCTATAAGTTCATCCAGTATTCAGGTGATGACTTAGATTTTCTGAATAGCAGATGTTCAGAAATTGGGAGACAGAAGCTGGCCAAGAAAGCTGCCTCAGTAGCAGTGCAGGTTATAAATTCAGCATGGACAATCTGTTCTCCAAAACAGAGCTAAAGTGATTTAAAAGGTTCATCAAGGTCACTGAAGAATACTATACAGCAGTGCTCCAAAGCACCAGCTGTCAGGACTGTCAAGTCTTGCTAATGAACTGGGGAATCTGTAGAAAATAATACTAATGCTAATTGAAGCTTGAATAGCTTGAAATCTAGTAGGTCATGGCTATTGATTTATTTCCTATGATAATATCCCAGTATGGGGCAAAGCCTAGTCACCTACAGTATTAGCTAATCCATTGCTGATGCCATTCATACAAATTCCTAGTAGGTTTGAAGCCCTCCTCATGAGATGAAGAATTTGGTTGCATATTTTGCAGATGGTGGATCACTTTTTGCTTTTCTACTAAATCCTGAGCAGTGGCTTAGCTTCAAAGAAAGCATACAAATGCTCTGAGTCCAAGAAGAATTCGCCAGTAAAAGCTTTCTCTGGGGGCTGGTATGGGAATAATCAGAGTTAGAATTCAGAACTCAGCCTAGCTGTAGACCCAGGCAGAGTTTTAGTGTACACTTGAGTTTAACAGAACCAGTAAGCCCTACTTCTTGGTTCAGGAGTCTCTGCACTGTATGGAATATGCCCTTTATGCCCCTTTTGAATCCAGTTGCATTTTAAAATTAAGACTTAAATTCTTCCAGGAATATTATCCATGTCTAAGCAGCCTGTCTCTCAAGAGGTTACATGAAACACATAACAAGCATGCTTAATTTCAACACAGTTTGTAGGTCATGTGTCCTGAACATTCAGAAAACATTTACAGAATATCAGTCTGGGACTTGATAGTCTTCAAGTGCAGAGGTCCAGGCAGGTTCTGTTGTTTCTTTAATTGAGTTTTTGTACTTTATTTTAGAAATTAAGTAAATAGGAATCACAGCTTGTGAATGATGTTTGTGTGAATACATAAAAGCTCTATAGGAAGGCACTTTGAGTTTTGGGAATGGGGGGTCTGTCTCTACCACCCAAAAGGTACGGATCCTCAGAGTCATATATTAAATCGTTACTACTTAAACACACACTTGTCACGTCACCAGACAGACCTCCCTTTGCTCCTTGTCTCTGCTTGTACTGTACCACCATAGCAAATGAATCTATTTAGTGACAAGTTACAATTTTCCAGATTTATGCTGGGTTGGAAAAGTCCCCATAGTGTCTGTACATATTTTCCAATTTAGCCTCCTAAGTAAATCTCTGGGTTTTGAATTGCAATTAGTTTCAACTAGCAAGCAATTAAATGCAAAATGTTGTCTGATGAGTGCTCTAGTTGCATTTATGATCTTCACGTTTAATTTCACACTATGAAGATTGTAAGGTTTGCTTGACAACCAAATACTGAATTTAAGAGTGGAATTGTTTTAACTGAGCTATGCAGTTTATGTATTCTCAATGTTATGACAAAACTTTACTAATGTTTTATAATTGTTTTTATTTCACTCTGACACTCTCTAAGAGTAGTTATCATAAACAGTTGCTAACAGATATACAACAGATATGTCTCACTGACCTATGCCTGATCCTACGTATAATAAAAAAGAGAAGTTGCTAAAATCTCAAGAAGCTTAGGATTTAAATAAAGCAATTCAAAAGGCACCAATTGAGGCAATCATGGTAAGATTTTGGGTCTTTCCATATTCAGATCCATATTTTCAAGCAAAGACAAAGCAAGTTACCATTCTTTGATACTAATGGGATGATTATCTAATTTTTCTCCAAAAGATATTTCTTTTAGTACCTTTTTTTAGTACCACTGTTAGTGCTCCTTGGCTTTTACAGTTCATGGCTGCAAAGAATGCAATGGAAATTATCTATTATTTAATGAACTTTTTATAAAAAGATCTTAAAAAGATCACATCTGCTCTTTTGATGTTTAATTTCCTTAACTCACTAGAGAAACACCCTCCTTTCAGCCACCAGAAATCCCAAGGTGGCCATCAGACATGATTTCACCTCTAATGCTCAGCCCTTATTGACTTTTCCCCAAAGGCACGTGCTATGTGGCAAACACTGTAAGACGGCTGCCAAAAGTCTGGCTTTCTGGTTCAAGTAAGAACGCTGCAGAAACTGGAGATCGGTGTGACTCTGGAGTCTGGATTTATAGATTAAAAATAGCTGATGCATCAAATGGGGCAGTTTTCATGTGAGACTTTTATGCTGAAGGGCTGAAACTGTTAACAACTCTTGAAGTGTGTATTTTTGGAAATTAACCATTTGGAAGCTTGACCCAAGTGATCTCAGTCCCTATTGCAGAGGTGGAATGTATACAGAAGCTATCTAGTGACTAGTCACGTGGGAATGCTCACAAGTTTTTTTCTTAATTTAAAAATGATGACATGATTACAGATTTTGATTCAAAATGCCTTTAGGTGTTTAATGAAGTGTCAGGTTCTATAGGCACTACATGCACTGTATAGGAAGTGCAGATCTCAAAAGCATTTTGAAGTGAATGGTGACACACAAAAAAATAACTTAAGAGCACAGTAAATATAATGAAATATAATGAATGAATGATGAAGTGAATGATGAATAATGAATAATGAAATAGCAATTTCAGCATGACAAGTTTCATTATGGTGCTGTACATCCTTGGCTATTTTTACTATTTTCAATGTATTGATAGAATTCATATATCATATAAATCCAGTACAGTGACAAATTTTAATTTTGTTTCCTTTTCTATTAAAAAACCCCACAAATATAATATAGTGATTTTCAGAAGATGAAGCTTGTAAATACAAGAATATTTATTTCCAATTTTTGCATTTTAAAAATTTCCTATAAAATAGTGGATGCTTTAATACTGATAAAATATTTGCAGTTCTTAATAATATTAATAATGCTTGTTATATATGCATAACGATTAAAGAAGCAAGGACATCAGAGTTACCTTTATTTTGTTTGTCTAGGAGAGATAAAGACTTTGATAAAGGAAAAGAAGGAAAATGAAAGTAAAAAAATAAGTTGATATAGCTATACATCTCCATTTTGCTGACCACAATTTCTGACCACATCTTAAAAAAATCATTAAAATACATTCTTATCTTAACATAAATGCTTAACTCATGTTCTCTTAGGTGAAATTTAAGCAGAAATGTAAATCCTCTATTAAATATGAATGTGATAACTCATTGGCAAAACAAAGCAAGTTTTTGATCAGGACTAATCAGTGAACGTTTATAAGGACAGGAGTTACCAGTACATCACTCGATGTGTCAGCCATGACTAAAATGCTTGTATTTGCTGTAGTGTGGTCTCTAAGACCAGTTTGTTTTAGGATTATAAGCTCAGTTAAATCTTCATAATGAGATGCCAAATTACTTGATCTTTCACATATCAAGATTCTCAAAGACTGTTTGGCCAAATCTGAGCAGGGAAGAAATCCTGTTAAACTGTTGAATCAAAATCCTAAATTATGCCCATGTGGCCTCTTTTTCTCACTGTTTTGAAATGAATTTAATGACTCATTAGACAGCACAGTGGCAGTTCTACCCTACTTCTTGCAAAAGAAAAACACTGCAAACATAAGAGGATTATATTATCATTAGGATTCCTCCTGAATTAATAAGCTTAAGAGGGACCTGAATTACAATAGAAGAAGATGAGTTACAGTAGAATATTTTACATGGTACCTTGAGTCTAGTTTGGAATCACTCCCTGCAGCCAATTCAGATGATGTGGTTTAGAAGACTCCCTTTTATCACTAAAGCTAATTAGGAAAGGCCTAATTAGACAAATTTAATACTGCTACTAATGAACAAAGATCAAACTATCTGGCATGCAGCTGCCGCTAAGAATATCTTATTCAGTCAGCATTTATACTCCCCTTAAATTCTGCTGCTATCCAGCATTGTGTGAGAATGTATTTCCCCAAAAGCCACTATTTATAGTGACAATAAATACTAGGGAAAGAAAACAGTACTCTATAGAGATATGTGCTTTGCAAGTGGCTGTAGAATGTCATTCAGTTGCACATGGAGCTCTGCAGGTTCAATTAATGACTTTCTACAGTTCCTTCCTGATGAAAGAAAGTTCAGAATGGATATTCATCCAGCCTGCATGGATGAATGGGGAAGGAATGGATGCACAGATGTTCTGTCTTATGTGGGATTTTATATTTTATCATTCTAGGGCAAGGGAAAAGAAATACTGTCTTGTCAGATATGCAGTTTTCCACCATAGGCAGAAGATATAAAACCACCTTCTGAATCTTTAATTTTAACTTGAGCAGAAGAGTCTCAGGAGTTGCAATTTATTTAGATTATTTTGAAAGAGCTTATCTGAAAAAAAAACAATGGAGTTATCACTTCTCACCTGCAGTATTTTGAAACTTGCAAAACACCATAACTGGACATCTGAACAGAAGATAAAACATCTCGGAGCTCTTGACACATTGGTAGAAACATGTTTTCTTTCACAAAAATGTGGCAGAGACAAGGACTTTCTTAGTGCTTAATAATTTGTCTCTTGAGTATTAGGATAAAGAAATAATTTAAAAATGTGGAGTATAAACAGGATTTAAAGTGTTACCATTTTAATGCAAAATTAATTATTAATACTTTATCCATGTTTTAATGATCACATCAGATCACATTACACAACAAGTCTTTGCTTTGCAAGGAATTACTGCATATAATATGTGAATGAAATAAACATACAGTATTTTAGATACACCTTCATAGTTGGATTTCTAGATATCAGTATATGGCATCTTATGGCTGTATTGTTTAACTCAAAATTATAGATGGATGAACTCAGGGCAGGGGAACAGAAGGCAGTATTTTAAAAACAAGTGGTCAAATGTGTTTTCCTATAGTATAGTCCAATAGTAATACTCCTAAGCAAAAATATATTTGGTCTTTAGGCTTTGGTGTATACAAAAGCAAAATTTCAAAAATTATCTACTTAACTCAAGGCCTCATATTTCTTTTTTATGTACAATTAACTGAGGAGCTTATGTGTTATTGACTTGCAACAAGATTTTAAATTCCATGTAATTTTTCAAATGTAAATTACATTTCAAAAATGCATAAAGTATTTTTTTAAATTTTAACCATAGGTGCAGAATTTTGAAAATATCACCCAAAGTGATTTTTTCAGGAGTCCCAGTTCCACAATGACAGAACTTAACTATCAGATATTTTCATTCTCAGTTAAGTGTTCCTAGCTTTATATGAAAAGTCAGTGCACAGTGGATATAGGTTACTATTAGTGTCTGTTATAGGGTAGCACACACTCTGTCTCCTCCTTGTTCATAGAATCAATAATTGCAAGATTCCTACCACCAAGTTTCACAGCAATAAACTCTTAAACTGCAGCAAGCTTAATAAAACCTGTTAACTCATCCTCTAAAAACCACCTTTAGCCATGTTTAGAATGGTAAAGAGCTAAATAGTATAGTTAGCACATTCATTGGAACTGAAGTGTCCAAACACCTCAATTTTCATGTTTGTCTAGATAGTAATGAACAGACAAAGATGGAATTAGGTTGGTTGTCACAGAGGACACAATGTAACAGCAGCCCATTTTTAAAAGAAAAAAGAGAAAACAATAGCCAGACCATCTTATTACCTAGATTTATCAACTTTTCATTTAATGAACACAGATACTGATGTATAGGGACTGAATGTGTGAGTTACAGTCATTCCTTGTGTTGTAGAAGAGAATCATGCCTAGTTCATCATTAGGCATGAATTTTTTTCTCAAGACTGTGAATCATTCAGTGTTTTGTTGCTTGACCTTGCTTTTCTGCCTGTTTGCATGTCTGAAACTGTATGTTGATCTTAAGCTTATTTCAGCTGAAGTGAGCTTGCTGGGCTCCCTGTTGAGCACGGCTGTTAGGCAAGACTGTTGCATGACATTTGGTTTAATTTGTTGACACTGAAATTCCCCGAGTTCAGCTCTGATGGAAGACAGATCATGTAATGCCCCTATGAAGGACTTGGAGCATTCTTTGCGTAGAGGCTTCAGACCAGAGAACTGTGCTAATACTAGATTAGCAAGAAGTTAGAACATTTTGGTAGTCCTTGTTTTAATGGAGATCTGAATTTTACCTTGTGGCTTAACACTTTTTTACACACCCGACAAGCAGTTGAAAAAAATTATTATATTTTAAGGTTTTGCTTCATTATTCAAAACACAGATTGCAGAAAGTTGCATATCTGAAAAAAAACTGCTTATCATGCCTGTCTGCCCAAAAGGCATTGAACAATCCTTGGATTTATTTCTGCATGGCTAGCAGTTATGGAAAAAATAAAGAAATTAGAGCAGTACTTACTAGACAATGAACACAATATTTCTGTCAGCATCTTATTATCTAGAAAAGATTAAATAACGCTTATGGTATCTGACATTTTTTATTATTAGGGATTCCTAACAATCATCCTCTGCTTTCAATTCAAGAATTAATTCCTCAATGTCTATTAAAAGTTAATTTCCAGAAAAAAATGATAAGATGCTGCTATTTTTGGTATGCTACTCATATATAATTTTTGTGAAAATGAAGAAACACATGCCAGATAAAAATCCGTCCTACTACCTGTTCTCCAGGTCCCCAGTCCCCTGAGACTGGAGGCAGAACGAAGCCCCCAGAACCTAAGGGGAAATGCTCAGGACCTGCTGCACCACAAAGGCATGCACAGGTCTATGGCGCCAGACAGGATCCACCCAAGGGTATCAGAGGAGGTGGCAGAAGGGCTCCCCGAGGCACCCTCCATCTCCTGTCTCGTACCACAAATAGACTAGGAAAGCGATTGTCCCCCTGTATTTGGCACGGCTGAGGCCACACCTCGAATCTTGTGTCCAGTTCTGGGCACCTCACTGCAAGAAAGGCATTGCAGTGTTGGAGTCCAGAGAAGGTAACAGAGCTGGGGAAGGCTCTGGAGCACAGTTCATAGAAGGAGCAGTTGAGGGAGCTGGGGGTGTTTTTGCCTGGAGAAAAGAAGACTCGGGGGAGACATCATTGTTCTCTACAACTGCCTGAAAAGAGGATGCAGGAGGTGGGAGTTGGTCTCTTCTTGCAAGTAACAAGTGGCAGAATGAGACAAAACTGCTTCAAGTTGCCCCAGGGGTGGTTTACATTGCATATGAGAAAAAACTTCTTCAGAGAAAAGGCACTGGAAAAGGCTTCCCAGGAAAGTGGTGGAATCACCATTCCTGGCAGTATTTTAAAGATACGTAGTTGTGATACTTAGGGACATGGTTTTATGGTGAGCATGGTGGTGCTAGATTAGCAGTAGCATTTGATGATCTTAGAGGTCTTTTTCAACATTAAAAATTACATGGTTTTACATTTTTACAGAAATTCTGGAGTTTCATTCATAGGCTGAGACTTCTGCTGTTTCTGTTTTACATGTTTAAAGCCACCTAATGATGTTCAGTGTGACAAAATGCGAGCACTGTCATCTGGTCTATACACTCATTGAGACGTAGGTATTAATAAGAAATAGTTTTATATTATTTCTGAGGAGCTTGTAGGGCATATCCATTTAGACCCCTGGGAAAAATCTAATAGGATGCCACTGGGATTACAAACCCTAAGCAGGTGGGTGCCACAAAGAAGCAGATTAGAGAAGGGAACAGAGATAAATTAGCAACAGAAGTACCAGAATTACGAATTCCTGATCAAGTAAGAGCAGTAACAACAAATCTCTGCATTTGTAGGCTCTGTTGTCTAGATTTCTGCCTTCTCAGTGTCTTATAGCAGAAGAGAATTTCAAGAGAAGCTAAGTTAAGAATAAAAAAAATCACTTTTACAGAGGGGATTTGAAACATCATGCTAGCCTATATCTAGAGTGAGAACATCAGTGCATTATTTAAAGACTGGTACAGTTAGAGGGTTGTCCTAAATATGCTGTGTCAAGGGTTTATTTGGTTTTCTCAATGGCATGGTTTTTCATCTGCTTCGTGCTGGTCCATACTGAAAAAATAATAAAAATATTGTGTGTCCCAGATACGCCAGTCCTCAGGGTGACTGTGCTCTTGTAGCCATATTTGCATAGAGAAGAAATCCCTGAAAACCGCCCACCTTCTGTCCCTGCGCTGACAGCCACCCTAATGCAATCAGCCAACTCCACATGCACAGGAGAGAGCTTCAGGCTCTGCCCCAGTGACTGAAGCTCAGAGGCCACCATGTGCCCTAACCTCAGGTGGCAGAGTCAGGGTAAAAGAGAGAAGACTGCAAATGCAAAGAAACAGGGGTGGAGAACTAAATAACCCTTCCTGTCATCCCTCCAAAAAAAGGAAGGTGGTGATAAAAATTACTTAAAATCATGAAGATAAAGAAAGACCTGAAGGGAAGTTGCCTGGGAAAAATAGAGTTTAGTTTAGTTCGGAATGGCTTACCTGTCAAGAGCCTGGGGAAAACATGGTATAGGGTAGGAAGCCCGGTTCCATTCAGAATACCTGCACCAGGTTACTTTGTGTAGAATATTTGATGATTGTCTTTAAAAATCCTGCCTGGCTTGTTAGATGGCTGGGAGATGCTCAGAAGTTATATATAGACCACCACTGCAGCTTTCTAACATAGGATCTGAAGGAATTGAGAAGAATGACACACAGTCTTCAATGTCCCATATTTCTTCTGTTAACTTGCCCATATGCCTTTTTAAGCCTGATAAAATCCATGAGGCAGCTCGGAGTCACTCATAGCAACACATTTTATAAAGAAGAACTGTCTTTACTGTGACTCTGTTACCTGCTTGTTTGATTTATTTTTCTTAAATACTTTCAGGGTGATATATTAATCAAAATGAAATCCACAGAACATATATAAATATTTGATGGCAAGCTTAAATAATATATATTTTGTGAAACTGATCTGCCTTTGCAGCATACAAAACATAGAGGAGCAGAACATGTTTAGTTGTAGGGCAGCAGTTGAATGAGAAACAGAAGTAGAACGGAATGATTTGAGTCACAACCAAAAGAGTTCCCGCTAGCACCATTGTGTTGATGTGACAGATATAGTCTGAAAACAAACAGGAAGTGATAGCCTGGGTGAGGCTCAAAATTGATAAGCTTTTCCATAAAATACTATCTTTGATCCTAAAATATCACATAGACCAGAAAATCTGCCAACACCCTTTGCAGAATGTTATCTACAGTAATTTCTCACACAGACACTCCAATTGTAAACATTTCAAAACTTCATTTTGTTAATGAGCAAAAATGAGCTTGCCTGTCACTACAAAGCTAGTTGTGTGACATGGTGAAACAGTGGGGAAGAGTAAATAATATCTGTGATGCAAAAGCTTCACAGAGAATTTTGGAGTTGTGGCTCCTTTAGGCATGTGGTAGAAAATGTTTGCTAGAAAATGTACTTTAAACACTGCCTTGTCACAGCTTTCCTTTGAACTCCAGGTTTCAAATCCTCTCCTGGAGTGAAGTTTGTAATTCACTGGGCTTAAGTCACACACTTTGACATGAATTACACTGTTCACTGAACTGGAGTAACTTCATAAATAATCCTTATTCCCTGGAGAGTCCAGGCTATTCATCATTCCCTTCGATGTTTTCTCCTATGCAGATTAGCACACACAGGATAAAAAACAGGGGATGCAACCAATAAATGAATGTTAGCTCTTTGTAAAAGGTGATAACAGTGCCATTTCTTATACTACAGACTGGAGAAGTCCAGCTGAATTATACATTACAGACATCTTACTCATTCTGCAGTGTCTGTGTTGAAGGCCATTATCTTCAGTCCTTTGGGAGCGGCAAGGAAGTAAAGACATGGAAGCTTAGAAGAAAAAAGAAGAAAAAAGAATTTAAACTTTTTTTGGCTAGAAGCAAATTTTAGTTTATTATTCAGCTCAGCTCCACTGTGTTCCACTTTCAAAGTTTCACTAGCTGTTCCACTTAAAAAGCATATGATAGCATGGAAAAGAAAGACTCCTTTAAAGTAGTGTTTCTTCAGGGGGACAGGTAAGGTCTCTGGACTTCTGGCTAACATGAAAGAAGATTTGCCAAAATAGGTTAGACAGTTTTCATTTAGATTTTCTTACATGTGTGAAAAAATTATAGCTCACCAAAGTTTATAGCTCTTTATGTTGACAAGCGCTAATTATGTCTAGCCCAGGAGGCTACTTGCTTTTTGATTCATATTTCAGCATGAAGTAAATTGTGGACATACTCTGTATCACTCTCTTTAAGAGCCTACATGTAGGAGGGCTTTTTTCATATACAGAGAGTTTATGGGTATTAACTTCCTTGCCTAAATACTTAAGGTAGGTATCATAGCCTTTTTTCCCTCTTTCCATGGGGCATTCATGATGTCTTATGGACAAGTAGCACTATCTCCCCAGAGGTTCAGGCTCTAATATGACTTGACCCAGACTTTCAGCAGTCTGCACCATCTACTCATGTACAGTGAATATCTCCTTGCTGAAATCCCATCTGTGTGCTGGGCTCCACTGTCACTGTACACACTTTAACAGGATACACACTGGGAAGAGACATAAACTTTGCTGTGTCTGATAGAAACAGTGTTTAAAAACAAAATAACAGCTGAGTGTGAAACATGAGAATTCCAGCCAGCTCAGTGAAGAAGTAATTATGATTTTCTTCTTGTAATTGAGAATTTTTTTTCAAAAACATCATAGAGGATTTTTCTGTCCATTGATTGCACCATATTTTTTCATTCTCAGAACAGGAAATTTCAAAAGACAGCTTTGTCAGATGAAAAGCATGTAGTTTTTTTCTGTTCGTGAGTGAAGTCACATACTATCATGTGTGTGAATATATTTATGACTGGCTTTTCTTGACTGCATAGTAATTGAAAAGGAAACATTATGTAAGTAAGCCAGAGCACAGGTGGTTTTGGTACGGACTAGAAAAAGAATTTATGTGTTTGTGTGGCTTGCTTCTGATCCTTTCACATATGCACGTCACCACGTTCAATAAACAGCATTTCAAATTAAGGAAGTGCTTATTGCTCAGAACTCCTTTGGTCTAGTAAATAATAGAAACACTTTCAAAAAAGGTCTGTTCACTAAAGAGCAAATAAATTACATCTTTTCTGGAAATGCAGTCTCTTCTTTAGTAGGTAGTTTGCATTTAGACGAGAATACCTCAGAAATTCAAATCTGGATCATTCCATAAGGTCAAGCTTCTCCAATCAAGACAGTGTTTTTCATAACTTTGTAGGGAACAAATTATAAAACTTCCATGTAAATATTAGATATTTTAACTTGTAATTATGCATAAAGTAAAACAACAACAATAAAAGCCAAAACAAAATGACATTTACAACTGAACAGCTTGTATGAGAATAACTTTTGCCACTTCACACTCCAGTGAAATAGTACCTTGATAAAATGGTTCACTGGAAACAGATGAGAGCTGTTGGGATAAAATGCCTGTAGCAAGTTTAAGCAACATCCAATCTATCTCATCTAAACCTATGCCTGACAGCACAGAAAGTAGAAAGGCCCTCATAGTCTTTCTGTTGCTTTAGACAGCACAGGTAACATATGTTTTTTGATTAACTTTTGGTGTGGTAGAAGCTGCTGCAAGCTAAGAATCTGCTATTTATTGCAGGCAAGGGAAGGGGCACTTGAAGAAAAAAAAGGTAAAACCCGGCAAATTTATTGTTTCTGACAAAGCTTCCTATAGGGTCCGTCTGAATAACAAATTGAAGAAAAACACATATTGGCATTTCCATTTCTTAAGACCTGTGTTCAGATCTTGAATTTCTACTATAAGTTTAAAGGATTAAGTATCAACAGAAAAAAAGTGAACATAGAAACATGGTCAGTGCCTTATATAGGAAAATACAGGGTGAAAACCAGACCTCTGTTACCTCAGGGAATATAATAAAGCTTCTGCTTGATTAAAAACAATGCCCTAGATTCTTCCCTCTCCCTTTTTATGCAAAATAAATATTTGAGAAAAACAATACTGATGAATTTCTTCTGTCTAAGAGCAGAAAAGGGCACCATCTCAAAAACTTGTCTTTTCATCTATACCCAAAAAGTTTATGAAATTTAGCACAGATAAATCAGAACCAATCATGACCAAATCTGAAACAAGCTCAGTCTTGCATCAACTAAAAAATTAATTTATTGTCAGTTATTCAACTTCTTTGATTCACTTGGGTTTCCCTCCATTTTGCTGCAGCAGCTGTAAGTAAAATGTGTTGAGCTCCGTTGTAGGCTGACCCTTTGAATCTTAGTTTTTGCTGACACCTTGAAAACACCAGCTGTTATATTTCTTTAAAGGATGAATATATTTTGAACATGCCAAGAAAGAGATTATATAACATCTTGTCTTGACCATAACTGTAGTCTAGAAGTCATCCCTAAAAACATCTCACTTCTCAGGAGGTCAAACCTTAAACTCGAATACCTCACACAAGAAACCTGAGATTTACACATCAATTACATGCTACTGAAGAATATGGGAAGACATTTTGAACTGATTTTTAAACACACCATGAACTGGTGTATGAATCTAGGAAAACCACACCTAAAACTGTGTGCTCAGCCCTGGGTCTTATCATGGGTATTTGATAATATCTTACAATACATAAGGGCAAACTTCCTTCACTGAAAACTTTGTCACCTATTAAATACACATAGAGTGTACATATCTAGGCAAACTCCTGACCTCTTGAAATTAAATTATCCTCTTCCAGTGCATCAGATTTAAAATGATTTTACAAATTGGGATAAGCTCAATTTATCCTAGTTTTTCAGATTAAATATTATTAAAATCCTCCTTTTTTGGAGTCACCTTTCTGAAGCCTTCCTGTTCCAATGCCCTTGAGAGTATTATCAACATTTGTTTAGCTTTGGGACATTAGGAAACATTAAACAAAGAAAAACAACCAAAAACGGAAATGTGTTTTACTCGATATTTCCTGATTTATTTCTTAATTATTTGTTTTCAATGCTATATATTGCATTGGTACACCTATGATTGGATTATTATGGATTAAAGTCCTTATCCAGAGGCAATTTTTAGCTGTATTCTGCTTTAAATGCAATTAATTGTTTTGGATATAAAGTCTATGAATTTATAAAAATTATACTGTTCAACCTAATTTCAAATACAATTTAATTTTCAAATATTGTTTGTTTTTACTTTGACAAAACTGAAATGAGTGTTATTTTTCACTGATATAAAGAAGACTAGGATTGCTGTCCACATCCCTTTTGCAAAGCCCTTTTGGTACAAGTATCTTGTGATTTCAGAACTGGCAAAAGAATTTTAAAACAGTTTGCGAAATTTCAGGAGAAAACTAAAACCACTAGATAGAAGACAGTTTATGAAACTAGATATCTCATGCATGTACAGATGTAACTATCTTTTCTTACTCCTAGTAAGTTCATAGTTTTATTATAAAAAGTGAAATCCTGAGGCAGTTGCCTAAGAGAAATGAAAATAGCTTCAAAATGGCTTCTAAATCATTCAGATTTTCTGCAAGCAAATAAAGTAGGTCTTTACAGTGAGAGCTGACCTCCATACCTAAGAGTGGACAGAAAAGTTCTGGGATAGACAATAGAAGAAGTACAGGGTTTTTTTTATTGTTCTTTTTGCCTGCTTTTGTTCATTTATATGAAATGCCACATGGAGCTAATTGCATCACCAAAAACCAATTATTTGGAAAAGGATTTTGCATGGATATTTCATAGAATTTGATGTACTTTTAACTACTCCAGAGATCAGGAGCTACTAGCGAAATCCTTCACTTCAGATGATATTTTCCAAAGACTTGAAATGGAATAAGTAGCATGGAAGAACTCTTATCAGCTGCAGGCCATTATACAGAACTCTCTATACAGAACTCCCTACACCCGGGATGGGGCAGCCCTGGATGTGCACACAAACAACACACGCCCCGAGGGAGGCTGCGCACTGGCACAGCTCCCCAGGGCAGTGGTCACAACATCAGCCTAACAGAGCTCAAGAAGCATTTGGAAAATGCTCCCAGGCGCATGGTGTGATACCTGGGACTGTCCTGTGCAGGGCCAGGAGTTGAACTGAATGATCCTTGTGGGTCCCTGCCAACGCAGATTTTAAAAAATTTAAAATTTAATTTTCTGCTCTCTGATGTATTTTCTTTCTGATGTCAGGTGAAAGACCTGCAGCAAAGATGGTTTGTGTATCCTGTGTGGGTTTATGGAAAGACTCTTCACCTCTCTCTGATATTTGATTTTTATTTTCTGTTTCTTTATTTGCTGATGATGTAGCATATATTTTCTTGAAAGTTAATCCTTTTAGATAACCTCCTAAACCACAAAAATATTTTTGCACATATTCCAAAATATTATATGATTCAAAACCTTAAGGTATGACCTAAAAGTCCTTGAATTTATTAGATTTTTATTTGCTCTTTTTAAAGATTGTATATGAAAATATTAATTCCTTAAAGGGGTTTTAAAAAATTGAGTTAATAATAAAAGTAAAATTCACTGTCAAAGAAATTTATTAAGTAAATTGGAATATAATAGCCAGACAAAAACTTTTAAATATGTTAGAAATCATGTGTCAAAGTCGAGCCCCATGAAAATCTATATGGTTTTGATGCAACCACAGACTAATAATTTCTTTCTAAATGATTATCCCTTCTTAATGATTTTTAACTTATTTTTCAAAGCAGGGCCAGTTAACTAAACTGCACAATTTAGAAAATCCTTTGGAAAGGCTTTGCAGTACATCATAGATGACAGACATCTGTACTTTTCCAGTAAACTTAAGGTTAAATATTTTCTACCAATTAATTATTATATTCAAGCTTACAAGTTATGTGACTTCAGTTTTGCATAACTCAATATGTAAAATTCATAATTGTATATGTTAGCAAACTCAGAGGGTCAGAGAAACATTATTTAGAAACCTTACTTAAATTGGAAAAAAGGTAGTAAGTGTTGGTAAGAGGTGGATGTTCAGAGACATTTTATCACTGTATGACTTCTGCATGTATCTATGTGAGTGTATGCCAGTCTTTTTTGGACAGTATTTCAGGCTGATGTACTAAAAGATTCCTTCAGATTTATTCAGAAAATTATTTTCCCATGTGTTTCTGTGTTGGCTGTTTCCTATTGGACAGCTTAGGTTTGACTCTGTCTGCCAAAGGAGAGTTGGTCAAAATATCCTGCTCGCAGGGCTTGGGTTTTTTCTCCTTTCAACCCAAAATCAGTTATTATTTGTCTCTTCTCATTCTACTGAAAAACTAAACAAGTGCAAGAATGTAGAGCTACTTTGTATAGAAGTGTGTTCTGAAAATTTATGAGTTAGTTGCATTTTCTTAATGCAGATGGGAACTGTACATTAACAGATGGAAATGGGGAAAAATTAATTTATTCACTTTCACATTAAGTTTTGCCTTTCAAAGGAGGATAAATATGTTTTAATTGATAAAAAATTAGAGTAAAAAAAATCGAGAAATACACAATTGATTGTGTTCATTTACTTACATGAATTTTTTTTACCCTTAATTATTTCTGGTAATTGTGCATTTTAATTTAGTAAATTGTTTGTAGTCAGATTGAAATCTTTTTACTGGAGTATTCTGTTCTATAAGGTAAGGTAGTATCTTATTTGTTTAAAGTATGTCTGTAACAACAGTACCATCTACATAAATGGATGTCAGTGAAACAGGTTAGGTACTTTCAAAAGCAAAATTCTTTTTCTCCTATGTCACTAATGAGAATGACATTACTAATATTGTTAATTATTTTTCTGCATAGACACTGTGATGTCTAAACATCTCAGTTTAGTCATTGACTTCAACCAAGCTGATTTTTTATGCTTCTCAAGACTTCATCCTTGCTCTGCTGGGATTTTTCCTGTGTCTCATACTTCCCTTGGAACAGTGTTTCACCATGTCCTTTCTCCCTTTGTCCTTTAGATTCCCATTCTTGGCTCCCTCGATATCTCTTTCTGCTACACCTGACACACAGCTTCCAAGTTTTTACTTTTGACCGAATCTTTTCTCTTCATGTAATTTTTTTGCTCCCTTATGTAACCTTCCTTGAAGTGAGAAAATGATACAAGAATTGCCTTTTAAACATGAATGAACCAGTATCAACCACTGTGCTGTCCAAAGCAGAGAAGTGAATTGATTTGGGGAAATTAAATATTGATACTGTGCTCTCAGGGCTAGCACAGAACTAGGCAATTTTGCAAAGTTTGCATGGCCCTCTGAGAGTTGGTGTGAAAAGATATTAAAGTATAAGTAGGACAAGAGGCTACAAGAGAGGAGTCTGTAGCTGCCACACCAGGATTCTAACCTAAGGTGTGCTCGTTTGGGCACACCAAACACAGCACATGAGTTCTTGTGAAAATTCTTGCGCAGCTCCACAGAATGTAAAATGGTAAATAGCACGGGGTCCTTTGCACTATATTAACTCAGCCAGAAAAAAAGACCACTTGATTCTATTTGAGTATGTGTGATTGTACCTGCATGATGTAAATGTGGAACTGAGTGGGAATTTTACTTGGAGTTGATCCTCAACTTGCAACAAACCAAAGGAGTTCCCTCATAACCTGCATAAATAAGTAAATTATGGGCCAGTCATCACTCAGAGGAAGTACTTCTATGAGCAGTTTTGGATTTTATACATTATAAGACTGAATGTTAATTTTCATTCTAGCAGTTCTCTATTTTACAATATGAAATAATAACAAGCTAGAGAACACAAAGATTTTTCAGCTGTGATTAAGCTGGGCACTAGCTTTTATATAAAAAAATGAAGAGCCTTTTACTTTAGTGGTTATTTTTTCACACAAAAAAAAATTGTGGCCCCAATCCCTATTATACATTTGAAGAACACTTAGATCAGCTAAATATACCTCTCTACAGAACATTACAATGTCATCCACCCTGTGTGTGTGTGTACATGAGCGCTCAGAAAAGGACAGGTCATCAAGCTCTTACAATATAGACACTCTTTGCATTAGGAAGGAACACATTGGAAAGCAGGCCATAAACTGATCACTCAAGGTCATAGACTGGGAACAGTCTTGGCAGCGGTGTGGATATTCAGAAACACTGCTTTTCCCAACCTTAATTTTGTGTCAAATTCAGAAGCATGCTTTCCACTTACACTGGTGAATATATCTCATATTTGTTTCCAAAAGAGGCCTGATGTAAAAACACAGCTTTGCAATTTCTAACTATTAAAAAAAGGCTCCTTGGCTTTCTTAAAGATGATATAATGAACCCACTTAATCAGCTCATTAATTTAGCATCAATGTTCACTCAGCAATTTCAGAACAGAGAAGTTGTCTCCTATTCTTCTTCTGCATTCTTACTTATACTTCCTTCTGTGAGCAAAACTAATTTGCATACTGGTATTAAAGAGGCAATAAATTACAACAATTTAAATGACTGCAAACTTGGTTCTGTATTCTAAAAAAAAGCACTCTGAAGCAAAATTATCCTCTCTTGTACATGTTTTTCATTTAGAATAAACTGTATTTTTAAGAATCTTAAATTTCTGAATTAAAAATTCTAAATTAAAAATTCCTAAAAGAGGAAAAAACCCAAGCCAAACTAGAAACTAAAGTTATAAATATGTTTTAAGCCTTATTTTCCCTCATTTAAATCTTTTGTGAAATATCGAAATTCTGAACTTTACTTAAATATCATAAAACTATTTTTCAGTAGTTTTTTATTGTATCAATTCCACATTATCGTTCTGCATTAGCCTTCTCTATTCTCTCCAAGCTCACCTCTTTTACTACTAAATATATAAGGTTTTCTAAATACAAAAATTGCTTCAGCAAACATATTACTTTATGAAACTAGCTATATTTATTGTCCGTACTTTGTCAGTTACCAGTTCTTGAGCCTTTTATTATTATTTACATTAAAATGAGTATTCTGATGACTTACAAATACGTACTGAAGCATTATCTGTAGTTCAATTTGCAATACATCTTTTTGCTTTCTGTACTTTATAGTTCCTAAATCTTTTTCCTTCCCAGACTCTCAATATTTTTTTCATTTTTAAAAGCCTTCTGTTTATTGCTTCCACTAATCTTTAGATCTCTGCTTAACCTCATTGCCTGCTATTGCCCTTTTCTACATTTAGATTTAACCAGCATGTCAGTTACAGTCTCTCCATAAGGTTTCTTACAACAAAAAAAAAATTCTACACTTATGTGGTACCACAGCTTTCCTCAAGTTGTGTGTCCTGAACTATAGGATATGTCAATAGAATTAAAGATGGGAAGTAAATATATTTTGTTTTAGTTTTTGAAAAATGTTCCTCCCTTTAAAATAAACTCACAAAAATCTTTGTACCTCTACATTGCCCATCCCTTGTGCTAGAGTTTGGAGAGAAAGACGAATCCCAAGTGGCAAATGAGTTTAAGCCTGACACAAAGAGAAGTGTCTGAAAGAAGTCTAAAAGAACTCAGTAATGGTGTACAACATGCACCCGAGAGGACAGAAGAAAATATAAATGAATCCTAAAGTTTTAGAATATGAGTAATTATGGCCATTTTTTCAGTGTTGCTTATTGCTGGAGTTATATTTTTTGGTAGTTCTAGTGTGTTATACTTTGCGCAGTCTTCATTGCTTTCAGCAAACTCATCTTGCTTTTAATTACCTACACTTAGCTATAGGTTTTCCTTTTTGGCAGTCACTAAAAGCAAGCAGAAAGCCATTGTGGTTTTTGTCGACCTTGAAATCTTGAATGTACAACAAATATTGAAATCATCATTTTAGAGAGTCTCTTTGAATATTGTTCATTAACTTGTGTGGCACATTTTCAGAGACACCCCAGCCCCTTAGAACTTGTCTTGACAATTTTTCTCACTGCTATATCATGCAGTAGTGGCTCAACCCTATCACTTCTGCAAAAGTGAACTTTAAAGCCTGGAGCTGGAAACTCATACAGCCCTGATTTGAACGTTTCCTCACTCGAATTGCTACGTATATTCTCAAAATTTTTACTTCCTTTATTCAGACATCCCCTTTAACTTGCTAGTGTTATGACAAGCCCAAATCCATAATTAACCATCAATAATTTCGTATTGGGTTTGTGTGGCCAGGCTTTGGTTGTGGGGGAGGGTACAAGGGTGGTTTCTTTGCTTCGCTAGGAGCATGCCCTACGTCTGACAGATCCAATGCCAGCCCGTTCCAAAATAGACCTGCCAGTGGCTTAGGCTGAGCCCATCAGAAATGGCAGTAACACCTCTTTGAGAACATATTTCTGAAGGATAAAAAGTTATTGGGCAGAAGTAATTGTAGCCAGAGAAGACAGGAGTGAAAATAAGTGAGAGAAACAACTCTGCAGCCACCAAGGCCAGTGGAGGAGGAGATGGAGAAGGTGGTCCAGCTACTGGAGCTGAGATTCCCCTGCAGCCCATGGTGCAGACCATGCTGAGGCAGAATCTGGAGCAGATAATGACAAACTTCAGCCCATGGGAAGGACTCAGCTGGAGAAGTTTGTGGAGGAAAGTCTCCTGTGGGAGGGATCCTACACTGGAGCAGGCAAAGGATGACTCTTCCTGAGGAGGCAGCAGCAGCAGAAATAAATAAAGAATTGACTGTAACCACCATTTCCTGTTGTCCTGCAGCGCTGGGAGGGAGGAGGTAGAGAATCAAGAATTAAGTTAGGCCCAGGAAGGAGGGAGGGGTGAGGAGAAGGTGTTTTAGGATTTATTTCCTGTAATCTCACTCTGATTTTGATTGGCAATAAATTCAACTAATTTCCCTAAGTCAAGTCTGTTACGCCCATGATGGCAATCAGTGAGTGATCTCTCCCTTTTTTGTGTTTTCTTTTCCCTGTCCAGCTGAGGAGAGGAGTGATTGAGTAGCTTTAGTGGGCACCTGGCAGTCAGCCAGGGTGAACCCACCACAAATTTACCCACTTTTTGTGGCTTGAATATTTCCAAATTAGTAAAAAGGAAGAATATTTTGTATTGATGATGCTGGAAGCAGTGCTGGAATACGCCTCTCAGTAGTAAAAATCTTGTATTCCGTATAGAATATTTCTCTCAACTCTCTGGATGTGGAGGCTTCTCAAACAGCCAAACCCTTGTAGCTCAGCTGAAAAAAAGAAATGGAAATTTACATTTGGAACTGGAGGACATGGGCCAGCTCCTTGGGAGACAGAGGTAGTGCTCTTCCAAAGTGCAGAAAGAGTACTATGAGCAGATGGCGTTGTAGCTGCATTTGGGTAATAAAACATGGAGTTGCATAACCCATCTTTATTCTTATGCTTTAAACAACCATTTCCCCTATCCTTCTGAATCATCCCACTTGAAAGTCTCTTGAGCCCCTGTATTTCATCAGTGATTTCCTGGCTTGCTTCCCTCAGCCTGCTTCATTTTTTAATTTGCTCGGTACACTTACTTGAGTTCTTTCGTTAGACAATCAAGAAAAAAAACCTTTAGAGGGATTAGTAATAAGTCTTAAGGTTGTGTCAAGCAAGCTTATGGTAAAAGGATTTCTTAAACATACCATGCATTAGTGAAAGTGATTGGCTAAAAAGATGTGCACTTTTTATCTGTTGCCTGCTTCTCCACTGCCTGCACCTCCTCAGCCAGCAAACAGAGTTGTTTATCTCACATTTACAGAGTATGCTGTCAAAAATGTGAGAGTTGCAGCTAAAGAGCACTAGCGCAATTTTATTTTGCCTACTTTTGAGAGGTTTTGTCTTACCAAAGTACCATGGTCCTGCAGGTGCTGTTGTGGCAGTCTGTGTTCATCTCACTGCACACTTGCTTATTTCCAATATCTGCTTGTAACCCTAAGGCACCCTGAAGCTAAAATTATATACCATGTCAATAATCATATATTCATTTTCAAATGCGTTGTGCATACTACTCACTTCCCTGATTTTTCAAAATATTAAACAATTGTGAAAACCAGTTTTCAATTAAACAGCAAAAATCCAAAGATGCAGAATTAAGATTGATTTTCTGACATGTGTAATGAGTCTCCCAGAACACAGCTAACTCCATGTTTTGCCTTGAGAGTGGTCATGCTTAGCATGAAGTGCATATCGCGATAAATACATCACATCCTCGGATAACTTCTACCTGTCAGCAAGCAGCTCTAACCAGGGTGCCCAGGTCTGTCTTTTGAAAAGGAAGAATATGTGTTTATGACTGCCAGTCACTCTGTTTGGAGGAAGGGACAGACTGACAGCAGCAGGGTTGTGATTACTAGCAGCTTGAATAAACAGACTGATGTTTTTCTCTCTCTTCCTCTCTCTTTTCACACTGCTGAGGAGAAGCCACAAATATTTTCCAGCTGTGACAATTTGCTATTTTAAGGTACAATGTCAGTTCTGACTTTTTTATTCATCCAAGACAGCTTTATGAACAGTGGGGAGTTTAGATTTAAAACATCTGATCTACTAAATCAGTTAAATACAAGTAATTAACAGAGGATGAAAAAAGTTTAATTTCCTGCATCAAAATCTTGTATATTCCTTTGTTTAAATAACTGCAATTCAATTTTTGGTGAGGATTTTTCCATTAGAAATAAATTATGCTTTCAAAATATGAGGAATAACAAAAGTAGAGGAACATCCTCAACACATGTACAGATGTTCCTCCCCCGTGCCGCCATATATGATTATCAGGTAAGACTGGGCCCCAATTCTGCTCATCCATACGTAAACAGAACCTTGAGCTTTCAAGTCCCCCTTGATCTACCTATTCGATGCAGAACTTCAAAGGAGACACCTAACAGTCAGCAAAAAACTGTGAAACTTATAATAATCAAAAGGAACATCCATACATGCCTGAAAAAGGATAAAGCTGTGAATGAAGGTAGTTGCACAGATAGGAAGAGGACAGAAGAGGAAGAAGAACAGGACTGAAGTTTTGAAACAGAAACCAGAGACATAAGAAAGGCCATCACAACAAACAGCAAACCTAAGCCAGTCTATCCAGACCTATTCCATTATGAATTAATAACAAATAATTCTGAAAGGGAGAAGAAGAAAGAGGGAATGCTACAAATTCTTGGTTTGGGTATCTGCTGGGACTATTGTGGACTGAGATTAATTTAACAGCTGAGACTGACTGGTGTCCTGACATCTTGACTGTTAAAGGCATCTCTTGAATTTGGTCATTTTAGGTTTGGAAAGTTCCCCATTAAACAATGCAGCTTTCTACAGAGTAACAATTATTTCCTATGAAAACACTTTCCGTTCATACAATTCATGACCTGCTGTAACTATAAATCTAAATGGGGAGAAAATGATAGGTAAAAACCATAGTCCAGTGGGCCTTTGCTCAGTTCTCTAAAGGGAACACAGCGAGCTTTGTAGAATTATTTTTGCAGTTGCTAAAAGAATTACTCTACATGGCTGGAGATGAGCTGTAGCAACCACTGCAGCAGAAAATTCTTCAGCTTTACATGGCTATTCACAGTTCTGAATTGCATTTAAGCAAAATTTGTTTTCATTGCCTGTGAAGGATTTCTTCCTTCCAGAGCAGGAGTTGTATTGAAATGAGACAGGTATCTGAAACAGCTGATTGATGTTAGTTACATTCACTGTCATGATGCTGCAGCTGATTCTGGAATGGATTCTAGTGTAAGACTCAAAATGAATAGGAATTTGGATCTAGAGACAGGGTAAAGTCACAGCCTCATCGATGCCTAGCAAGAACAGCTGAACAATAGGAGATACTGATTAGGGTAAACATTTTTCTCCCTTGTGAAACTATAAATAAAAATTCAAATGTGGCCTTATGATCAAATGATTTATTCATCTCTAGTATATTATTTAGATCATTAAGAAATGTGTTACTTTAATTATTGAGAAATTGAAGGATTTTGTGAGGGTATAGGGAACCTTTTTAAAAGTCCTTAAGGTACAGGCTGATGGGAATTGCTTCCTAAGTGGAAGTAGTATCTTTCATTCAGAAAAGTAAATGCTGCCACTGCAGTATCTCAGGTAAAATTCTTTCTAGAATGCTTCAGAGTTCTGGTGAAAAGCCAGGAGTTTCTTGGCTTTTGTTTCGAGTGCAGAAATGCTTCCATAGTCCCGTTACTCTGCAAGAGACTTCACTCAGACAAAAGAACAGAAAATGCTAACTTACAAAACAGACGGTCACAGCTGCAGTTGCTTTTTAAAAGCTTGTCAGAGATGAGCAACTTCATCTTATTCAGAAAGTCAGAGACTGCAGAAACATTTGGCGGCTGCCAGTTTAAAATAGAACCACTGTATAAACGTTAGCCTTCTAAACGTATATTTCTTTTTGACTTCAGTGCTCCAAAAAGTCATTTTGTATTCTTTCTATCGGTGTCAAAATAGACCACAAGTCTTCCTATGCTACTTTTTATTTTTATTTTTTTAAAATTATACATTGTAAATCTTAAAGAAATTTATTAGATGCAGGTAATAGCTATTTCAACTCATTTTCTATTTTTGGTGTCCTTCATAGAGTATTCCTAAGTAGGGAGAAGCTAGCTGCATTGACTTCTGTCACACAGAAGAGGCAAAAAACAGCTACGATGTACCTAAGGAACTATCCCTGTGGATCTAATTGCTTACTTACCTGACTAGTTTTCCATGACTTAAACACAGTAAAATGTTGAAGACTATTTACTTACATCTATATGACACCAATTGCTACTCCTGCATGAAATTCCAATAATAAACTCATAGTCCCCACATGTAGTGCTCCTGTACTGAGACTCTTGAAGTGAATGGAGTTTAGAGAGAAGGATTTGGCTGAAGACAGAAATTATCAGAAATGTGGTTATTTGCAAGTGGTTTGATGGCCAGCTGCTCACAGTCTTGCTTTGAGAACTGTGTTGTTCTGAACATCTCAAGAAAAAATAAATGGAATAATGAAAAACTGGAAAATCAGGTATAGCAAAGTGAAAAAATTGACATATATCATACTTTACCTCCAACCTATCTAATAACCCCCCAAATAACCAACACCAGGCGCCAGCACTCATGCTCTCTGGTTACTTCAAGGCACCCTATTTATCTGCAGTAACAGAGGCAATTGGAGTGGTCCAAAGCACCTCTGGCTACTACCATGTCACAATTCTCCCAAGAATTTCAATTCCCTCATTAAAGCAATGTCATTACCATGACCTGATTGACATTTCTCTAACAATACACAGCAGAGAGGATCATGTTATCCAAGCCCACCTCAGCTTTTTCCATGCCATTGGCTGAGAAAAGCAGTTTTGAAAACAAACATTATTCTAGGAGAATGTTTAAAGAAAATGAAAGCCTGCAAACTATATTGTAATTATTTTTACACAGAGTTAACTTTATGAGGCAATGTGAAAAAGAGCAGTATGAGAGGCTGTTAAAGGTGCAGCACATCTCAGCATTGACTGTATTTGTACTTCAGGGTCAGAACCAGTGCTGCAGTTTTTCTGCTGGGCTTTCTCATGGATATAGATAGCCTCTGGAACTAATATGAAGCTATCCATGTTTTTTACTTATTATTAAAGGCCATGAATTCTTCGTAGGGCAAAGCTAGTACATTTACTCAGACTCCTACGTAAATTGTCCCAGGATCCTAATTTGATGTACTCCGGTGGAAAGTGATTAGGGTCAGAGGACTTAAGCTGTATTCTAACACATATTAGATTTAAATAATCCTGTCTCATCTCTTCTGGCTCCTATCCAGATTATTTTAACATGTTTTGCTGAGTGAGTTGGTTTCTAAGGTTTAACCAAGTTTTAACAGCATCTAGTGACATTTCACTAGCAAGCAGAGGAGCCCCACCAATCCAGGCTTCAAAGTGCATCAGTGCTCAATTTTCGTAAGATTTCACAGGAGACTGGATTTCTCATAGGAAACTAAGGAAACATGGCCTGCCAGATGAGACATCTCAGGCTTTTAAACTGTATATGTGTCTGGGTTGTTGCATCTCCCTGTGGAAGCTTGAGCTATGTTTTTTATTTACTGTGTACCAGCTATTAATGGAAGCTAATGCTGAGTGAGAAAATTGCAAAAAGCTTATTAAAAAAAAAAAACACCACATGAGTACTGCAGTCTGATTTTTTAAAAATTTTTAGCAGCAACCTGACAGGATGTGTCAGGGCTCCTTGTCTATTCCTTGAGGACTCCCCAGAAAATATGAGTAAAAAGGTTTGCTTTTCTTTTTTTCCCCCCCTCATTTCTCTGTCCATATGTTGCTCACCTATTTGAAAACAGTGCATAAATGTAATTTGAGGGAAATTATATGTTAATTAGATTAAAAGAAAATAAACTGGAAGAGTGCATGAACACAAGAACGTATGGACAGACCACATGGGCATAATCTGTTTTAAATATCAGCTTAGTGATACAAACATCAACAATACATTTTAATTGGAACTCTGAAAAATCTGATTTTATTTTTCCCCTTTATTTTTCACAACTCTTTATTCTTGTTACAGTAGACGATTATAATGTAATTTAAAATTTTTTTTTAAGCTCATTCTAGGCCATTCCACTTGAATGAGCCTGCAAACTGTTGAAAACCTTTGTTGAGAATTTAACAATGAGACAGAAACTTAAGCAGCATTTCACAGGATTGGTACTTGACATAGAAGATGACCTCTGGTTTGGACACTCTATATTCCTATCACCTCCAGGTACTACAAGTAGTTTTACTGGATGTTATTCCAGAGTCCATGGGGAACACCATTTATTCCTTAACATGGCATTATATAGAAATAATGATCTTGGAAGAAGGCAAAATGTTTCTTGATTCCAATGGAAAATGAAACACAAATGTACACAATACAACAGAATTTTTGTATCAACATGAGAAAGTCCACACCAGATCAGAGACTGAAAAAGTGACTGGACTCAGACTGGTGAAAGGCAAACCAAATTGCAATAATGCATTTTCAAGGAACTGAACTGGCTGCTAAGGTCTGTTGGCAGAACATAACATTGTAAGAAGAGGTCAGAGGAAGGCATATTTTATTTTGTTTTAAATCCTTAAATACAACTTTTACTAGTCATGGTGTTAGGTAGGAAACTAGCAAAATGCAACCTCTGTTTCTGCAAGCATTGAAAACTAAAGCAAAGGAATACTAGACTCAGCCATTCTTAATAACTCTATATTTGTTCCACACAGCATACAATAAATCAAGTTTAAAGACATTCAGAACCATGTACATATTAACACAAATGTCTAGAGTTCAACACCCTGCTTAAACTAGTAATTTGTCAGCAACATCTAACTTTATGGCTGTTTTTAGTACAAGAGGTTGTCTTGACAAATCAAGATAAGAGATACAGGACTCTTTTCTTGTAATACTAACAAGGTTATTTATGTAGAGGAAAAAGAGATATATTAAGAAGGCGAAACCGGAGTACATACTTTGCAAGCAAAGTCAATTCTTTAAACCAAGATAAAATATCAAACTCCATTAGGACAACTGGGAGTTCATGAGGTTATGCTCCTTTGCATCTGTAAATAAATAGATATTTAAAAAATATGTTTCATGCTTTTAAAATATGATTCAGCAAAGAAAAAGAGCAGTGTGGTGAGATAAAAAGATGATTTATCCCATGGCCACAGTACTTCAAATTGACCGGAGAAAGTAATCTAATCAGACTTTATTAAACTGATTCTGCAGTACATCCTAGATGCCTGGAAGCATTGTCTGAGCTGGTCTGCAGTCTAATCCTGCTTTAGGAGGCTTGCCAACTATTTAGCCTTTTTGAAGCAGAAACACATACACAATTTAATTATTGCAAAATGCTTTAATTAGAAAAAAAAAAAAGAACTTTTGATGAGTCCTGGATTCTGAGAGAAGCTACACCCATGACTGCAGTATTTAAATAACTCTGAACGAGTATATCCGTTTTATTCAGAGCAAGCTATAGCAGATATTGTAGGCTCACAAACCAGCCTAAAGAGCTGCTGCCAGGTTATATAATCTTTGAGCACTCATCCAAGGCATCCCTGAAGGCAAGTGCAGAGGGGAGAAGTGCTAAGGGGTTGGTTTTGCTTCAGCCATTTCCCCCATTGCGTGACAATCACTGCCCCGCGAGCTGGCAATATTGGTGGTGGCAGTTCCAGACCCATACTGAAAAGGCAGCTCCATTTGTGTGACAGAGAGCTCCTCACAGAGCATCAAAAAAAGCATGCTCAAAAAGTAAGGGCAGGATGTTGCTAGGCCTTTCTTGTATATGCAGCTGTTTAAATTTCTTTTCCTTAAGCTTTATTTGCTGAATTAATTCTCAGTAAGTTCCCACATTTTGTAGTAAAAAGGTAACATGGAGAGACCCTTTTTTTTCACAGAGCTGAAGGATAGAGTTAATTTTCTTCATCTCAGCTGGTGGGTTGCTATTTTTCACATTTGTGACCAAAGCAGTACGGATAACATAGCAATGTTTTAGTTACTGTACTGCTGAGCAGTGCTTGTAGAACACCAGGCTCTTCTCAGCGCTGCCAAGTCAGAGGACAAGAGGCAATGGGCAAAAAATGATGCACTGGAAGTTCCACCTGAACATGAAGAAGAACTTTACTGTGAGAGTTACTGAGGACTGGGACAGATTGCCCAGAGAAGTTGTGGAGTTTCCTTCACTGGAGATATTCAATAACCATCTAGGTGCAATCCCATGCCATGTGCTCTGGGACGACCCTGCTTGAGCAGGGAGGTTGGAGCACATAATCCACTGTGCTCCCTTCCAACCTGACCCATTTTGTGATTCTGTGCTTTCTCACCCTCAACCTGACAGTGATTTTCCTGGGGATACACAAGAAAGTGGGGACACAGCTGCAACAGTTGTTCCCAATTGACCAAAGGAGTATTCCGTGCTGCATGTCGTCATGCTCAGTGATGAAAAGCTGGGGAAAGAAGGAGGAAGGGTGGGAGAGATATTTGGAGTTAGAACATTTGTCTTCCCAAGTAGCTCTTAGGCGTGATGGAACCCTTTTTTCTTGGAAATGGCTGAACAGCTGCCTGCCAGTGAATTAGTTCCTTACTTTGCTTGCATAAACTGGTTTTGCTTTCCCTTTCCATATTAAACTGTCCTTATCACCAGGTGTTGTCACTTTTCCAATTCTCCCCTCTATCCCACTGGAGTGAGTGAGCAAGAGACTGTGTGGGGCTGAGTTGCTGGTCAGGGTTAACCTACAACACTTGGGCACTGTATCTTTTACTGAGGATGGTGCAGTTGTGATCTGTACTGTCTTCCCTGACGCATGAATGATATAGCACATTTTAAGTTAAAAATCTGAGAAAATCCCAACTTGCTGATCACACCCTTCAAGAAACTGCTCTCTATTTTGCCTGCAGTAATGCCATTGTGCAATATTGCAAGTCCCACTTAATTAATCAGTTCTGTACTCTTTAATCTGCCAACGTATATTATTCCTCCTGTTATCTTCCTCAGCTCTGTGTTCTCTCACCCCGCACTCTGCATGACCATCCGCTCTGTCCTCTTGTGTTTCCCGCTTGATGAATACTTCTGCAGAAAGTCTATGTTTCTTCCTCTCTCTCCTGGTCAATCAACATGTGTAATTCCTCTAATATGTGGAATTAAATATGTGGTATTAAATATTTGGAATCTAATGGGCAGAATTAAATATGCAGTATGAAATATTTCAAATCTAATGTGCGGAATTAAATATGTGGTATTATATATTTGGAATATAATGTGTGGAATTTAATACGTGGTATTAAATTGCTGACTCTGTCTTCCATACTTATACATCCATCTTCTTTTTGTTCATGACCTTCTGCCCTTCAAGAAACAAGTCTGTCGTTCTTGTAGAGCTGCCAAAGTCTATCAGGTCTCGAATAATGAGTTCTCATTTCTTTTCTTTCTTACCTCAGTGAGATAGTCCTTGTTAGATAACATGTACATAGAAACATTCAAGTCTTGATTTTTCAGGGCACATATAATGCAGTTTTATGGAAAGATTTTCTACATATTACCATGAGCTCTCTGTTAAGGTTGTATAGCAGTGCACAAAGAGTGTATAAATATAAAAACTGTCAAAATTCAGAATAACTGGAGGGATTTGGATCAGCAGCAAAATGTGTTTTCTTCCTTCCCCAGTTGCACAATGAAGTATTGAGTACCAGAAAGATTCTATGTGATGAGACATGAAAAGCAAAATAAGAAAAGCAAAGTAGGATTCACACTAAAGCAGTAATCTACAACTGAGGTACTTTGAACAATAATGAAGTCTTTCTAGCATTATTTGGCTTTCCTGGATTTTTCTACCCAGTTTCACATCTCCTTCTTTCTCTGTGATTTCTCTTCACACCTATCAGAAAGTTTCCAGATTTTTCTCTGCCTTTTGTGATGGTGTCTAAATGCTAGCATTCCCCTTATTCTGGCCCTCCTAAGACACATCTCCATTCCTAGTCGTGTATACCTAATTCATCCTCCTTTCTAATATTCCTGCCATTCCACTTCCCATTCTAGCTTGCTCCACTCACTTTTTTTGTTCACTTCTCATCTCTTTTCATGTGGGAGGTTCCTTCTATATTTTAATTGCCTTTACAAATATCTTCCTTTACCTGACTGGTTTTTAGTGTTGCTCCAGAGGAAAAAAAAAAAATCTTGGTGTTGCCTTATATTAGTGAAAATCCTGTCTTTAGTCACAGCAATAGTCTCAGGATAAATGGGGCTGTGATACTGTCCCTCGCATGAACCTTGTGAGCCGTGCAAAAAGAACATGTGTCTGTCCAGAGATGTGATGAGAGTGGAAATCCTACATTGAATCAGCTGGCCTTGGTAAGTCCCATCCTATCCTAATCCTAGTGCTGGCAATACTTGCATTCCCAGAACAGTGCATCATTATGGATTCTCCTAGTCCTCCTGCTCATGCACGAAACAGGCTGGAAACATTATTCTCAGGAGTTCCAGCAGTTGCAGGGCTCCAGGAGATGAGTCATGGGCAGCAGTGAAGAGAGGACAATAGCAACAATGCATACTTCCCAGTAAATCTTGAAAAAATGCTGCATTTGGCCTCTAAAATTATTACTTGGATCCAATTCCATTAAAAAACAATTTGGCCAGTGACAATGGGCTTTCACCATGGTCAATGATGTCAATCCTTTCAGTCCTATCTAATTTGTTTTGAAGAGCTTTGTAAACCTTTTTCACTCCATGTGCCTGCAAAACATACAGATTATAAAAGCTTGATACTGAATGAGGCATTGCTGAAGAAAAACTGAAAATAAGCAAAGAATGTCAGGTTCCCAAACTATTTTATGATTACTGGCTATTTTATAAGCCTTTCAAGAATAAAGCATTAGAAAGCAGGTTTAAGACATTGTCAGCGTGCACTGGAGATTAGCTGCCAGGTTTTAGCTGCTCTCTGACCTTTGAAACTGCAAGCCATGCAAACCCCACATTTCTAACCTGTTTCTTTAAAATTCCTATGCTTTGTGTGTGCAGTGCAAATCCAGTCATTTTATTTGTTTATTTTTCTTGTATGATGGCCTTGCATTTGGAAGGCTGCCTAAGGAAAGATGCCTAAAGGAAAAGAGGGAAACCAGACAGCTATAAAAATATCTTGCACTCTTTTCACAGCATAAAATGTATGGGCATGATGGCAACTCTCCCGCCTTTTCTTGCTGGAGCTGTATACAGTAGAGGAGACCACATCAGTATTGCCCTGGTGTGATCTTTTGTAAGATGCAGATAGTGCCATGCTGTGATATTTACAGCATTGTGTGCTGTGTTTAGTGGCAGATCTGCTAACAGCAGCAAATCTATTCCTGGCTTTGCAGAGTGGAATTCTGCCTATTCACTCTTTCCTCTCTCTGCATTGTCTTCCTCCTGTCATGTATTTTGCGTTTAGACTTTTGATGTAAAGGAGAGCCCAGACAAAAAAGAACTTTGAGTGCTTTCAGATTTCTGAGTATGGGATAGATTTGAATTCCCCCATTAGAAGTAACCCTTCCTTCTGATTTTACTGTTGGGTGGTGTCCAGAACCATATGGGACCTAATTTCGAGCTGTATTAGCATGCAGCCAAGAACTCACAGCCAATCTGAAGAAACCTAGAACAAGCTGACAGAAATAGTATGACAAGAAGAAAAATAAAGAAATATTTACACCAAAGAGGGTAGAAATCTCTCTAACTTTGATCACTTTGATCTTTCTAGCTTTTATAAGAAAAACTGAACACTAATTCTACTTCCTTTTCAATAGTAACACATTTTATGTGCTGAAAATTAAGTGTAATTTTTAAGCTAGTTGTCCATCTCTGGGAAACAGAGAGGGGTGGACAATTATTTCTCCAAGTCTCAAACAACTAATTTTTTAAAGTGGAATGAATGGCTCACTGGCGGCTCCTTTCTCTCTCCCTTAACTGCAGCCCAGACATATGATGTTTACATGCCTCAATATTTTCATATAACCCAATGTTCTTAACCTTTTTGTAACTTCTAGATGCAAAAACCAGGAATCAGGGTACCGTTATGAACCCCACTTTATAGCTATCCCAAGGACTGTGTATTTTATGTGACTTTATCAGGAGAGGTTAAGGCCAAGATCAATTTTAGATTTTTCTAAATTTTTTTTTTTTAAAGATTTTTCAGAGTTCCCGTAAAAACAGAGAAAAAAGTTCACAAAATCTGTGAGTAAATGGAGATTGGCTGAACAGTACTAATTAAAAATTAAAATAATATTAAAACACCTTTAGGCGTTGCTTATACAAATATTGAATTACCCTCTTTTAAAGGGATCATGACACTAAGACTTTCAACATATATAAACTAAAACTACGACTTCCTTTGTACAAATGGAAGGGAGAAATTTAAACTAACATAAAGAGATAAAAAGGGGATCCATTCTTCTCACTCTTATAGTTGTGCTTTTAGCATATTATCATTCTTCTCTCTCACCAGATCAGCAAATTACAGACATTCATCCCCAAAGCAGTAATGCCTTTACTCCTCTCCAGTAAAGGAGAAAGATTGAATCAACAAAACACTTCAAATTTCAGGGAGGGTTGGGCACATTTTTTCCCAGCATCAAAACCATTTCTGAAATGCCTGTAGCAGCAATCAGTATCTCCATTAGCACAACCAAAGAAGCTAAAGAGCATAACCAGTAGTTTGCCAAGCAGTCAGCTTTGGTTACCAGATTCCCTTCTTCCATGAGGCATGAGGATGCAACACATTTGTGGCAGAGTAATGTGAGCACTGTCTCTCTCTGCACCGCATGGATGGCTGAGCCCATCATCACTCACACAGGAGGGTATGCAGCTGTGGAAAACTGAGCCTGGACATTTCAATCCTTGGAGGCATTAGAATGAGAAATTTTTAACTTCTGCAGTTCTTCAGAGGACTGGGGAAATTTTTTTTACTTGGGACATTTAAATCCTCAGACGTGCAGACTATAATCTACTGTCAGATGGCTTGTCAGTCATATTTATGCCCAGTTTCTGATGCAGAAGTAGGAAGCAGAAATGTATTTGGCAAAATTTTAACAATGTCTACAGCATCTATGTAATATTAAACATTTGTATAGGTCTTTATGCAGTTAGGCCCAGGGTAAGATGCAGCTTGTTTTTGAGTATCTGCTGAATGCATCAAACCCCCGAATCCTCTAGACTAAGATGACAACTTAGAAATCACTGCTTCCTTCTTTGGATTCACTGACCACAGACTGATCTTCAACTTTTCATAGTATTCTGCCCTGAGATTCAGTTTATCACTGTAAATTAAGACACTCGATCTCCCTGCCACAGCACTGTGGTTCACTGTCTAGCTACACTCAGCACAGTCCATCTCACTATTCCAGGCTTTAGTCATCTGTTACCCTCCACCTAAGAAATGTGCTCCAAAAGCTGGTGATCCTTTGTTCTTGAAACACCTTTCTTTCAGGATGACAGAATATTTGAACTATCTAATTTCCAAAGTGTTTGTACCATACTTTCTTTTGTAGCACTTAACCCTAAAGTTCAGCAGGCTTGGTATGGTGCCATTCTAGAAATTACACAAGAACATAAAATTTCCAGAAATGCTTTGAATAACCTGCAAGTATAACTGCACTCACATGGTGTTCTGATGGTCTTGAAGAGGTTGGAGGCAGAAATAATGTTGTGCGCTTTCAAATGTATGACTGAACCTTCTCTAATTCCAGAGTCTTGACAAATCAGGGAAACAGAGTAAAAATTGTGTTTTATGTTTCAAGTGTCCACCAGCTTTTATGGTTATTGAGGAGTATTTATTACCCATGAACTGCAAACAGTGAAGTACATCATACTCTATACACCATTTCATAGTTTTGCTTCAAAATTGTTGAAATAGATTTCAACCAGGCAGGACTTCATGCCTTGCATATTTTGTTTATGTGTATGCATTGGATAACATCGTGCTTGCTGGTATCAGAAGTTGCTCTCAGACTCTTTTATGAGCTGTCAGAATAAATAATTTTTTTAAAGCACTGATATCAGTATCTGAAGGTGTCAATTCTGTTCCCATGTCTGCTACTTATACGAAGGACAAATTAAGTTATTTCAATTTTCAAAATTTCTATTAAAAATAAAGCTGGTATAAATCTGGCAAGGTGAAAAAAATGTGTGGCAAAAAAGTTACATGAAGACTAGTAGCCTTCTGACTAAAAAAAGATATATAATATGTGTATTATAATTTGGGTAGAGAATTGAGTATCTTGTCAGAATCATGATATTGCTAGAAGGTATTTATGATCCAAATCAATAAAATACCCTTTCCTCTAAGTACTCATGTCGCATAAGATTGCACCCCATTATGTACACAATAATTCAGTGCGCTGAGATTCCATTGCCATTGTTTGGCTGCACTGGCATGGCAGGCCGACTGGCTCCTTCTGCAGCTTCCAGCCACACAGACAGTGGAAAACTTGGGACTACACTGCAGCTCATTTCTTTCCCGACCATTCCAGTTTCTGTTTAAAGGAAAGGAGGCTGTGAGAGCCTCTTTTCTTTTCTGACCATTGCAGATCCTGTTTAAAGGAAAGGAGGCTGTGAGAGCCTCTTTTCTTTTCTGACCATTGCAGATCCTGTTTAAAGGAAAGGAGGCTGTGGGAGGCACAGTATGCACACAGGTATCATTCTGTTATAGGGCTATCTGCTATACAGCAGACATGCACACAGTGGTGTGCCCATGAACACACTGAAGGAGGCAATTTATCTTAAGAATGAGCTTGGGTGAGACTTTTTAAAATAGCCACTATCAGGCATCTCAAAAGTGTGTGATAGCCTTGTCTTCCTGTTCAGACTTGACTGAGTAATGAGCGATTCCTTAGATAACAAGAATTTACCTACAGGCTCCATAGGATTCCTATATTTAGCATTAAAGGGAAATACTGTATTTTCCTTCTGCTCCAGTTAGTGTTAAGTGCTATAAAAATTAACAGATACAGACTGTTACATTCATTGCACCAAAATCTTTGTGGAATGTGACATCACCACGTGCCTTGTAACAAGTGAGATATTTTTTTCCCCATGTACATTGTTTCTAAATAAAGCAACAACAATTTTGCCCTCCTCCCTTTTGTCTCTGGTTTCTAATGCTGTGATATTAATAAGGAGTGACATGTTTAAAGCCTTTCTTCATACTGGTGGAGAATATTTTTGCAATATATATATAGTGTAGTCCACCAAGTGGAGGACATTTTCATGGTGATTTTATGGCATAAGGCAAGAGAAGATTTTCTTCACAAAAAGAATTAGTCAAACAAATAGATCATTATAGTAAATTAGGAGAGAGAAATTATTTTTTTGGACATTTCAAGCAATGTAGTTCATGCAACTTTCCTCTACTAGAAGTGCCGTGATGGTCTGCCTGATGTATGCACTATTTACCTTGGCCAGGCCATAGGATTACGTTCGGGCTCAGAGTGGGAATCAGAGGAATGGAAATGGTTTTGCTCTGATAGCAGCAGCTGTTATAGTGTGATAAGAGTTCAATGCTGCTGACCTACCTTCTGCATCTTGCCCTTCCTCAGTGTTCTCTTCAGTCTGAAAGTCAGTAAATTCCTTAAGTATCCAGTGACGATTTCCTGATGCCTCCCACACACCTTAGGGGCTGCTATTTGCTACTGGGGGTGGCACAAGCACATCATGAGTTTTAGACTTCTTTTAGACTTCTCCTCCACAGTTCTGAGACAGATTACGCTCCATTTTTCTCTGTAGGACAGGTTATTTTTTAGCAACTTCCTCGCTAGTTTTGACACCAAGTTACTTCAAGTAGCAGGTTCCCAGTGTTTCTTTCAATCTTATCAAGTGAGAAGATGTACAGACAATTTGGTGCAAGAAAATAAACAGTCTAGTCAAGTGAGAGGACAGCAAATCCAGTAACTACCCACACAGCTGATGAGTATGGTTAGATTTTCAGTCCTCTATACTGGAAGAAACAAACCGTCAATACTTTTTGGAGGGAAGAGAGGAGATAAAGCTACATCTCTTCTTAAGACATGCTCTAATCTAATCCAATCCAATCCTAATTTGGACTGTGTATTTATTAATAAGAAACATTGATGTCCAAAAGAATAGTGAAACTGAAACAGTCCTTGCACACAGGGATCTTTTACTTTGCACTATCCAGTGGCATTCCTTAAGGACACAATTACACCTTTTGATTTAAAAATAGAGACATGCAATCTCCATCTCATTAGTAATAATTTGAAAAGAAAATCACCATTCTACATTGCAGAAGGAGACCAGCATTAAAAATACTAACACAAGCGGCTTTCCTTTCTGTATTTAGTTTTCTTGTATTCTTTTCAGCTTTCCAAAACTGTTTCTGTAAAACTGAACTCGTGCTCAATTTTCTAAACAATCTTGTTCAGAATGTATATCCCCAACTGTATAATACTTTCATGCATGTGCTTCTAGGATCCGTGTTCATTATTAATTACAATGTTCTTTTCTAGGTCCACTTTGGAAAATACATCACTATCCTACTATATTACGACCTTGAAAGATTATGCATAACATTACATATGACTTCGTGCTTACCAGAAACACTTGTGAGTTGCAACTTGCTCTCCTGAATTCTTATGTCTCTGTTAAAAACCTGAGATTGCTGGTGCTGTTTAAAAACATATGGTTTTACAAAGAGGCTAAAGGCTGTGAGCAGTGGAGACTTTTCCCACAGCAGTTGAATAACTGGGTGTGAAAAGTACTCCTGTGCTATTCTGCCTTTTGTATTTCCTAGTCTAGCTCTGTAGGAAAAGTGTGTTCTACTGCATGATCACATTCCTGAATCCATTATAAAATTTTCTTCTCTAAGTTGACAGTGCAGGCTCTGTATGAAATAGCCTGTTCCTTTCCTAGAAGTTTTTTCTTCCCTATCTGGAGTACTGAATTTGCACAGAAAAATTCAACATTAGAGTGCATACAATTATTTGGGCTTTTGGTGGTGGTGATAGTTTTATTTCTATAAAAGCACTTTTTCCTGCATAATAAAAATCTGAATTATAGTGTTTAGGAGCACACAATGTATTTTTTTTCTTCCACGTTTCACAGAGGGATCATTTGGCGTGTTTTGTCTCTTAGATTGGCTTGGAAGAAATGAGTGACAGGTGATTCCATGTTTGCTTGTACTGAAGTTGCCACATTTGGCACAGCACAATGCAAAAGTGTTCCTGAACACCCCCCACCCCCAGATTTTCACAAAATTACAGAGTAATTGACTTTTCAGGGTTTTTTCTAGAGAGATAATGAGACATAAAATTATGACTGACCAGTCCTGAGATGATTTTTTTTTAACCATTCCTTTACTTCAGCTGTCCACTGTTTTCCTACAGTATTACTTTGACACAGAAGGAAAGAAGATATATTTTCAAACCTTGTCACTCAAAATAAGTGAAAGAATAATGCTTCTTTCCACAACCTGAATTCATAAAGATGAAGGTATGGAGCATCTTGTAAGATATGAAAACCCACAATGTATTTTCAATTAGTTTTGTGGCGCAAGAAATATAATATCTGATCAGGGATCTTTGCAAACATTCCTCACAGGATAAGGTCTGTAGGGCAAAGGCAATATATCACAAGACAACACTCACTGGCTTTATCATTGCCTAACAGCAGTCCTTGGCCTAAATGATAAGATTTTCAGAAGATGTTAAGTATACTCCTTCCAACATATTAGGATATTGATTTGGAAGATATGGCTCTACCCGCTGTCTGACATATGGAGAGGTTTCATTTGGGTAACAGAATCATTACTTACTTCTGATAATCCTGGTCCTCTACATGGTTAGACAGCTGCACATGGTGCTGGGATGCCATTTCCAGCAAAGCTAGTTGGCATCTTCTGTTGCTGCTGCAAGAAGATTTGTATGGGATTTTAAGGTGTCAGGAATTAATCCAGATCTAGGTTTACCGCCATGTAGTATATAAAAAGAAACAAAGAAGAAGAAAATAAGAACAACTGTTTCCTCTGTTTCCTGTTCATAATAAAAAAGTTTTCTGAAGCCAAGAAACCAGGAGTCATAGAATCAAAATGGTTTGGTTTGGAAGGGACTTTAAATATTATCCAGTTCCAAGCCCCCTGCCATAGACAGGGAAAACTTCCACTAGACCAGGTTGCTCAGAGCTCAATTCAATCTGGCCTTGGAGACATCTGGGAATGGGGCATCCACAGATTCTCTGGGCAACCTGTGCCAGTGCCTCACCCACCACACGGTAAACATATTTCTTCCTTGTATCTATTGTAAATCTGCATTCTTTTAGTTTAAAGCCATTCCCCCTTGTCCAATCCCTACACCTCCTTCTAAAAAGACATGTAGGTATGGCATATATGGACATGGTTTAGTGGTAAACTTGGCAGTTAGGTAAATGGTTTGACTTAATGATCTTAAAGCTCTTTTGAAACTAAATAACTCTATGATTCTACAGCATTTTTGTCTAGGCAAAATACCACTTAACATCTAATTCCATCTTGTACCAAAATCCAACTCTTTCATTTATGTAATACCCTTTTAATTTAATTTTTTGCATCTATCAGTTTGCATGATAAAAACCTCCCATTACAGATCTTAGCATTTAAATTAATTGATATAATTTAACTGAGAGCTAAAACTTTGATGGGGTTTTATGTAATTTTTTAACCATAGCTAATCCTACATCCTCTCAAACAATAGAGTCTGTAATTTCACCAAAGAAAAATAATCTGTCTGATAGTATTGGACTCCTTTTTTTTTCATTGATTTCCCAGTTAGTCTCAAGCTTCTTTAAGCCCTTCTCGAGGTCTGTGTAGTTTTGAACGAGCCTGTGCAGGCATTGCTCTTCAGGCACTAATCTGCATCTGAACCATGGCCATGTGAGGTGCAAAGGAGATCACCACCAGGAGGCTGCCTCTTGCCAAGCTCTTACACAGTTTTCTACACTGCTGGAAGACTCAACAATAATTTAGGAGTATCTCATACACAGATAATATCACTGAAGGCTCGGGGCAGTGGGGACTCTGGCTGATGGAGTTCTTTCGTCCAAAGCACCTGGAGGTATTTGAATTATGGTACATATTTCAGGTGCTTGTAGAATACATCCCTCATGTTTAGCAGACAAAATCTCAATACAAATTAGATTTTTTTAAATGAAAATCAGACAGTCTACCTGAATACCACAAAATCTTTAGGTTTCTATGTAATTACGTTGCAATACATACCCAGTAGCTTTTTCTCCTGTGTTTGTTCATAGGAAAAGAATGAAAGGAAAATGAAGTGATATTCTTCAGGTTATTTTCCAAAAAATCTGATAGTACTTGGTGTACATCAACAATTTTTTCTATAACTAGCACCACTTAATGTTTTAGACAGAAGTCCTTTTCTTCTATTGTTTTGTAAGGTCTTTTAATTGAGGCTATGTCATTGCAATAATTGCAATATGAGGATATATTAGATAAACCATATAAATGTGGAGCCTTTTCAGGTGTATGCGGAAATAATTTGATGAATAACCATAACAAATACCTTTTTTATAATTTAAATCCCAGCTGTTTGAAAATGTCATCCCTATAATATTTGCTCAAGCAGTCTACATGTTGTTTGCCATCAAACTTTTAAGTGTTTTTGTAAGAAAATGTGATTGTCTAAAAAAAAATAAAGCAAAAATGTCTTATTTCCCCTCCCTTTCTGTGACATTAAATGGATTGAAGCAAATATGAGACATATTTTGGTTAGAGGAACACGAACAGCAAGAAGCGACAGTGGAAGAAGACAGTATTTATGCTTTCCGTGTAATGCTGCCAAATCATCTGCTAGTTGCCCTTTTAATAACCTCTTTTTCTTCCACTTCTGCTAAAAATATCTCAAAAGCCCTCAGTGAAGCCATAATTTAACAAAATTCAATATCCTGTAAGAAACAACAGGTTTAGAAGTCCTCAACCGTGCCCTAGAAAAGCCAAAAGAACATGAACAATCTACAGTATTTCTGTGAAAAAACCGTATTGTAATCCTTTGCCAGCCAGAATCAGCAGAGATTTTAAATCTTCTGCAAATGTTAACCCCAAAACTGACAAATCTCAGGGGAGAATATTTGAAGCTTTTCACTGACTTCAAGAACAGCTCAAACATTATTTTTCTCGGTTAGCAACTGGTACACTAAAAATAAAGTGGCACATTGGAGATTAATTTTATTTGAACACACACAGTTTTATGTGTAATGCTTAGATATTTGAAAGCTGATGGGAGAATCCCTTAACGGCAGATTGAAACAGAATAATGAGTAGAATGTGGTAAGGCAGAGGGCAAAGGGTCAAGTCAGGACTCCATATTCATTCAAACTTCTTGTCCTTACTACAGAGCTCAAAAACATGGAATACAGACCTTGAATTTCAATTGCAAGTGCTATGTTAAAATAGCAAAAGAATGCACTTATACTTGTTTTGGATTCAGACCAAAATAATGCAATTCAAGCATTTACACATTTGGTGGCATTTCTGTTTAATGAGCTTCAACATTTTCCCACAGAATTTATGGAGGGATTTTTGTAGTACCATGAGAAAACAAAAATATTTAAGAATTTGCTATGGACTGCAATTGCTGAATTTTTTTTCCAATTGTAACTCAAGATTACATTGTTTTTTAATTCAATTATTCATTCCCATATAGCAAAGACATAATTTATCACATGAGTTTTAAAAATTACTATAACCTTGGGTTTTGACAGCAATATCTGAGTGATATTCAAAGTAGCTTTGCCTGGGCAAATATTTAAAAAAATAAATAATCAGAAGATTGTGCCTTTTGTTTGTTGATTTCCTCAGAACAAATGCTTAGACCCCAGGTATTCAGTCTGCAGCTTGATTTATGTATTGAAATTTTAGCACCAAAGTCAGCTCTCTGATATGCACAGATCTGTGCATTAACTTAGTCACCTAGACTGTTCAGGCAGCTGAACAATTCAAATTACAGGTGCGCAGAGTCCAGGACAGGTCATAGCAGCCTGCTTTGTTCTGCCAAGCTTGCTGACAAGAAACACAGTGCAAACGCAGTGATTGTTTTTCAGCGTCTATTAAAGAAAGCACATTGTCGTTACACTGATCTAGAGGTACTAGATGTGAGGGAGCACAAGCTGGCTTTGTGTAGAGGCAATGAAGACATGTGTGCACCACAGCACTCCAGGTTCTGGTGGCATGCACTGTGGGAGATGGAGCACAATAAAGAGAGAGCCACACCTCTACTAGACGACTTACCTCCCAGATCTCATGTGCTTCTGCCTCCAAGACAATAAATCCTCCTGGAATGGGGGATAATGGGGCACTGAGCAGACACTGAGCTGACCCAGTGTACACCAGACTGGGGTAGCTGGGACACTTTCTTAACCCATGTGTTTCATTCGCTTCTTGTTCTGTTCCTGCCACTGCAAGGCTGTGGTGTTGTGATGGTGGTACTGGAGACTTACTGCATCATTCTGGCTTGAAATACATGGAAGGTCCTTCTCTCCTAGAGCCATCATCCAGCCAAGCACTCTGACTGTGCAGGGAAGGGTACAGGGAAACAGCACAAGGCTGGGTTGAAGAACCTCAGGTGAGGTAAATCAGCATGGTTGAAACATTCTTCCAGAGGTGCTCTCATCTTCTACCACACTTGCTTTGATGCTGATATGAACCTTTTAGCAGCTTTATCTGCTAAATTCTATCCTTGCTAAACTCAGTTTTATCCCCTTTTCCATGCCTGCTTTCTTTCCTTCAAAAATCTGTCTACACCAAAAGTCCTGCACATGATGGAATCTGGGCCTCTAGCTGCCTAAATGGCTTTACATTTGGCAGCACTTGTCAGTCATTCCCCTCATCTCCTCCAAGCATATATATTTTATGGCAATATTTAGAATGTCAGTACGGATACTTCGTATTTTCAAGTTTCCACATCATACCTGGCCCTGTGGCTGGTATCCACTAACCTGCAAAAACTATAGCTCCAAAACACATGCCAGATCTTAGGCTCTGGGCTACTGAAGCCTAAACCTGTCATGAGCATGACATATATAGCTACCAGAGGCAGCAGGTTCTGAATATTCAGTAACACTAAAGCACTAGGTTGCATGGGCTCTGTGTTGTGAACATTATTTATAGTTCACTTGTGAACCAATTGTTTGCAGCATTTGCTGGAGGTAAGTAGGGTTTTCAACCTTTAAAAGTAGATGTTAACAATAGGCATGGGTATTATCTTACATGCATGTATGTGGGTGAGTGCCTACCACAGAGCTGCAGTCAGAGCCACCTGAAGAGCGGCAAAAAGCTGCATTGACAGGGTACCGACGAGCTGATCGCGCTGGTTTCAAACATCAGGTTGCACATGAAGTTGTATTTCTTTTCTCATCAAGTTTGGCAATGTCATCATGCAGCATTGAAGGCAGACCTGCCAGGCTATGAGGGACTGGGTTGTGGCGATTTAGTGTTTTCCGCACTCTCCAGCTATGTACTGACAATGGCACCAAACTCAAGTGTACCACAGGGGGCAAAACATGGTGGGAGGTGAAAGCTCAACTTGGTTCAGCTTTCTGCACCAAATTTGACAAGTCATGCCATGTTTTGACTACTTCTGAAATGTTTGCAGTAAGTACTCTTCTTATATAAAGTTCTGTAGGCCACACAGACTTTTTTTTCCCAGTAATGATGACAATCTGGCAGGCTTACCAAAGATAGCATAAATAATACAAAGTTGATGAAGTGTCAGAGAAAGGGATTTAAACTGGATTCATAAAGAATAATGTGCAAAAATATATTTGTTCTATATATGTATATCTAATGCCTGAAAACAGACTTTTTCCAGTACTCTATTAAACAACTTAAAACCAGTTTTTCAAAATAGTTGACAATTTCAGGAGATGTGCAACTTCAAGGCCTCACAGTAATTACTGGGATTTCATTCACAGCAAGGCCTGCCAACCCTGAAACAAGTGAGGCATTTCAACTCTTTATTCTTGTTTTTCAGCTCTGAGCAGGTAATGAAAAAATTCTTTACATATTTCAATTTAACATAAGGTTGAAAAAATATATTTTAATAACTTATGAGGCTTACTTTACATAAAGACTATCACAATGGCCTCCTAAGGGGTTCTATATTAGTCCAAACCTCCAGAAATACTTTCTAGCCACCTAATTCATCCCAATGTGATTATCTGTTTTTTGGGACATTTCACATTAGTAACATATTTTTAGGGATTATTTCTACATGAGGACACAATTTTGGATGAAGATAGAAATGTCTAAACTGGTTCTTTTTGTCACAATAAGTTATCATCACAAAAGCACTTTAGGGAAGAATAAGTTCTAAGTAACACAGTCTAGGCTTGAGCTAAAATCAGTGTGCTAATAAAAATCTCCGAACTGAGACTAATTAGACATGAATGGGATCATCCTTGCTTCTTGCAGAACCAAATTCTGACCCAGACTATGAAAAATCAATACCAGTTGCAGTTTTAGCCAGATGGACATTAGACAGATTAAATGACTGAAAATATTTTCTGAGGAATTCTGAGGGGAGGGAATTAGGAATTATCTTAATTTTTGCCCTCTAATTGTTGCCATAAAAACTGAAATTATTTGTTTCAGCAACCATTCTCTCCCCAAGTCCTCTTATTTCAGGAGAACACTGGAATGCTGTAAGTGTCAGGACAGATAACACCTTCACATGTATGCTGCTCACTGACCTCAAACTACATGAATAAAAGGCCAAGAGAAACCGTGGTGGAATAAGATGCAGTGTTTTAGTAAGGAATACATGTTTTATATTTTTTGGCATTATGCCACTCTGTTCAGAATTAAGGGATGGATTATTGTGGATTTGTTTTCTTTCAGGAATTAGGGCTGGCCTTGGCTTAGCTTCAGTACTGCAGAGGTATTAACTGCAATGCATTTCTGTCTTACAGCTTCATCCCATTTAGCCATTGTGACTTTGGAGTGACTTCCAAAGCAATCCAATCAGAATGAGTTGGCAGATTAATGTTAACTTTCATGTCAGGACTGAAGGCAATGCAAAATGAAAATGCTAAAAGAAGAGGCATTGCACCAGCCATACTGTAGCTAAAAATATAACCGAACTGTCTCATGTGAGTTAATGAGCCTTTGTTTAATCTACAAATGGGTAAAGCATTGGTAAACTGCCTTTCTGTGTATTAATCACTCTCAAATATTTAAATAAAATTGGTGCTATAGCCTCTGGATTGTCTTTTATTCATGTAAAATTGTGTATTACAACTGAAGTTTCCTTGGCAGACCCTGAGTTTGTGATAAGTTCTATATTGCAGTTCCTCAGTAACAATACTGGCAAGATTAGAAGAGATTCACTATCTCACCTTTTTTCTGGGCAATGGTTCAAATTGTGCTTTTCTCCTTGCAAAAAATCAGTATGGAGTATGTTGATATATATTTTAGGGATCAGAGGCCAAGGTGGGAGTTTGAAACAGTATAAGTTACACACACCCCAATACAATTTGAATATTTATACTAATCCAAATATCCGAGATCAGTGATCAACACAGCTCTTTGGCAGGACTGTATTACAACTAATAAGAGCCTGTATTATGCTATGTGGCTCAAGGTTATAGTCAAACACATTCCACTCAATCTAATGACTTAATTTCCATCTCAGCCTCATCAACACAATATACTAGCATTAAAACACTGGTCAGTACAAACACAATTTTTATCTTCTCAGATCTATAAACAAACTTCATGAGTTCCTAGTTAAACTGTTTGTCTTTCTTTTTTCAACATCAAAGATATTTTTGTTTTCACCATAACATCTTTTCAGTTTTATTGTTACCCCTGCTCCTATATGTTAAAACACAATTAAAAACCCCTAGTCTTTGTGTCTTTCTCTGTACAGTTTTAATAACCCCTTGCTTTAATACTTAAATACACTTCTCTCAGTACTGTACTTGTTCCAAGATCCAAATATGTTGTTTCATTCACAGTAGAATGTAAGTCTTGGCGTTTAATTTTACATGCCCACTCATTTTCTTCTTTTAAGTTGGGAAATGCACGACAGAAATAAAGCTCTAACAATACAAATGCCAGAGAATAGGAGTTTGGACAAATTGGACAAATTATTGCTCTGATAATTTCTCATACCCTTATACTCACTCAGATGCTTTCTTAAAAGTATACTAACACATTAAACATCAAATAAATTAATTACTAACATTTCTCTAGGACCTAACAGCTGTTTTAAATATAGAGAAGCCCTATGTAGTCAAGTGGATGGACTGCAAGACAGGGACTGGGAGAGCAAGTTCCCCTCCACTGTAAGAGGAGTTTGTGACCCCCTGAGGAACAAGGATATACATAAAACCAATGAGATGCATCCGAGAGTCTTGAGAGAACTGACTTGTCAAGCCACTCTCCATGATATTTGAAGAGTGATGGCAATCAGGTGAAGTCCCAGGCGGCTGGAAAAAGGGAAGCATGGTACCCATCTCTTAGAAAGCTAAAGAAGAGGACCCTGGGAACTACTGACCTGTCAGCTTCAGCCCTGTGCCTGGGAAGGTCATGGAACAGATCCACCTAGAAGCCATGCTAAGGTACGGAGGATAGGGATGTGATTCAAAACAACCAGCACAGCTTCACCAAGGGCAAGTCCTGCCTGACCAACGTAGTGGCCTTCTATGATTGCATGACTCCATCAGTAGATGAGAGAAGGACTATGGATCTATCATAGATATGGGCCTATTCATCTATCTGAACTTCTGTAAAGCCTTTGAAGTTGTCCTCCATAAAATCCTTCTGTCTAAATTGGAGAGGGAAGGATTTGATGGATGGACAGTGTGGTAGATGAGGAATTGGTTGGACAGTCACAATCAGAGTATAGTGATCAAGGATGCAGTGTCCCAATGGACATCTGTAACAAGTGGTGTCCTCCTGTACTGGGACCAGTGTTATTTAATGTCTTCATTAATCACAGAAGGATGACAGATGACGCCAAGCTGAGTGATGTGGTTGACACACCTGAAGGACAGGTTGCCATCCAGAGGGACCTGCACAAACTTGAGGAGCAGGCCAACGGGAATCTCCTGAGCTTTAACAAGACCAAGCGCAAGGTGTGCACCATGGTTGGGACAATCCCTGGTATCAGCACAGGCTGGGCATGAACAGATCGAGAGCAGCCCTGGGGAGAAGGACTTGGGGGTGTTGTGGGTCAGAGGCTGGACATGACCCAGCCATGAGCACTCCCAGCCCAGAGAGCCAATGGTGCCCTGGGCTGCATCCAAAGCAGTGTGGGCAGCAGGTGAGGGAGAGATTCTGCTCCTCTGCTCTGCTCTGCTCTGGTGAGAGCCCACCTGCAGTGCTGCATCAGCTCTGGGGTCCCAGCACAGGGAGGACATGGACTGTTGAATTGACTCCAGAGGAGATACACCAAGATGATCAGAGGGATGTAGAACCTCTCTTATGAGAAAAAGCTGAGAGAACTGGAAAAAGGACCAGGGTGACCTCATTGTGGCCTTCCAGTACCTGAAAGTAGCCTACAAGATGGAGAGGGGCTTTTTGCAAGGTCCTGGAGTGACAGGACAAGGAGCAATAATTTTAAATTTAAGAAGGGTGGGTTTAGAGCAGATATGAGGAAGAAGTTTTTTTAAAATGAGGGTAAAACACAGGAACAGGTTCCCCTGAGAAGTTGTCGGTACCTCATTGCTGGAAGTGTTTAAGGTTAACTTGAATGGGACTCTGAGCAAACTGGTCTAGCGAAAAGTGTCCTTGCCCATGACAGGGTGCTGGGACTAGGTGACCTTTAAAGGGTCACTTCCAACACAAACCATTCTGCAATTCTATAACAGACACACTAGAAAACAGAAAGATAGACCTCCCCATACTTACCATATGCAATTATTCAAATGAATACAATCTAGGCTAACAATATTGTTAACAAAATGTCATCTGCAAATGTTGCTGACATTTTCTAGAAGGCCAAAATGTGGAAAAAAAAAATTAGAAGTGCTGTATCTAAGACCAGTTAAATTTCAAGGAAAAAAGCCACTACATGCAGTTTGTTAAATATAAACTGTCAAATGCCTTTGCCCTATTTCCACTTTTGGCTGCTTTGATTCTTTCTTTTTTGCAGAGTAGACCTGTTTTACTCTGGATGTGGTAGCTGTTAGCTATGGATTCACATGGGATGTCAAGGTGGTGGATAGCTCCTCCTGCAGCATTTTGGCTGATGCCAGCAGAACTTGGACAGACAGAGTGATGCAGTTCTTATATAACACCCCAGAGTTAAAAGCTGAGTTTCCTCCCATTTCCAGCAGCACTCAGCTTACTTTTCTTGTTCTGCATTGTCATAGAGTACTAGATATCAAACTTGACAATGCTGAAGTACTGAATAATAGCCACTTAATACTGAGGAACCTCAGATCTTCCTAATCTTTAGGCAATATAAGATAGAGCAAGCAATTGCATCTTTGGGTTATTTTTCAGTCATTTTTAAAATTCCTTTTACCTTTTCTCAGATTTCACAAGCTATGTATGATGGTGATACTCATAGTGAAAAATTAACTTATTCAAATGCTATAGTTTATAGTACATGTTCACAACCCAGACATCAGAATTACTGCCAGCCCATGACACTGAAGTTTTATTTGTTTAATGGAAATAACTTATTGGAAAACTTTTCTTTCCTCAACATAAAATAAATAATAATGTATAGAACATCCTCCACAAGCCCAATATAATTTTGGAATGAGGAGTACCAAATTCCCTACATAAATCATTTTCTTGCCTTCAAAGTTTTTAACAGAGGATCGCTGCTTATACTATTATCCTTTTGAATTCCATAAGAATTTGCTATTAACATATATTAACACACACGTGGATGTGTGTCATGTTCCATCAGCAAAGAAAGTTGTTTGCCAGTAAAAGTCAGCTACAGGCACCTCATGGGCCATCTTACCTACATGGCCATGCAACGTAAGGTGCCTATGGTATGATTCCTATATAAGGGACTGTTAACATTGAACACCTTACATTCTGTTTACGATTGGACTTGGTATTCCTAAAGGTCTTTTCCAATTTAATTGTCTCTATGATTCTGTGATTAAACTCAGCTAGAGCAGGAATTAACCCTGGATGAAATATCAAGAACATTCATAACTCACAGTGTAGTATTTCTGTGAACATTACATTTTTTCTCAGTCATAAAAAATCATATTCTCTCTGAAATGATCCTATTGTTTGGCAGATCAGTTTTTATTGTAAGCAAAGAGCTTGCATTATGTTGTTTAAATTTTATAATGGGAAAACAGACCAAAAAATCATCAATTTAATTATTGGCAATAATATATGTTATGGATTCTTCCTATAGCAATAATTTCTCCAAGAAAATAAAATTTTGCAAAATTACTTCCTTCATGTTGACAAAACCTGTTGTGTTCTGACTAGGTCAAAACAGGGTAAAGCATGTTTTCCTCCTGAAGGCGTCTGAGCCAGCTTCAGGCTTGCTCATATGGTTCTTCAGCACAATGCAGACTTTTAAGTCTGGTCCAAATTAATTTATAAAATCAGGTGTAAATTAGAATGAGGGTTTTATTTAAAATTCTCTTGTGTATATAACATAAAAACACATTACACTGTACTTCATCATGTAAATAGTAGCAAAGTATTGTTATTTTGGTCTTGACCTGGTGGATCGAGTGGTCAATATTTTAAGGTGATGGATTAATGGATTTGTAATATTGTATTGAAAATTGAAAATTTGTTACATTCATATCAATTTCGCCACATGAAGAATAATTGTTAACAGTTAGATAATTCTTTTGCTCAAAATGGTAATTGTTTTCCTGCTCAACAATACATGTGCTACAACATCCTTGCAGGAATAAAAGTAGAGAAATACTAAAACCATGGTTAGTATTTCTCCCCTTCATGCATGCTTGCAGTATCTAATGGTATTGTAGCAGTAATTTCCTCAAAAGTGGTTCATTACAGCAGTTAACAACCCCTTCTGGCAATTAACTAATTATCTTGCCTTTGACTATGGTGAAAGGAAATGGCTATCAAGGGCATTGTTTGCTCAATTAACCAAAAGGAGTAGACACATTCTTAGTAATAATTGTAGAAGGAAATCCCTCTAAAATGCAGTTATTTTACTCAATTTTTCACAGGATTTGTGGAGTCTGAACTGTTAAATTAAAGAAATACAGAAGAATCAACATGCAGGTATGTGTGGGGGGGATGCTTGTTTGTTTGTTTGTGTTTTCAAACTGGTGTTAGGACAAGAATATTCTTCTGTAAAATGGCAGTTCCGGGGCTCTGCCAAGGTTCTTGGTATTTTCAGAGCCCCGACTAACGCAGCCATGAGCAGCTCTGGCCGCGATGGGCCCTGGTATTGTGGGAGCTGGATGTAGCCCAGGGGATGATTCTGCTTGGCCAGCTGCCTTTTCCCCAGAAGAGCTGCCATGGCTTCCTCCACGTGGGCGGAAAGATGGATGGATGGGGATGTATGCCTCCTACAGAGGGCACAGCAACACCTCCATATGGCCCATGCAGACAAGACAAGACAAAGCTGGTTTCTCTTCCTAATAAAAAGATTGGCCTGTATCCTCAGTCACAGTGTCTTTAGGCTTCAGCTACTCTAATTTGGGTAAGATTTGTAACAAAAAACCCCCAAAGCAGCACTATATAAAGAGTGGCTGGCTAAATGTTCTTAAGTGAAAGATTATATATTATGAAATAACTTTTGAAATAAAAGAGATGCCTTTTATTCAAAGGACAGCTACGCATAATTTATAATGTCTCATTTTCTCCAGAGGAAAAGGTTATACTTCTTATATCTCATACTGCTAAACCAGTTATCTAATAGGAACCACAAGAGATACTAATTTAATGGCAACTCCTTACCTTTTTTCCCATGTTCTTAACAATTCTTGGCTTTTTCTGTTGGCCCAAGCTGAATCCACATTTTTCAGGTGACCTAAATGCCTCTGCAAGGTGGGGCTCTTTTCTTCCCATTTTATACCCCTGTAGAAAATAAGAACTGATGCACTTGTAAATAAATCACATCTCTCAAAAAAAATTGCTGAATGTTATCACTGGCTTTTCTATCCTCCCTGTTAGTGGGAATGGAAAAAAGCAATAAACTCTTCTTCCCTAACCCCTCCCATCCCCAACCATGATCTGTTGCTATTTTCTGGCTAGAACGAAAACGGGTTTTGAAAACCTGGATATATGATAACTGCCTATATTTCTCTTCACTTTAGAAATAATAAAAACATACATATGTTAGAAATTCAGAATTCTGGGTCCTTGTAAAAACAATTCCAGAGTATCTGAGAAAAAAAAGTCAGCTTTATTTTCTTTCTCACAATGCAGTGTTTGTGACCTTTTTATGTAAATCATTTTCCCCTCAGTGACCTCTAAACTCAGTTACATCATTTATCTTTCTTACTATTCATATAAACAAAGCAACACAGCCCTACCTGCAGTTTCTAAATTCTTCAGGTTTCTCACTATTTTCTCTGATCTCTTAGCTCTGCAAAAACAGGATGTATTTTACCATTTGCAGTGGGCAAGGCTCCTTGGAAATATCCTTGTTGAAGGAAATGTAAGGCATAAAATACATGAAGGTGGAGATTTCCTTTTATTAAATTCTTTTCACTGAAGAGTAAAAACTTTGTCTGTGTCTAATGATTCAATGTTTTTTCAATTTTATAGAAAGCTTTCAATTAATTCTAATGAGTGATCATGTCTTCAAGGTCTGTAGAAAAATTATCTCCTACACAGAACTGTATATTCTAATGGGTTTGATCCTGCAGTCAATGCTTCTGGTGTTTAGTGGATCATTTTTCTTAAATATCTTTTTTTATTTATCATTATTAAATATGTGCAGCTGAGATAAATTTCTGAGAATGTGTCATGAAAACCTGAATAACATTTCTGCCACCTACATGACAGGCAAGTACTGCACGCTACCAGATAACTGTAAAAACAGTGCAATATCCCTGCTTTCTCCTTTCTTTGGATATTTTGATGCAACATGGAAATATGGGCAATAAACCTAGCGTAGGAACTGATACATTAGAGGCTATTTGTCTACTAGCAGCAAAACTATAAACCTGTCAATGTAATGATTCATACTGTGTTGCTTCCAACCTACCAGGAAGTTTGGCATTTTTTAAAATCAATCTTCATGAGCAGCTAACCTATTAAACAGGTTAATCTTGACCCAAAGAGCTGCTATAAATAACACAGTAAAGAATCAACTGACAATAAAAATCAATCTGCACAATATTTCAGAATCAACTGAATACTATGCCTGAAAGACTACACCTGCTCTTTAGTTTAACTTTAGAGTAAAACCAGATGGATAATATGAATGTCCATATGTCTTGACATCCCATGGGCTCACCATCTTGTGACTCATTTTTGACTTTGACAACATCTATCGCTTCTTGAAATTTGGAGAATTAAAGCAAGCTAAAGTCACCACAAAGCATCTAGATTCCATGCTGTTGTCAGTTAGAAACCATGACTTAACAATGCCAGTTTAGAAAATACAGTCTTCTATTGCTACTGACCAAACTTCTGCAGGTGAAATAAATGATAACATGCTATCCAAAGGTGGGAACAATTGCCCAGATCATTAGCAATGAGAATAATGAAAATTTGTCTTTAAGAATGACATTACATTTGTGGATAAAACAGAAAACATTCTTTTGTTGTAAAATTTGCCATCTAGATGTCATTCTCTGTGTTGTCTTAAAGCCCTTCTTTGAAAAATCAGTTCAAATTAACAGATGATGAAAACATGTAAAATATAGAATTATACAATGCTGTACATTGTCTTTGGTATAATATGAAAGAAGACTTCACAGGAAAAATTCATATATTCTCTTGCAAAACTCTCAAATGACATATAAGGTATTAATCTTGAAAATTTCTACTGGAAAATGGTATACATGTTAAAACCAAAGATCAAAAGGATGGAACACCTATCAAATGACAACGAAAATATTTTAAAGTAAATTATTTTGTTGAATTATTACAGTAATAAAGTTAGCTTAGAGCAAACGTATAAAATTTGCATAAAAGAATCCCTATTCAAAGAATCCAAGAAGCTGCTGATTGATTGAACTGAACTCTTGTATAATTGGCAACAAAGGAAAAAAAACCTGTCTGTCTCTACCCTCCTCTGTAATGCTGTGTTGTCAGGAAAGACATTTCATCTGTGCTCACCCCATTCGCTAAATGCAGGATCATGTTCCAGCTTAGCATAAAGACAGATGAAGTAACACATCATGCCTAAAGTAATATGCCACTTACACAGCAGATGGAGCCCAGTTACTCAGACTAGTTTGGGAAAATGACCACAAAAGAAGTATTTTAGCATGGAAGATCAACACAGCACAACAGCAGGAATTTTTATTCTTCCCAATATATTCTTAGCAAGCTCACTTCCTGTTGAAGAAAAAAAGCCCATTGCAATAATTATTTATCACTCGTCCACTGCAGTAGAACAGACATGCTACTTGAAAATGTTCAGTTATATCACCCCAACAACCCTTTGAAAGGGAACATTAGTGATTAATGTTTTAGGAATAGCTTTTTCCATTTCAAGGCAAATAATTCATCTGTTCATTCACCTGCAGGGTGATGTTGTTTTTACCTTCCTTGTTGGGTTCCCTGATACCTATGACAGAGATTTTAAGAATCATTTTATTGGAGGCCTACCTTCCTTTCTGCTGAAGTCAAGGGTAAAAGTCCCCTTGATTTTCACTAGGAGAAAATAACTGTAAATTCTAGTTATAGTTTCTTCTTGCCATAGGCTTCAGATTTCTGACATCATCATAAATTTTTTTAATGTTTCTAAAACATCTACTCTTCTAATCATAGTTCAAAAACATTTTTTAAAAAAAGGCTGCATACCAGTTTTATTGCTATTTCCAAGTACAGAAGATATAACCTCAAACACAACAAAACAAATTATTAATTGTAATTAGTTTTGAAATATCAGCAGCATTAACTAGGCTAAGCCCTTCTTTCTGAGTTTCCATGAAACTGTATTTGTAAGGCTGTTAGAATGAACAGAGAAAATTTCCATGCCATTTTGTAGGATGCTTCAGAATGGCAACAACCAGGCTTCACAGAAAATGGCTGATTTCTACTATAAACAAAAAAGGCATTAGCATTGCATAATAGCTCCAGGGCTGGTTTCAGCTGCATTATGTCACATAAGGATGAATGTGAGAATTGCAAGGTGATCTGGGGTGAAAAGCACAGTATGTTTCCTAAACTAGAAACAGTCAAAACCTATTGATGCACCCCGATAACACTTACTTTCAAAACCATTCAGAAAATCAACATATCTCCTTAAAAGCCTTCATAAATGTTTAACACCTTGGCACAAGAATACCTATGCCCTTAGTACAAAAAATTTTGTCTGGATTTCAGATTCCTACTGATATATATTTTTCCATCTGGATCTGCATCACCCTTGGTGCTCGCCCTTGTGTGCAGACGAAAGGCGTCCTTTGACACTCAGGGCTGGCAATGTTTGTCAGTTCCGTGGCTCTGGCTTCAGGCTCTCAGATAGTCATGAGACAATCTGAGGGAGTAGCCAGAAGTTTGAAGTTAACAAAAAGTGACTGAGTTTATATCGAGGACTATGTTAAATAAGGTTAGGTCATCTGGTTTAAACAAACACACTGTTTATAAAGAATGCTGCTTTTAAAATAAGTATTTTACATCAAAATACTTAAGCTAGTGCCTCGTTGTGTCACTCGGTGTGTTCCTTAAGTCAAACAGAAGTGTTTGTGAGAGGTCAGTCAGAGCTACCATTTGGCATCTTTTTCTTGTCTTAGAAGAGTTTTTTTGTGGCTGCAGGAGAAAAAATGTGTACACTGACAGCTATACAATATTTTTTAACTACCAACAGAATACACAGAAACACAAAATATTTGGCAAGTTATTGGAGCAATCTCAAATAATAATCTAAATTTTGAGGAACCATAGTCTGTGTACTGAGGCTTACAGACAAAGAGCTAAAATTTGTTGAATAATTTTTTTATCAAATTTTATCAGTGAATATTGAATTGGGAAAAAGGCAGGTCTACACTCTAGGAATATTATATTGCTTTTAAGTGGTCGAGAAGTAGAGTTTGAAAGAAAATGTCAAATTATTTTACTGTCAAGCTACTAGCAAAGATCTGTCTTCTTAGAGGCAGATAGTATCAACTATGTGACAGACAAGGAGATAATCTCAGAAAGAGAATTTTGAATGATAGCTGCTCAGTACTGAATGGAAGGCTGGAAAAAGAACAAGGGCTGTTGTCTCAAGATCAGTGTAGCTGGGTTCCAGGTACAAGTATCAAAGCACCAATTCAGTGTGTTCTGTGCTTGGACTTCTTTTGATTCATATCTAGAAAGTATTTAGTGTGAATGTTTTTCATATGCACTGTCAATGCTTTATATGCAGCATTGTAGTGGTGGGTCAAGCCCAAAGGCTTCTGTCCCCCCTGCAGAAGTTGTGGAATCCCAGGGACTGAAACCCCCTGGGGTGGGGTCCAGGGTGGACTGCCCCAGGAAAGGGCTGAGTTCTGACTCCTGTCCCTCAGTCCATAAATGCATATCATATCTCCCTCTCTCCTGCCTTCCTCCTTCCCAATTGGTCCCTGACCCTTGTCCCTCCCTGACCCTTCCCCGTGCCATCCTCAGATTGGTCGATACCTTCAGAATAAAGTCTGGTGTCCGGCTGGGCTCTGGGTCTCTTGTCCCGAGCCCAGGCAGATGGTCACTGCGTGCCTCTGTGTCTGATTGCTCTGGGCAAGGGAACCTCCCTCTGCCCCCCCCGGCTTGTGGGTGCAGGGTGGTTGCTGAGAAGGACGGCGTGGCCTCCGGCCAGGGGACCCTAACCCCGTCTGCGGTGAACCCAGACTCTGGGGACACCGACAGAACACACCAGAAGGCCGCCCCAACCCTGGTGGCTGCCCGACCCAGCCCAAACCAACGGCGATACAGCATCACATACCATGCTCCTCCTCAGTAACCATCAGCTGCAAAGAAACATTTTTGGAGCAGCTAATTCTGACAAATATCACCAGATCTTAATGTTCCTGCAACAAAGACAATCACACAGAAGAAAACCCAGGTGCAAGCTCTCAGACAAGTATAATAGACTGCTATACCATATAGTCAGCCGTGCAATGAATGGGAGACTCAAAACAGCCCCTTTCACTGCGCCATTTATAGTTTTATGAATGCATAGGATGGATGTTCATTTTGTGCTAGTTTATCAGTGAGATTTCTTAGTTTTGCCACATATCTAATATAGCAAACATACCTACATATGATCCTTCTTATATTTCTTATTTAACCTCTTTTTTCTTTTCTTTTTCTTTATGCATGAAATCTCTTCCACCTTGATGATGTGTGAAGTCATTGCATGAATAAGTAGGAAATAGGAAATGCCATACTTCATCTAAATTTTTCTTGAATTAATCTATTTTTAATTTTTCTGAGTCAAAATGCTTTTGTAAATTTTCTGCAATAAGGTGTATTCCAGCACATAAAGTTTCCTCTGTTTTGTTCTACTTCTTTTTTTTTTCTCTCCCAAATAATGCGCTGTAAACCATATACAGAAAATTTCTGGTGCAATAAGAATTCTAAATGAATATCACCTACTTAACATTTTGCTGTCACACCATAGATAAATATCGTAAATATATTAGTGTCTGATACCGAAAAGCATGGCCTACAAGTAGCTTTAAGTTAATGGAAAGAAAAAAAATGAGGGGAGAAAACAATGGAACCTTCCAGTTTAATGCAAAAAAATTTTCTTGATTCTTTGGTTAGTCTAGTGTAAGAAGTGTAATTCGTTATGAGACATTATTGACATAAGAAAATGCTTAATGTTTAAGTACTAGAGAAATAAAACTGACATTGGATAAAAATGTCTTTGAGATGACTTTCCATGAACTTCTCTCTGAAATGTTAAACATTATATGCTGCAGTTTGTTCTCTTGTGTATGATTGCACTTTGTTAATTGTCAATGTGTAGGTTAACTTACATTCACCTCCTAGTTCCCGGAACTGGCACCGGGAAATAATTTTTTTCACAGCATGACACCACTTCACGCTAGCTCCCTGATGTCCAGCACGGGAGGCAGAGAACCAGATACAAAGTCCAAGAGGAGTTGGGATAAACCAAGGTAAGCCTGTCTTGTCTCAGTGTTTTCCTCCAACACAAGGATTGCAGCTACCCTTGTTGAAATATGTGTAAAGAAGCATAAAGTATTGAATTAACTGTAAAATTTGCCATATTTTAAACTATAGATCAGGAATGAAAGTTTAATTCTACAATAGATTCTAAGCGCATTTTAGTGCAGTGTTTAGAAGCATATCTTGAGATGAAGAATTTAGTGGGATTATGTATAACTAAAATTGATTTGTTCCTGAATATTTTGAGTTTGTTCTGCCATTTTTAGTAGCCTGGTGAATGCCCTTTGTCAGTCTCTTGCTACTTATTAACTACTTATGAACTGCCTTGAATGAAGGCAGTTCATAACTTTATGCCACCTACCTACTACCTGTCTCACCTCCAGATGGGTCCCCAAATTCATCAACATTTCCCAGCATAGTTGTGTTAAGACTTGCAGTGAAGATATTTTCAGGGAAGCATGTTGTGTAAGCCTATGCAAGGCTCTCTAATTCTGCCAAGACACTTGTGACCAGAAATGCATTTTGTAAATTCTCTCAACACAGACACGACTGTTTAAAAATGCTTGCCATGCCTTGGATGTGGTACATACAATTCACTAATCTTATATTTTATTTTTACGCATTAGTTATTTAACAGTAGCATCTGTGGCACTAAAAGGAATTAACATTCCATAATGCTAGATACTGTGATTGTTAGCAGCTGTCTAAATAGCTTCAAAATAGGTGATGGATTAGTGCAACACATTTAACTCAAGTTATATTCAGAACAATACTCTGAAGAAGTGTGTATACGGATGATTTCTAGCACAAAATGAGAAAGACATGAATGAAAATCCTTGTGGAAATCCTACATTTGTTGGAAAAAAATACATTCACTGAGAAGTGAAATGGCATGCAGGTCTTTGAGTAATTGCTGTTTTACCTACCATTCTTTGCAAATGAGCTGCCAGATTGGTCAGATGTTCAAATTTGATGACATAACTGGTAAAGTGGGTGGAAAATGCTAAAAAACACAGCATCTCATGAATGGTGGAGAATCATGTGCAAGGAATAGTAGTCTAGTACACAGGCTTGTTTATTCTTTTTGAAAACTTTCTAAAGACATTTATTATATGTGGCACTAAACCCTTCAAAAGGGACAGGCAAGGAAGGAGAGGTAATGGGGTTTTGTTGAGGGGTTTGGTAAAAAATATCAGCTAGATCCACAGACTGGTGAAGCCTCACCCATTTCAGTGATATACACCATTATCAGAAAACTAGACTAGAAGGATTTTTTCAGAACAGCTAATATCCAGATTATATTGGCAGAATAGGAATGAGACAAAGCAGATATTCAGCAATATTCCTTACCGTGGACCTATTTCTGGATCATGTGTGAAATTGTTACCAGATACTGTATGGCTACAGGGACCTGAGGGAAGGGGGGTGTCAGGGCAGGTTTAGGTTAGGTATTTCACTGAGAGGGTGACTGGGCACTGGAACAGGCTCCCCAGAGAAGTGGTCACAGCACCAAGTACTTGGACAACGCTCTCAGACATGCTGGTGTGATTCTTGGGGTTGTCCTGTGTAGGGCCAGAAGTTGGAATTCAATTTAAATCACATAAAGAAGTAATTCAACTTTCAGATTGGCTTTTTTTTTTTTTTTTTTAACAAATGTTGGCTCACTTCTTTAATGAAACAGTGGGAAGTATTGAGAAATTTCCCAGAGAATGGGAGCAACCCAGCAAAACAGAGAAGCTTTAAAATTTAAATCACATTCTTATTCTTTTAAGTGTCCTTCTTTGATCACAAGGAGTGCCTGCTTTCTGCATCAATTTCCTACTGATGTACAAGCATTGGCATAAAAATAGAGGGTGTGTCCCACCTATTACCTGTTGAGCCTCTGCAGATTAAGGGGAATGCTTAAGGAATGATGCTGGGAATTTGGAGATATGTTTTGAGCCCACATATATTTTTCTTTTGTCCTAATGCAGCAAAGAATCAAGCCTGTGTCTCTTAATTTCAAGAGTTAGATGATACATTGACACTTCATGGAAACATGGAAAATAACATGTTAGAAAGAAGCCAGATGGACCAGTCTCTGTGTCTGCCATGGACCAAGCAAACCATGATTCATTTACCTTTCCAACTTCCAGGCCCTTTTAAAAGGCAATCTTTTCAATACCACAAGTGAAAATGCCGTGAGTCTCCCAAGTCACCTGGAAAAGCTAGTTTACATCTGCCGTAGTTGCCAGGCAACCATCACAATCTTCCAGTTGCTAAAAATTGTCTGACTGGAGCTGACCTTACTTTTATGCTATGGTTACCCCTACAGCCTTCCCCAAAATAACAAAATTCTGTCAATCTGCCAGAAACAAATTTCTGTCATTACACTGAAATTTTGCAGCCCATTAGTCCATAATAAGAACTACTGCCTTTAGGTGTCCCAATGGGATGAGCTGCTAAAGCAACTGATTTATTTCAGTTAGAAGCAAGGTTTTTGTCTTTTAGCACATATTCATTTCTGTCTTAATTTTTTTAAACTAATATTCAGATTGATCCTAAGTATGTAGACCTGGGGACTTAGCCAGTACTGCAGTCTTAGCCAAAATCATGATTAGATCAGATAAGAATGCAGTCTATTTTTAAGAATGCAGGATATGACCTTTGTGGCCTTACAGCAACAAAATGCATGTCAGTAATTAAAGTGTGTCAGTGTCCATATAGAGATCAATATCAGGGCAGAATTGAGAAATTCCATGTCAATTAAATCACATTAGCTTTTCATTTGTTCAGTATACATTGCTTATACTGCAAAAGAGGTATGAAGGTGAGACTGTTTTACAAAATGTCATGGTTTAACCCCAGACATCAATTAAGGACCACACAGTCCGTCACTCACTCCTCCTGATCACTAGTGGGATGAGGAGGAGTATTGGAAAAAGGTAAAATCTTTGGTTTGGTATGAGAACAAATTAATAATATAAATAAAGTAAATAATAATAATAATAATAGTAATAATTGTAATGCAAAGGAGAGGGAGAGAGAGGAAACAAGTGGTGCATAATACAATTTCTCACCACTTACTGACCGATGTTCAGTCTGAGCAGCAACTGGCATGTTCGAGCCATGTGCCCCCCCAGTTTATATACTGGGCGTGATGTTCTGTGGTGTGGAATATTCCTTTGTCCAGTTCCAGTCAGCTGTGACTCCTTACAACTTCTTGTACAACTCCTCACTGGCAGAGCATGGGAAGCTGAAAGTCCTGAAAGTCCTTGATTTAGGGTAAACATTACTTAGTAACAACTAAAACATCAGTGTGTTATCAACATTATTCTCATACTGAATCCAAAACACAGCACTGTAACAGCTACTGGGAAGAAAATTAAATCTGTCCCAGCTGAAACCAGAACGCAGAAGTAGATAGATATCATTCCTATATTGCAATCAGTAGGGGTTAAAAAAGAGAGGTTGAGGGTTCCTAAAGATGAAGTACTCAGTACTATTGCATCATCAGTAGAAGGATGCTACTTCATCCTCCTAATTTAATGACATCTGAAATTCTTAGATAAACCATGCAGAAAGAAACCAATATTATCCAATGAGCTACTAGAGTAACGCTTAGCTTACATGCCTACCTAGCTTAAATGGACGCATTTGGATCAAGCTACATTTTCTCTGCTGCCAATGGAGAAAGTTCCCAAGGAGGGTTCCTCACATTTGAATGGTGTATTTAAGTCTGTACTGATGAGAGATAAATACAACCCGGATGAATAACTTAAAACAGATATACAGATATCTAACTTCTATACAGCTGAGGTTCAATGAGATGAATTGTTCAGTTGTAGGTAATCAATGGAAAGTACTGTGCAGATGGACTTCAAGGTCACATTGCAATTATGTGCAACAAAGATAGAACTATTCTGATCTCATTTTATCTAGCTCTGTGATTTATTCCCTGAATCTATCCTTTCTGTAGATATTTTTCATGTGTTGAAAATATTTTTTTTCCAGCACTAAAAAAAATTTTAAATCTAAAAGATTCAAGTAAGTGACTTACTATTTCTTTCCGGATAGATTTCATTTGTGTTTTGCAAGCTCAACATCTTAGCCTGGAATGAGATACAATCATGTTATAACAATATGACTCATATTTAACCTACTTTTAAAAAAAGTGCAAGGGTTGCCAAGTAAAATTATAACAGTGCTAAGCATAAGAAAGTTATAAGGACCTCCAACAAAGAACACAGTGATTCAGGATCCTTCTTGACAAAATTCCAATTTAATTTCTATATCACTCAAAAATAAATTAGACTTAAAGGATGTATGAGCACAATTTTTCTGTACTTTACAGACAATTTGGGCTTTAGACAAGTAATATTTTATATTAAATGCAGTGTAATATAACTTTGCATTTCTTTTTCCAAGATGGTGATACTCATACTACAGCCAGTGAAGTTGATAACAAAACTAATTCAATGATGTATAATGCTAACTTTCATTTGCTTATCCACCATTAAAAAATGAATGTGAAATAGTATCTTGAAAGGGAGATGTTTTATAAAAAAATACTGCATGTGTCCTTTTTATACCAAATTGAAGCACTTCCCATTGAAGTTTTCAAGGAATCGATAATAGTCTTACAGTCTGCACATATGAAATGCTGATTGATGTGGTACCTTGGTAAGAAGATATCTGATACTTCAGCTTAATTATTCCTAAACCTTATGCTGAGGCCAGACCTGGTGATGATGTCTAAGGCAGCACAAAACAAGGAGTTTCACAAATGCTTTGAGCCTCAGCAATTACACAAAAGAGACTTGACTCCTCTACAGACATGTTTTCAACCCTATGCTGTTTTATTCCTTAACACCACAATTATTGTTTGTAGAGCTATAGAATAAAGGTACAGTGCAACTACAGACTGCAGAAGCCATTCAATTATCTAGTCTTGTGCTGAATTAGTTTTAACCCAGGCTGATTCCCCCACCTCAGTTTTAGAGTAATAGTCTTATAAATGTGACATAGGGCATTGGGGTGGGGAAGGGAAACAGGAACAAACATCTGGGTCCACTCAGCATACCATAAAATATGCTGATTTATGGGGATTTAATGTTAAAGAAAAAATCATCTCAGGCACTTGAACAGTAGACTTGTAAAATACTTAATATGAGCATGTTTAGCACTGTCCATTAATTTTCCTTCAAGCCAACTAATTTTTACATAGTTTTACAATAATCCAGTAAAAGCAATATGAACAGCCAGTGAGCAAGCAATCTTATGCAATGTTTAAGATTAGCAGATTTAGAGAGACCTACAGTATTTTAACATATCAAATCACATGGATATTTTGCTTAAATGGCAGCTGCTGTTTTTAATATCTGAGTGCTTTCTATGAAGATATCAGCAGGGCAAGCAACTAATGCATCTAGTGAAACTGTGCGCTCAAAGATGAATGGTGTCTGGAAGTAGGACAACAGCAGAATGTAAGCAGATATGCTAGAGGATATAATGTCAGTGGCTGGAAGCTATTTGGATAGCAAATGCTGCAAGTTTTATGAATGGCTGTCAGGAGCCAATCGTATAAAATAAGCCTTACATAAGCCAAAGAGAAGCTTGGGAATTGACTTGTAAAATAGTTTGTGCTCCCTCCTTTAGGACCGCATGGTAGATTTAGGTCTAGGTCTGAATCTGTATGGGATTGACCTTGGTAGGGGTGCACAGAATCTCTCTAAATTAATTTCTTACCTCAGAAGAGCATATCTATCAGAGATAAAAGTAAATACATTCACGAATATAATGATGCAGAAGCCATCTTGACATGTCTTTCCAGTAGCTAAAGACCACCTTTAGATATTAAGAAAGTAGATACAGCAGACAACTAATGTCAGCAAAATACCTCCAGGATGTATATTTCTGGTGTTGGTGGCTTGCTTATGATCTGCGGAAAAAAAGAAGATACCGATTACTTGAATAGTGAATTCCAAAAAGTCCAAATCCCTATTTTCCGTCTAAAATCTCTATCTTAAACATAAGAGAAATCAGTTTAAGAGCAAAATTTTCAACAAGTGCAGATGCCAAAATTTTTTCCTAAAAATATTAGCACTGATAGAAGGCATTCCATCCAAGAATTATAAATCATTTTACTAGTAATCACACCCAATGTACAGTTGTACATGAAGTATTTACTTGCCTAAAGTCATAGTGCTATACTGATCTGGAAATAGGAGCAAGCCTTCTCTTTGAATGTTTATCAGAGAGTGCATTGAGTGTGTTCTATATAGTGGTTTAGCATATATATTTAAACCACGAGTGAAGTTTTTAAAAGCTGATCTCTTGTTCAAATACTGAAATCATTATTTCAATAGGTTATAGGTGCACACAAATGATGGTATCTTAAACCTAAGGCATCCCAGAGAAAAATGTACAGAGCTTTAAAACTGTTTAACCATCACTTGAATGCAAGAGTTTCAGGGGTGGGGGGAGGTTCCCTCTGCCATGTTTTTTTAAGATAAGTTTTAAATATACAAGAATATTGAACTGACTACTGGAATCTTATTTCTATTTTCTTTATGTCTAAGGATATTTGTCCAATTGTGATTTCATCACCAGGCCCTTAGCATCAAAAGACCAAATAGGTCTGACACCAGTGAATGAATAAATACATACTTGCGGACATCCCCTGTCCTAATTTCATGCGGATAAAATTGTGGGTTTGCTCAACAGCTGCTCATATGCACCAATAGTGCCCTCTGCAGTGTTATAATGTAGTTGTGATATGCCGATGGCAGAGCTTTGAGTGTTAAGGAGCCAAAGTGTGAGAAGAATATTCAATACAGGAATACAGTAACCAGAAGTGTTTGTTCGATTCCTATCTACTTAACAATCAGCAGTGTAGTGCCATATGATTGCAGGCCGATTTGGAATGAAGGTCTTTACTCACACAAGCTGCTGCGACGACATCAGTGGTCAAAATAACTAAATTAGAAGGCTGATGCAACTTTATGATGGTAGCATGACATTGCACATGGGTAAAATAATTCAGCACTCAGTGATGACCTTTGAAGGCCCATTCAAACTATAAATGCTCTTGATTTTGTGACAGTGTTATTCTTACTCTCTGTTTTGAGCTCTGTCATCATCTCAGCTATTGATTTAATTTACTCCGCTAGCTTTATCCTGCTTAACCACAGTAATCCCAAACCTGCTTACTCCCACATTCCTTTCTCCCATTCCTAATAAAGTTTTGCTGAATGCATGTGCTGAATATTTGTCCCACTGTTTGATTCTCATCAAAATCTTAAAACTGATAGTCACACCTCCACCATATCTCAGCAATAGAGAAGCACTCAATGCAAGACCCCATAAATTCTAGACTTATCCCCAAGATACCAATGATAAGAGGCAGGATATCTGCTCTGGCACCAGCTCACACTGGTCAATTGCAAAACTATTCATTGCTGCTGTCAGATTTTGTTTCCTGGATCATCTTGTGTCATCTCTTCTCCAGCAAATTGTCATAATCAAGGCTGGGGGATATATAGAACTAACATGTCTGTTCCATGCAACTAGATTTGAGACTGTAGGTTTCTATGTTTTAAAATTTTATTCCAACACCTGTGGGAAATGTTTTGCATATATGCTTTTCCTCTGCAATAACTGAGGAGAAACCTCTAATATAGACCTATTTTGTTTGGATTATAGAATTACAGGCGAAGTGAAGTTTTCAGGTTAGAGAAGGCTGTGCAGAATATAAGAGATCATACATGAGTGCTGCTCAAAAGAAAAGACTAGGAAGGTATTCTCCATTGGAGAAGGTAAATGAGGGGAGTTCAGAATGAAGTAATTTGCTTAGCAAGACCATTACATAGAGTTATTATGAGATCTTGGACATCAAAATAATCTGTTTAGTACTATTGCAATTAGAGGTAAAGCATAATATCAAAATGCAGAAATGTTTTCTCACTTCTGTTTAAGGATAAATAGATGGTAACCTGGGAAATAGCAATTTTAAAGGGGTTTAAATTCCTGAGATCATTTAGAAATAAACCAACAGAGATTATGTTTTTGGTCTAGTTGATTGTATGATAAAAATCAAGAGTAAAATGCACCTAAATAGTTGACAAATTATCCAGAATAAAGTAAGAGTTGAATAACTTTATATGATAGGGAAAAGCATATTTCTATTGTCAGGTGATGGAAAACACCTAAGACTGGATGAGGAACAGACAGCTCAGAGTGAGAAGGTGACAAGTGTGAAGATGGCAGCCTGATACATACTTTCGTGGCTTCCTAAATTTACCAACAAAGCTCAGTAAGATACCATAAAGCCAGGGCTTTGAAGGGGCCAAAGGTCACTCAAGCATTTTTAACACTTGAGATAAACAAAGCTGCATAATGCCTCAGGAGAAAGCAGCATTTCTAGAATGGCATCAGGCTAATCAAAATAATGCATTTGTCCTAAAAAGAGCTGGCACATTATTGCCAGCAGGATGAAAATTTGTGAAACATGCTTGGATTCTCTGAAAAAAATAAAATCATAGACATGACTGGCAGTGAATGTAGGAGACTGAGTTGGATGTTTTGTTTGTGTAAGTGGTTTTGTTTGTGCAATCCGTTCACACATGGCTGAACCTTGATGGCCCTATCCAGGCTTAAAATTTAACTCTCACTGAGAGGTCACCTCCCACAGGACGGTATCCTGCAGCTACCAGTCAGTTTGCAATGAGAATAACTTGTAGCACATCCAAGTATTTGGAACGTTTCAGTAGACTGAGCATTTAAAGTGGACCTTCACTTCCTGGATAAACAGCTTTAGACTTTAACAACTATTTTAATCATTTTTATAACCTCTGGTGAAGTGAAAATCTGTTCAGCTCAATTTTCGCTCTCTGTTTAGGGTTGGTTTTCCAAAAAAGGCACTTTGAAAGACCGTGAATAGAAGGCCCCGAGAAAAATGAAGAACTTTATGGTTTCTAGCCAAGACAGCTGCCTCAGGCTTTGGCCATAGGATGGTTCTCTTGGATTTTGGCCCGCTGCTAAGATATCAGTATTTTTATTAAGCTACAGTATACTCCACAGTTAGTGACTGAGGTGAAGTCAGTGAGGTGGCAGCGGCAGTGGCAGCAGTGGTGGCTGAGGTGAGTCCAAGGCTGAGGGTTGGATCAAGCTGTACAGGGAGGTTCCCGAGCCCAGGGACACCCAAGCAATGGCTCCAGCCCCATCAGGACCTGGAGGCCCTTGACAGCCAACCAGGCTAAAGCAGTGCCACAGAAAGGGCCCTGGGGGCCCTGGTCGATGGCAAGCTGAACATGAGCCAGCAGTGCCCTGGCAGCCAGGAGGGCCAGCCATGTCCTGGGGGACATCAGGCACAGCATCGCCAGCCAGGCAAGGGAGGGGACTGTCCCACTCTGCTCTGACCTGGGGTGGCATCACCTCAAGTCCTCTGTGCAGTTTTGGCCGCCACATTATATTAGAGAGCATCCAAAGGAAAGCAACAAAGATGGTGAAGGGCATCAAGGTATGAGGAGCTGCTGAAGTCACTCTCCATATTCTATGATTCTGTGAAATTTCTGCCTCTATATGCAAAAAGCATCCAAAACCACAGGAAATCTCAGGACCACACTAAAATCACTTTTTTGAAGTATCATGCCTAAAATTATTTTTGGTTTTCCAAAATTAAAATATGCCTGCTCCAGGGACTTTCTCCTGTGCATTACTCTTCAGGCTTTATCAACACCTCCTGCTCTGTGCACACCAAATAGTCACTGGCACACAAACTGGCAGCAAAACTCGACAGCTTCGTCAGAAGTAAGGAAAGGCCTGGCCAAAATACAAGCATTTCCCTTTGAAAGTTATCTGCTTATCAGAAGCTACACCTCTAATGGAACTGAGGGGATGTCAGTGGATAATTTTGGTGGTTTTCGCTGAACATGAGTCAGCAGTGCACTCTTGTGGCGACAGGTCTGTCTGTGTGCCAGGCACAGAGACGGATGGCAGCCACCAGCCCAGGGAAGTGGCTGCTCGCTGCTGCTTGCTGGGCACCCAGGAGGCCAATTCTGGTGTACCCAGTCCGGGCTGAGACCTCAGAACAAAGACATGTACCAGGTGGAGAAAGAGCTCTGGAGGGCCACCAAGATGACAAAAGAGGATGCAAAGCGTGCTCTTTGACAAGGAGCTGAAGGAGCTGGATTTCTTGAGTTTTAAGGAAACGGCTGAGGGGAGCAGCTGCAGTCTTCCTAAGACTGTCGAAAGGGGAGTTGAAGAGATTCTGCAACTGAAAACAAATCTGGGCTTTGGTTTATTACTAAAAGAACTGGCACTCCCTTTCTGTGTTTCCTCAAATTTTGGAATTATAAACAAACACAAACATTAACTTGTATGTAAAAAAGGATTACATTCTTCATACTCTTCAGACTTACTAAAGAGAACTGGTAATGAACCAACAGGAGTCAGGCATCAGAGGCTGAAGGTCCTTTCTAATTGACTGACATTTGCCCATTTAGCTCACATTTTCCTGATCAGATATGACATAATGGGGAAGATAGGTAAGCTGAAAGATCACTTTGGAAATGAGAATTTCGAACACATCTGCACAAATGTATTTGCACTAGTAGCCACCTCAAGGTTTGAATAATACTGCCATTGGTGATAGAGTAGGAGTTAAGAAAGAGGAATAAGTCTGTCTGAATACTTAAACATATATGAAGTAATTTTATGTGTGCTTTCGTATTTTAATGCTTGGGTTCTCTAGTTTAGGTGTGTGGGACCACTTCAGTTTTGACTTCTCTCATTAATAGCCTCTGAATTATTGTTGATACAATCCTTCACCCCCTTCACTTTACAGCTATTTATCTGCTTCAGCAAATATAACTTCCTTGTCTATATTTTTAAGCTCCAACTTATTGTCACCTATATTTAATGAAAATACCCAATCATGTATTTACAAATCAGAGAATGGAAACTCTGAGCTCCTGGTGTGACCTATATGTCTACAGCCTTACGATTCACTGGCAAAGGTGCAGCTTCCTTATATTTCATCTAGGTGAGGACTATCAGTACATTTATCTCCTGAAAATATCCCTTCACTTCATTTTTTGCTGTCTTGTCTCATCCCTAAGGCATGATATCTAAATTTGCACCTAGCTATATCTGCTAGGAAAATATCATCTGATGCTGTGGCCTATTTTCTGCAGTAAAACTCCTCTATTTCTGATTGAAATTAAATAGTAAGGCTTTCCAGTCAAGGCCTACCTTGTTCTGCCTATTTGTACATCACTAAGGGAAACAGGACTTTATTCCATTACTTCAATATGACTAATTGAATTAATACACAAATTATATGTAACTGATTAAGTTGGCAATTGATGAAATATTGGGAATAAATGCACCTGCCTGTAATTCTCAATCAAAATAATCCAACGAAATGTACTTCTTATGGCAACATCATGTAAGTACATATTGGGATGGGGCTGGAAATAATAGTAATAGATTAATCACTTTCTTCGTCACTTTTCTGTAGCACAGAGAAGGTCTTCCATTAAATGTCAGCCTTGACTGAGTCTGATGGAGAACAGTAAGTAAACAGTCTAGTTTCCTGAAGTCATTAAGGATACAGTAAGTTTATACTATTTTATTATCTTCCCTACCATATTTGTAATGAAAAATAATCAAGTTCTCTTTGATTTTTGTCTGCAATAAATATTGATCAAAATCTGAACCTGCATGACTTTTTAATGCCTCGCAGGCTGTATGAATTATAATGCTACTTTTTATTACTTTGGCCTTTTCAATATTCAGCAATTTATCTGACTTATTTTTCCTCAATTTATAGCTTAACTGACTTCCCTGGTCATTCTCCAAAGTAAACATACACAAATAGATTTTGCATAGAACAAAATAAACAGAACTTTCGAAATTAAAATTAGATCGGAAATAAAACCATACAGCTACTTCTCAAGTAGTCTCAAGCTGATGCGGGTGTCGTGTCAGAAGGTCTCACAGACGCTACCACACAATGAAATGTCAGCTTGAAAATGGAACCAAACAGCTAGAAATTTATATTCACTGCAGAATTAACTCTAAATATACCTTGAGTAGTGACACAATATGGAACTCCCATCTCCATTTTATAAGATAACAATGAGCTGTGGGCTATATTAAGTGCCATGCACAAGTGTGGTCCCTTTCTTCAAACACAGAAGAAAGAACAGAACAATTTGAAGTAGTAGAGGGAAATGACAGGATGGAGACTATGGGTAATGATATCTAAACACATCCTTGCCATTTCATGAAGCACGATTATGTCTTGTTTTTTTGCTTGTTGGCTCTTTTGGCTTTCCCCAGAACTTTGTTTTCTGATGTGTTTAAAAATATATGTGGCACCATCTAGTGGCCTCACGAAAATTTACTTGAATTGTGACTGTCTTGAACTATAAGCAGTTTCAAGGGACACCCAATGAATTACTTATATATAGAAATCCTGATAAGCAAAACCTTGACTTTTTAGTGAAAGCTGGAACAAAAGTTTCATGCTTGATGACAATTCAGAACCATGGTTTTAGAAGCTTCTAATGTAATTATAAGTCTTATAATAATTTATCACAGTCTGATACTCTAATCTCAGATATCTCAATGAAATGTGAACGCAATGAGAATGCAACATTCTTTTATGTGCAATTCCAAATCCAAACAAATGGCAAAGCCAAAGGAGAAGTCTACTAATCAGACTTTCATTTGTTGCTCAGTTCTTGGATTTCTGATGCAGTGTGCATTGACTGATTCTAATATATATATAATACAATGTATTAGCAATCACATCTCATGTGTTATTGGTTTCAGGGTCACAGGTCTTTTCTTCTCCTCAGATCTCTCATCTTTGAAAATTAGACTAATGCTTTAGGGTGGGAATGTATTGGATTTCTCCCTAAAATTCTTTTCAGATCTTCCCCAAACTAAAGTGATCTGTAGGTCTGTAGATCTGTCCTCAGTCACTGGGAAGTTTGCATACTTTTAAAATGATGTTGTTATATTGCTGCATTTTCTATGTCAGCCTTTCCTCAGTCTCACCTCTCTTCTCAGGTAGGAAGTGAAGATTACATAACTGCATTTTACTATCCTTGTATACATATATACACATAATATATATAACACAAACTAAATAACTGCTTTCCTACAAAACACTGCTGTTGTTTAGGACTGTACGATGCAGAACAAGATTCATGAAAGCAAGTATTTGTACATTGTTGTAGTAGTAGGCGAGGTTTCAAGAAGACATTCAAGCTGTACAGTGAAGATCTACAATAGATCTCATATTTAACTACAAAATTTTTAGCTGTCTTCATGAATGAAAATTGCTTTCTACTGCAAGTTTTATTAAGTCTACGAGCCTACTCAAGATCTTTAGAAAGCAAATGTGCTATTCCTCTTTTCTGGTCCATTTGTGGGGTTTATGAGATGGTGCTTAAAATAATGAGGTTATCTGTAATCCTAAACAATTAGCAAGTCCCCAAAAGCCTTCACATCAATGAAAAGTTTCTGAGAAGAGTTATCAAAAATCTGTAGATTGATTATATGACTCCTAGAAACTCTTGTAGAATGGTGAAAGCAACTTGTATAAAAAGGAAGCTTGTAAATTCCTGTCTTTAGAAGAGCTGCTCATACTGACTGACAAAATGATAGACTAAGATTAAAATTACCTTCACAACAAAAAGTTAGATCATTTAACCTGTGAAAAGTTAAGGAAGTTTGCTTCAATATTTCTGCGGCATGTGTACATGGCCTGGTGCAGAAAATCCCAGTCTCATTCTGCCTGTACTTAGGAGCAAGTTACCTTCAGGTCAGAAATGGTTACTCTCTCAGAAAAACCAATCAGTTCATGTGATGTGCTACATTTACTCTGCTCCACTGCTTCTATCTAGCTTGGAGGTAGCTAATTTGGAGACATTTTTACTTTGTCCTATGTTATGGACCTGGTATATCCTAAATCTCTTTATCAGAATGAAGTAAAGTGTGTGGATTCAGCAGTCATGCTTGAAATAGCAAGTATTTACAGTCTTTGTTTTCTGAAAAAGAGGGAATTTCTCTCTGCCTTTTCTCATGTTTGCAGTCTGTACTAGTCTTCAATTACCTTCAAATGTAATTAATGTACAATTATTTTTCTCTAGAATTCCTATAGTATGAAACAACACTCCTTCCTTATTGATTTCTAAACCTTTCTAAAGGTGATCTCTTATCGAGATAGTTTTCTCATCACTACATAACGATGACCAATAAAATAAAAAATAACTTAAGTAAAACCTTTCTAAAAAGTGCCACCTCATAGTGAGTCAAGCCCAGATATATGCATTCTCCCCTTAAAACATCTTGAGACTAAAACAGCTGCTGTTGGCTTTGTTGGTACATCAGATTCAGCTTAGGAAAGGACACGGTAATGAGAGCTGTCAAGTGGGAATTCTCTGATTCAGAAACATCCAGAAATTCCCTGGATAGGAGAAGATAAATTCTAGTAATCTACAAACACCACAGATGGCCGTCTAGCTAGGGTTGAAAAATGAGACTCCTTTCTGCCAGCAACAAATATTCATGACTTTTCAAAAGAGGCAATTGAAAAGAAGGTTGAAACAAATACAGAGGTGGCAAAAATGTATAAAGTACCAACCTCAGAAGTCTATGAATACTTAATTTTAGAAGGATATGAGTATAGAATAACCCCATGTGAAACAACAGTTGTGAAAATAAGATTGCAGAGCAATGACAGTTAAGCATTTGAACTTTCCAAATGAAATGCTGGTATAATTCTTGCATATATTCAGTCTTATTAAAATTTTCCATACTCCTCTGGAGAAAATTTTAAGGAATCCAACACTAGAAATTGTTTGCTGAGTTACCTGAGATTATACTTTCAAATCCTAGTAACAATTCATTATGGTTCCCAACATCAGCTCTGCCCAAGCTTTCAGAAACCAGCTGTGAGTCTCATCTAAAGTTAATGGCCAATGAATTTACATGATTTTCTTGGTTGTTAGATTGTGAGGCTGGATGCATAAGGCTCATAAGAATTTGGGATGCCAACCACTGCAGTGCTTGGTTTCTTTTTGTCTGTCCCGCTGCCTAGTGCAACTCACAATGGTCTTAACAAAGTTTGGGAGAGAGAAAAGGAAAAAGGCTAGCAGGAACTAGCCAGTGTAAAATGCCAAAAAGAGAAAAGTAGGCCAAATTCTTCAAAGAGTTAGTTATTTCTCCAATTCAATATTCACAACCATGTATCCTCTTTGTGGATGTCATTCCCAAGGCAACTTATCCTTTCATCCTCACCAAAAATGGATGTAAAGGAAAGAAAACAAGGAAATAATTCTGCCTATTTTTTTACCTGTAGAGTCAGTAGTTCAAATATTTAGAATATAGTTAATTGCCAAGAAAGTATCACTCAGAGCAGCCAATACAATCTGGGCATGCAGACCAGGCAGCTATTAGCAACTCCTTTCAACTCTGTTATACTGACTCTACAGTCAGGGGGAGTGCTCCCCCATCGCACTTGCTGGTGAGGATGTGTGAGAAACAAAAAACATCTTGGTGCTGTGCAAGCACTGCTGAACAACAGATAAAGCATTCCTGTGTTACCAATGTTGTTTCATCAGACCAGAAACACATTTCCATAATATGAAGAAAAAAACCTCTATCTTAGCCCAAACCAGTACAGTCATACAGAAATGATATCATAATTTAATGATTTTGACACAGACGGATTCAAGGTTTCACAGCAGTGTTTCAAAATTAATGAGGTTAAAATTGCAAACACCTGCTTGGACTTTCTGACCCAATGTAGCATGACTGCCTGGGAGAAGCGAGATGAAAGGAAGAAAGGTTCTTCTCTGGCTCCATGCTGGGATGTCTCCAGACCTCCTTTGTCTACCAGCAGGAGGATGAGGGAAAACAAAGCCAGAGAGTGGGATAAATTTTCTCATTATTGAGACTGAGAAGATTGTGTAATCTCACCAGACCAGGTGGTGCCTGGGGAAGCTGCTCTGCTATCACTGTGATTTTCATGTCTCTCTTTTGCTGCCTTAGGCAACTGCATACATGGTCTGGGCCTAGAGCTGTCCCCTGCCTTGGCAGATATGCTCCATTAAAGTCATATTCCAGGCTTAGAAATTACACTGGGGGGCTGTCTCATTGTTAATTATATTTATGAGGTACAATACAAGCATGAAAAACTGAATTATTTTGAATGGCTATCAAACTAAAAATGTTTGTTTGTTTGTTTGTTCATAGAATATAGCAACAACACAGAGGATACTGCAAAAAGACAAGTGCTCATAGCTGCTGATTCTCTGTTGAGGAGCACTGAGGCTCCCGCTGCTGGCCTGACAGGGGGTCATGAGAGGTGTGCTGACTTCCCAGAGCTCAGGTGCTGCTGAGAGTGCCACTACTTGTCAAGATCACAGACTGCTCTCAGGTGCTCGTCTTTCATGTGGGCACGAATGACACTGTGAGCCGGAATCTGGGAAAAGGAAAGCCATAAAGCCCTGGGAATGCAAGCATAAAATATTGGTGCCCAAGTTATCTTTCATTTCATTGGTTAGAGAAAAGGGTGCAGGCAGAAATAGATGCATAAAGCAAATGAACTACCAGCATTGTGACTGGCGTCTCCACGAGGGTTTTGGGTTTTATGACAATGGGAGATTCTTCGGTGCCTATAGCCTGTTAGAGAGGGATGGGATCCACTTGTCTAGAAGAGACACAGGAATCTTTGGCAGCAGACTGGCCAACATGGTGAGGAGGGCTTTAAACTGAAGGACTTGGGGGACAGCGTCCAAAGTGGCAATGCTCATGCCATTGCAACCAGCTGGGGAATAAACCAGGCCAACTAGAGCAGCCACAATTAGCTACCTGCCAAGATGAGAACTGGAAGGCTAACCACCCGGAGTGTATGCATCCATGCACATACAGCCTGCGGAAGCCTCCATAGAAGCTAAAGGAGCTAGCAGGTGCTGGGAATTTTTCAAGAGCCCTCTCCTGGAAACAAAAAAACCCCCAGTTTATCCCTTTTAAAAGCAAGAGAAGCAGGTGGAGCAAGTGACCTCCTCGGCTTAACTCTGAGCTTCTGAATCTGTTCTAAACCAAAAGAGCAGCAATTCAGAGATGGACAAGCAAATGAACACCTGTTGAGAACATTAAACGTATTTTCGAGTTTTCTAAATAGTTAAAGATAGTCTTTTTCTTGACTCTCTCCTCACTGAAGTAATTCTGAGATATTTCATCTACTTGCTAAAGAAAAAAGATCTGAAAGGAATGCAAATAAGTATTGGGTCTGGGTCCAGATAATATATGAAGGGGACTACTCAAGTGCTTTAATAAACAGATAAAACTGCTTGTGGTTAATTCTGACTGGAAAATGACACATTCTTCTGGTTATAATTTCATTATCTTAAAACCACTGATAACAGATCTGCAGTGGAACACGCTGTTATGAATTAGTACAGTAGTTGTTTCTATTTCATTATGAGGATTGAAGCTTTCAACAAATGTCATGGCAATTAGCATTTTATGCAATGCTATGAAGAAACAGTGGTTAAAAAAATCAACAGCTTTTCTAAAAGTCAGCACCTTTAGCCTGTCTCTATGAAACCACTGGTCACTCTGGAATATTAATTCTTACAGCAATTATGCCACTTATGTCCCTGTGTGATGTTTGCCTTAGGCATCTGGTCATTACAGGAATGAAACTGCCAACAGTTTGATAGCAATCTTCACCGCTGCACGTGGGTATGGTTAAATCATCCATTTCCATTTGGCAAATAAGTCTCCTTCAGGGCAAGTAATCTTTTGACAGTAATACTTTCTCTTTGAATTTGCTCCAGAGGTACTTGCTCTAAGATATTGTTTGTGCAGCAGCATGTACTGACTGGCGATTTCTTCTTGCTTTCCACCATGAGCCTCTCCAGTCCCTCTCTGACAAAGCTGCAAAGACAGCCTCTTCATGCATGAAACCCGTGCATCCATTATAAATGTTCCCATTGGCAAACACTGAAATGTGATGCTGTCTCAACAATATGATGATGCGAAGCAGTAAAATAGAGCTGCGCTTCAATCAAAAGCTCTGCTCTCTGTGTTTACAAGATTTATGTTGGCTGATGTTTGCAACAGCTGAAAATTCAAAACTGGGTTTTATTCCATATTTGCTTCTTTTGGACTCAGTAAACAAATTTACAGAGAGATCCTGCCAACACACAGCCCCAAAAGATGTGACAGAGCTACACGTGAAAAGAACTTCAGCCCTTTCTGGAAGTGCACGTGCTACTGATGTTACCTATTGCTACCACAGTAATGTAACTATACCAGTAAAATGAAGATGATTTTGACATCAACTCACACTAAGCCATGCTTGGGAGGGCAAAAAAATCAAAGAAAATACAGTTTCTTACCAGTAGGCTTGGAACATTTAACAGACAGTATATTCTGCAGGTTGACCACAAAACTATGCAATGGTTTTCATCAAATTATAGAGCCCTTCAAACCATGAGTCTTTTCTTGGAACAGTCACTTCCCTTATTGTAAAATATCCATTTCAACTTGAGGCACACAGAAATTTAATACTTGTTTTACAACAAACCTTGGAACTACATCTATGCTCTTACATAAGCCTTGTATGAAAAAAACACCTCAGCCTATTAATCTACACAGCTGGAATGAGAAGTGTGTGCCACACGACACGCAAATATGTGACTGGTTTTTAGTGGAAAGAGCAGACACATCTGGTTTTGGAAGGAGTCCCTGCTAATTTCTCTGTTTCACTAAAAGCAGTGACAGAACTGAGATATTCACTATTTCAAAGACAAGGGCTAATTGAAAGCATTTCGTAGGCTTGGTTTTCCTGATCCTTGGAGGAAATATATTTATTAGATGTCCCAGAGTCATCTGACTCTGGTTCAGGCAGTCAGGCACCGTAGGGCACACTTGCAGCAGCAGAGGTGAGCTGTGAAGGAAAACATCTCCCCAGGGTGGCCTTGTCCTTCAAAAAAGTTATTGTCGTCATCATTTTCTATCACAAGAAGAAAAATTGCACAAATTGCACTTAGAAACTTTCAGGGGACATTGAGGTTATATTCACATTGCAAAGTTCTGTCTGCTATACATCATTTTAATTTACAAATAAGAAATATTCTGTTTCTTTAAAATGTGTTTGCATAACATTTACCCACACTGCATGAAATGAAATACAAAGGTCTCTCTCATATATCACCACATTTCATAGTACACATTTAGATATTTTATCCCATAAGAGTAAACACAAATACTGTATTTGTGGCTTCTAGACCTCTTATCCCCAGGTTTCTTCATGCATGTTAGCACTCTGAGCTTGACCACTGCTTCTTTATCTACATCTGGACCCAGGCAACAGGTCTTTAAATTAGTTTCATGATATGTAAATATCCACTGTAATTTGGCAGCTAGAATAGATTTTAATAAACACCACTTTTTTGAAACCTAGCGTAACCAAAATGTGTACCTACCGCAAGATTACTAATATAGTTGGCATAAGTAGCTTAGAAAGCAGGCAGTAAATAAGCTCTGTAATTGGAAATGCTACATGTTCTGCTGGAAGAAAATGTGATTTTACCAATTACTTCAGTGTTATTGGACAGATTTCACTCCACAGGCCAGATAATATCTTTGCAGAACAAGTGCAATACTAGATAAGTGACAGTAGAAGACGATGCCAAATTCTACTGAGAAAAGTTTCAGGGCTGAGCCAAATTCTGGTGTGTGCAATGGCTCCAATTCTTAAGAATAATCAGTACAACTACACAAGATAAGGTTCAACACTGACACAGCTTTTTCAGAGCTGGGCAAAATGTGATGCATAAAGTAAGGACATTATTTGCATAAAACAAATTACTAAAACCAGACACAATAGTGGCAGCTTTGCTGTCATTATTTTATCATAGCATAAGTGAGCTTCTGCTTTAATTCAAGTAAATAGACAAGTTTTAAGTTGGTTCTCTTTTTGTTTTAAATTGCGATACCAGAGACTCTTTTATTATTTGCTTTTGTTCAGTATTTCATCCCCATTGTTTTCCAGTTGTATTTGAGATATATCAACTTACATGTCAGAATTTAACACTAACTGCAAAGATTTATTTTCTTACTCCTGCACTTACAACTTTCATTTTATTTCTCATTGGCTCTCCCATAATCACAGCTTGAAATGAATTAAAATTGAACACAACTTCTTGTGACAGGTCTGTTAAACAGAAAACAAATACACTGGAGATGTTGGAGTTTACTTCTGATGCCAAAAATTATGTCTAAAGTGGCTTCTGAAAATAGTACTAACTGATTTAAAACTATTGCTCAGAATTATATTCATGGACATGTCTTACTGCCAAACCCTCTTGATGAATGCTATCGATGATGCTAAAAATATTGCATTGGAACAAACTAGGAGCTGGGGGATGTTGCATGAACTGTCAGGATTCATTTTGCTAAGACACAGGTAAACTTTGCCTTGTAAAACCTAGTAAAGAACTTTAAATTGAAAGCAACTGTCTCCAGGATTCTTTTAGATGGTACTAAGCAATACTTCTGTTCTGAATTACCTTTCAGAGGACTCAGAGCCTTTTTGATACCCTGCACAGGCTGAGTCCAGTCCCTTTGCAGTTAAAACCAGGGAGATGGAGTTCAAGAATTCCAGCTTTTAGGTTCCAAACACTGTCCCACACTTCAGCCTGAGCTAGACAATCCACCCTCTGGTTTCACATAACTTCTGGTTCCTGCTCAGGGACGGTAACCTCACAGGTACCCTGACTTAACCCCCAGGTTTCCACCTTTTATTATACACATTTTGGCACTTGGCAGATACATGAAGTGTATGCAGGCCTTTTCAGCTAAAGAGGCTTGCAAAAAGTTGCAATTGCTTTAGGGTTGTGATGGCATTGTCTAGCAAAGACTGTGAATATTTGGAACACTGTTGTCAGTGATGTTCCACATCACCACCATCTTCTGCTTCTCCTCCTTCTGCTTCTGCTTCTGCTTCTGCTCCTTCTTCTTCTGCTTCTTCTCATTCTTCTTCTGCTTCTTCAGCTCCTTCTTCTTCTCCTTCTTCTGTTTCTGAAAGCTCCTACCATAGGAGGCGTAGTACATGACTGGTGGTAGAATAGCTGTGCTACCATTTCTTTCTTTCTTTCTCGTGAAGGTATAAGGGGCCAAACATTGCCAGAAGTAAGGGAAATACGGTTTACTTTTAAATTACCAGATTGTTTTCTAATTTAAACCCAAAGACAGTAAATAATTTTTCAAAAGTACTAAAGCCTCAATATCTTTTCTGGGTGTCACTATTAAAGTGAGGCCATATCTAATGTGGCTACTTAAGCACTTACTGCCAAACTCGACAGACTAAATTAAGATGCAGTAACTTTCATATCCTCTTATTTCTGCCACAGGGCTTGCCTCAGCGCAACAGGTCCTTGCCAAACACAATTAACTGCAGCTACAACACTAATCTATCCTCTTACGAGGTGAAAGTATAGTTCATTTCATCTCTGGCACTTGGCATTCCTGAGAATCACCTGTTTAATAAGAGTGAAAGAGGACATTGCTTCACCAGGGCTTAGTGGACAACAATTGTATTGGGAAGTTCCAGCAGTTTTTTCTTTTCCCTCTCTTGGCTGGGGATGCTTAATTCAACATCAACCTTCAAGGAGAAAAGCGACTTTCCTGCCAGGAAAAAACTAAAATAACACAACCTCTCTTGGTTGAAGACTTTCCATTTTGTACAAAACAATTATCACTGACGCAGGAACAGAACCCCAGGTATGAAAGGGTGACCACTCTGCTGGAGCTCTAAGGTTACAAAGGCCTCCCTGTAGTGCTTTCTCCGCAGATAAGCAAAAGGGATTTTAAAAGCAAAATTTTCGTGCTGTCATAGAAAATAAATTAGAGTTTTTGATACCTTAAAAGAGAAAAACTGAAGATGGAAAAGCAATTTTTAAAATATCCAGGCTTGATTCCAGACAACTCACTGGCTTCCAAAGTCTCAGAAAACTCGGTGCAGCTCTTGCTGGTCCTGAGGGAGTTCCTCGTCCCTCAACTCTGCCCAGTCTGCTCTCCACTTTACCTCACGGTGGTAGGATCTCCTCTCAGACTTCACTTCTCCAGTCTGGACAAGCCCAGTCGATGTTGCCTCTCCATCCTGAGCTAAACTGCATTCATTCTGGTTAAAAATAAAAGATGTCAAAGGAGATCGAGAGAGAGTCTGAGAACTTTTGTTTATTAACTGGGTGTCTTGCTCTTAGATTATCTCTCTAAGAAAGCTACTGATGCACAAGAGGGCAGTATGTCACAGGGAAATCTAGCTTTGGAGTTACAAAGTACACTGCTGCTGATTCTGGCATAAAAATTATTTGGGGCTGATATATCAGCTCAGTTATTTTAAATCCAGTCATTGAGCCAATTTAATGAGCCCAGGGAACTAAGCGAATTAACCATGTTTTCCTACAATTTTTCCAGACTTTACATCTTTATTGACTATATAGGCTTTTTATATACCATTTCATACTAATGCATATAAGGAATACTGCCAGGAGTGACAGTATTACAGTGCTGCTGCAAACTGCAGCCAAAGTGTGATAATGGCAACAATTGCCTCGGCAGTAAGTGCTGGCTCTGAGGCTTCAAGGTCACCTTTCACTCACAGCAGACAAACTTCAAAAAACTAGTCTTTCACCACCCTAAGGAACCTGGAATTGAGTTTTTCCTCCTGTGTAATTTCAGGAGATCTAAAGTAGATTTGTGATGAATATTCAGATAGAGTATTTTAACTTACCTGAACATGAAATAAATTTTCATTGTGCTTGGGACTCAATATGACAACTTAATTTAGGTCTTACTGCATTTTTAAGCCTCTTAAGACACCAAACTATGTAATTATCACCATCTAGTCTATGCAGTGTTCTGTTTTACATTTTGAGAGCACCTCTGTGGTGTAGTGACATTATTATGTCTGCTTTTATGCTGTATAAAAGATGGGACTGTCCATGAATGCTGCAGGTCTGGAGACCAGTATTTGAGTGCTGTCATAATTCATTATCTTAAAGACCCTTGTAAACTTTTTAGCCACAGAGTAAACCATACAAGTACATCAACCTTCTTCATCATGACTGGGATGACTTGTAATAGTCCAGTGACTGGGATATTAGAAGTCAACATCCAGGTGCACTAAAATCACAATGAAAGAAAGCTTATGAAGTATCTTCAAATGTCTGGCTCACATCAATATTGTTGTTTAAAAGGGTAAGTGTGCAAAATGAACAGACTGTCGGCGCTCTATGTTAGAAAACCTTTACTGGAACCAATGTTATGGAAGTGTAGAACATTGACATGCTGGGGAAAAAAACCCCAAAAAATAACCTATGAAATATCACTGCTTTTAAAATTTCTTTCCCAGGTTTCATTGCATGTGGAATTCTGACAAAAAAATAATAATGCTCTTACTGTTGTGCAAGCCATTCATTCATTATTTTGTCCTCTTCAGTTCAAATGTTCCCTTAGCAAAAGAATATGGGGCCCAGACTCTCAACAGAGAGAAGGGCAATGAGGAGGAGGAAGGAGAAGCAAAGTTTAAATTTCTTCTGCTGTGTCTCAGGTGCTTGGATCTCTAAACTCTTTTTCAAAACCAGACTGGAGGCAGTGCAGCCACAAGACATCCTCAGCAACCTTAGTACACTAGTGAAACATTAATTTGAAAATATGTTTGGAAACATATTTGAAGATACGCTCTTCAGCAAGAACAATCATTGAAATTGCAATCTTCCCTTCCATACAATCCTTTCCAGAGGATAAATTCTCCACACTGATAAAGTGATTTGGCAGATGCAGTCACTCAAGTGAGTATTGTTCATCTGATATCATAGTATCTTGCAAAATAGAAAGAATAAACCATCCAGCAAACAGATATGCTTAAAATGAGAATTATCTTGCATTCTTAGGTACCATGAAGCTGAAAAACGATTCTCTTATATCTCCTTCTTTATTCCCAGAGGCTGGGGAATTTCTAAAGTGGGCTGAAAAAACAGTTAAACTATATGAAAGCAATCAGTCTCTGAATGCTTAGAAATATAAATCAACCAACAGCTGAAACACAAGCTAAGGTATTTTAAATGAAACTTTATATTTTCATTTCTATATGCTTCTAATTAATTAATTGCATGTTGTTAATTTGAAAACATTTTCAAATTTGATGCTGTGAATTATTTTTTTATGGACATTCCTTTGCACAAGAGGTAATTAGAATCCTTACTTTAATCACATTATCTACCATACAGTTCAAAACTGTCGTCTTCATATCATACTTCCACTATAGTATCCTCTTGGTAGTCTCCACTTGGGATACTGTGAGTAATTTGGATTTTTTCAGTGCTTCACTTCTTTGCCTTCAAAGAAACCGCTTTGAGTTCAGTCTTAGGATTATTTCTGGTGTGTGAGACCATAAATGTTTCTGACAAATTGGAAAACATGATCACATGACAAATTGGAAAACTATGTTTTCAAGATCTATGCTTGAGGTGAGAGAGAACCCAATCAAGACCCACATCCTAGCCTTTCTTCCATTTCAGTAATTTGTGTACAAGCCTGGATGCAAATTTAGCAGCATTTATCTTAGCTCCACCTACCCCAATTTGTAATAGAGACAAAACTATGATATCTTATCCTTTGCTTATTGTGCAAATATATTCAATACAAAATGTAATAATTTACTAGTATTTGTAGTAAATGCTTGGTATAGCTGTAAATAAAACTGTAAATGCCAGTCAGCTAGATGGCATGGAAATAAAAACTTGAGCACATAAAATATTGATTCTTATTCTCGTCAGTTGAATTTTCTTCTTTTTACACACCTGCTTTGTAAATACCTATTATTAGATAACCAAAACATCTCATTTTTAATCTTTAAAAAATTATACTGAAACATCTGTTATTTTAATTGAGTAGTATTAGAAAATACATGTTTTAAATGCAATTTTTAAATTGCAGGACTAAAAATCTTCTGACACTAAATATTTCAGAAATTAAATACTCCTACTGTCCAGCTCCTAGGTTCTACTTACAGTCCTCCTCCTCCTCACTGCTGTCCATATTGATATCCCCAAGGCATGAGGCCAGTGGCAGTCTCAAAATATGGACGAGCGTGTGTCTGGTAAGGATCCCTGAGAGCCTGACCCTGAGATTGGTTCTGTTGCTTGGAGCATGGTGCTAATAACACCAAGGCTGTGGGTTCAGTCTCTGTATTGGGCCATTCACTTAAGATTTGGACTTGATGATCCCTTCCAAATCAGGATATTCTGTGATCTGTCTTGGAGCCCAGGCCTGTGCTGGGCTCATCCCAGCAGCCCAGCTGGGAGGTCAGTGCAGACTTGTTCTGTTTCAGGAGGGTTCCTGATGGAGTTGCACTGGAACTCACCATGAGCTGTCTGTGCCTTTTGGATAAGGAGACAGCTCCTGAATCAGTTCTAACTCAGCCAGTGCGTTCACACTGGCTGTAATTGTCTCCCTGGGTAGCCAAAGCAGCTCTTGAGTCTTGGATCTAACACGGTTCTTTTTTGTGTGACCTGATTCCTGGAAGAAAACTGTCCTAAGGCTCAGCCTTCATTTCTTTGGATTTTGTTTGTCAGTCATGTCTCAGTAACTGCTTGTCTCAATGATTGCTATCATCTGAGATTTCTGATCAATCATCCTTTGATTTTATCTTGGGCTGAGTGCAAAGATTTTATAGAGCATCTTATAATCGCATATATTGTACATTATTATACATTACACAATATATATAATATATACTACAATGCCTATATATTACATGGATATGCACACAAAAATCTTATTTCCTGTTTCAAAATATCATCTTTTTACATATAACTTGATTTTTCCCTGTTTAAGATTATTACTTTGAGGTAATTTTCCTTGGTTTATGACTTTACTCAGTTTATCCTGTGTTCCAAACATTTCAACTTAATTCTGCACACACACACCCTCATTATATTTTTTTCTAAAATAGACAATATTCTATTCACTGCAAGAAGCTATTCAGGAAAACAGCTAAATTTTTCTAATTTTGCTTTTACAACCTGTCTTCTACTAAAACCGAAATGGCCCTAGTTAATATTGGTACATCCAAAATTGGTATTTCAGTGCATCTGCACAGATTGCCTTGCCCTGTGAAAAATGGGAAAATGACAGCTAAAGAGTTGCAGAATATTCCCTATTTCTTTCCCCAAACTGAGAAGCTCCTGGCAAACGTGACTAGAATTAGGGTTGGGGCAGTACTGGTAGGAAAGTCCTGGAAAGTTCACTTACACTCAGCCTTCATCTATTTGCAAAGACATACAGTGCTGTTGGCTGTTTGCATTGTAAGGTTGCCAGGGTCTATATATGCAGAATTGACAAATAGAAAATGCCTCAATCACAGGCAGTTCACAAACATAGAGTTTAACAAAAAATCTTCCTCAGTCTGTGCAGCCACCTCAACAATCATTTCCTCGATAACCAGCAGTCCATGAAAATGGCAAGATGCATGGATTTCTCAGTAAGGTTGCCGCAGAGCAATGGAAATCTCTCTGCTCTGGACATCATTCTTCTGTAAGAGACTATGTGGGGGGTTTTTTGCAACTTTTCCTGATACAATTGCATTGATGCAAAATTTGCAGTTAGAAGAGCAATCTCCCCTTTGGAACTGGTGGAACTGGTAGGGATGTCCCTTTCGATGTATGTTTTGGGGGTTTATTAGTGATTTTTACTTTTAAGGTGTTTTGTGTAATTTTCTCATGTTTCCCCATCAATGATATTTTGAAATCCTGTCCCATTGCTAATTTTTTTTATTTGATATTTTGTGGCTATACTTATTTAATGCAGGTTTACAGAGAATGGAGCAACTCCTATAGTTTCTCCCACAATTTCTTGTATTTATTCAGTTCACAGCTCTCTAGGTGAAACTGAAAAACGAGTTTAGTGTGAGACTAAAGACAGTCAACTGTGACAGTGAAAAAGTCACATGCTTTCTTGAAGCTCATCTTGTTATAACCAATATATAAAAGATTAGTGCAGTTCACAAGCATTAGTACTCATTTCCACTAATGTGTTATTGTGTTTTACAAAGACCATGGAGTTACCAAGATTTCGCAATGTGTCAATTTGCAAAGAATTCCATCCAGCTCCTAAAGTATATTCTGTTATCAACATTTCCCTGCGCAGGGGAGAGGAATAATTGCTCTTCTGACTTTGTCTCCTAACCATGTGAGCAGCACAGGACGTGCTTAGGTTAAAAAGCATTTTGGTGATGTCTGTCAAATGTTCATGTGAAACTGAGTCCTACGGCTAGAATGGTCCAATAATTTACCTGATGATTGTTGCTGTCCACACACCCTTCTCCTGAGACCAGGAAAACTCTCCGTTGTGGAAACCAGATGGGATTTATCAGGTGAGATACCCAGACGCTGGAATGGGACTGAACAAAAAGACACACCTTTATGCATCGTCATATATTCATAATCAGGTATAATTCCTGTGCTAATGCATGAGCACAGACAAATACTTTGTCACTGGAACATAGCACAATAATTTGTTCTAAAAAAAATCAGGCAAATTAAAAATGATGAAATGAATGGAAATTGCACATGTCCCATGATTTAATCTCGAAATGCATTGAAGGAAGAAGGAATTGCGGCTAAGGAAGAAGACCATAATTCACTTATGTTTGGTTTACCTTTTATTTATATACATATTTTATTTTTCTTTTTGATTTCATATTTTAAAAGCTGCAGTAATGTGCTTTCAGAAAAAAAAATTGAATCTTCTGAATGTTCTATTGTAGAAAACAAAAGGAAAAACTGGGCAGAGGATGGCTCATGAATTTCAAAAATAGCTCATGAATTTGCAAATGTGCCTGCTTAGTGCAGATAGCAGGAGCACCTCCTCAGACATCACGCTCTATAATGCACTTCGACATGGTTACTTGAGAGGTAGTAAATGAACTGCAGTCTTGTCCCCTATGTTTAATCAAAAGCGAACAGTCAGAATTGTGCCAGGCTTAATTCACAAAAAAAAGAAAGGCATGGAGGAAACTAATGCGAGGGTATCAAGTCTTTAAAAGGACGCCATGGACCTTTCTAGGACAACCGCCTTTGCATAGCAAATCATTCAAAGGCTGGAAACCAATTTAAGAAAATAGAAAGCATCTATCGTTTGCACCAGCTGGGCTGTGGTGTGGTGACACAAGAAAATTTTCAATCTGAGCAGCTATTAGCAGCATGTCAAAACAGACTTTATTGCAGAATCTTCAGAGCTTATGACTGTATTTTATCATAAAAAGTACAGTTAGAAGTTGACTCGTTCTCCATACAGAGAAAGATTAATAACCTTATTCAGCTAGCCTTTTGCTTTACTCATTATATTTGGATTAAGTATTAAAATACAAAGCTTCTGAACTATAGCTCCAAAACAGAACAGAAAATCTCAGATGTGTCTCCACCAGCTTCAGTGAGAGGCAATGTCTGCCTTTCCTTTTATAATGCTGAACTTCAAATGTCACCACTTTTTCTTCTTCTGAGCTCTAATTTCTTTTAAAAACCATATGGCTTTCTTTTAAAAACAAGTTAACCAGACTGCAAACCAAGCAATTCAATGTTTTCAGAATAGCAAAACCAAAACATGTGAAAGTAAACGAAAAAAAATATGAGAATTATTCTGAATATTCTTTTATTTAACTGGCCACTTTGAGAACTTTGAGAACCAGAAAAATGAAAATGATAAATAACATTTCTAATACTCATTGTCGCAGACCTACCTTAGTTGGTTCTCCTAAAGGATAACAGAATAACAGCATGGAATAATAGAGATGCTAGTCTGTATACAAGAATGTTTTGTTAGGTCCTGCAAGCAGATCCACAGGAGTGTCATGAGAGTTGTACATGTGTACAGGTGTTTTTCAGAATACATCTGTGGTGTCCAGGTCTGACAACACCAATTTCCTTTCAGCACCTAATAGAAGTCTATTACTTTGGAAAAAGAATTGTCATTAAATATCAAAATAATGTGACTGTTTTCAAAATATTTGATACATCTCTTAAAATTCCAGTTGCTAGAGACCTGTGATTATGAACGGCTTTTGTACCTTTCCTGGAGAAACATGTTTTTCATAACATCCATGGTTAAAGAAAAGCTTGTATGTATGGCTTGATTGTATACTGGCAGCTCAATGCTAGTCTGAAAAAAATAATCCCAGAATAGATTGGGTTAGAAAGGCCCCTAAGGGTCGTCTAGTTCCAACCCCCCTGTCTTGGACAGCAACACCTTTCACTAGACAGGTTACTCAGAGTGACATCCAGCCTCATCTTGAACACTTCCAGGGATGGGGAGTCAACAATCTCTCTGGGCAGCCTGTGCCAGCACCTCATCACTCTTAAAATAAAGAATTTCTTCCTAAAACCCAATCTAAATCTAATTTCCTTCAATTTAAGGTCAACCCCCTTTTCCTGTCACTACATGCCCTTGTGAAAGTCCCCCTCCAACCTTCTTGTAGCCCTCTTCAGGTACTGGAAGGCTACTCTAAGGTCTCCCCAGAACCTTCTCGTCTCCAGGCTGTACAGCCTGAGCTCTCTCAGCCTGTCTTCATAGGAAGAGGTGCTCCAGCCTTGTGATCAGCTTGGTGGCCCTTCTCTGGACTTGTTCCAATAGGTCAATGTCTTTCCTGTGCTGGGGACCCTAGATGTGGATTCAGCACTCACCAGAGCAGAGCAGAGCAGAGGAGCAGAATCTCTCCCTCACCTGCTGCCCACACTGCTTTGGATGACGCCCAGGGCACCATTGGCTCTCTGGGCTATGAACACACATTGCCAAATCTTCTTTAGATTTTCATCCAAAACCACCCCCAAGCCTTTGTCCCCAGGGCTAGTCTGGTTCCGTGCTCTGCCCAGCCTGTGCTTGTGCTTCCCTTCAGTATGTTCGCCCCACCACACAGCTTGATGTCTGCAGACTTGCTGAGTGCACTCTGTCCCACTCTCCGTGTCACTGACAAAGATGTTAAAAATGCCCATCCCAATACTGACCCCCAAGGATTATCCACTCATCACTGCTCTTCACTTGGACATTGAACTGTTGATCATAACCCTTTGAGCGCAAGCATCCAGCCAATTCCTTACCCACCGTGTGGTCCATCATCAAATCTGTGTCTCTGCAGTTTGGAGACAAGGATGTTCTACAGGACTGTGCCAAATGCTTTGCACAGTTCAATGTAGATGATGTCTGTTGCCCTTCTCTCACCCACCACTGATGTAACCCCGTCATAGAAAGCCAGCAAATTTATCAGGCTTGATTTGCCTGTAGTGAAGCCCTGTAGGTTGCCACCAATCACCTTATTTCCCACGTGCCTTAGCATAGTTTCCAGAAGGATTTGCTCCATGACCTGGCAGGCGCTGAGATGAGACTGACTGGCCTGTAGTTTCCCAGGTCTTCCTTATTTTCCTTGTTAAAACTGGGGATTGTGTTTTCCTTTTTCCAGTCAGTGGGAACTTCTCCAGGCTGCCACGACTTTTCAAATATGATCAGTAGTGATTTAGCCACGTCCTCAGTCAGCTCCCTCAGGACCTGTGGATGTCTCTCCTCAGATCCCATGGACTTATGCACCCTTCCTTAGATCAAACTCAGTCTTCTATAGCTGGCAAATGCATTATATATGTATATAAATGTATATATACAAAAATAAAATAATTTTAGCATTTTGACAATTCTAAGATAAACTCTCAAGTTATTGTCCCTAATTTAATTTGAAACACTTGGTATCATTAAATAATCTGGCAACCAGAAAGCCCTAATCTTAACTTTTTAATAGCATAATTTTTTTAAAAAGGTAATATTTAAATTAATTTTTTTCCAAAATTCTGTTTTCTGTTAAATGGAGTGGCAGTTATGTGGCTTGAGGATGAATACTGCGTTTGTACTGTCAGTCTTCAGCAACTCAGTCCCCTATTCTGTCACACAACATCAGTTATTCAGTATCTTCTGGAAATCTAAGCAACAAAATGAAATAAAAAATAGGAATAAGAGAAAAGAAAAAAGAAGAAAGAAGGAATACATCTCCTGAGAAAAACTAACACCTTATCATTAACTGTGATGAAGTTTATGGGATTCTAAATGAATAAAAATGCTTTTAATAAAATTTAATTTCAACATTGGAAATTAAAAGAAAAGTAAGAAAAAAGAATCAACCAAATTACTAAATTTTGCCTGAAACCACATATTACTGCAAGAAGCATTTCCTTTCAGATCTTTGATATTTTATGCTTTTAATAATGCACATTTTCTATTTGACATTTAGTTACATGTAAGGAAGCAACAAAGCAGCAGTTTTTGGTTTTGTTTTTAACGTAACATTTAAGCTGTCAGTCCCTACTTTGTATGTGATCCATCATCCAAACACTATTCCAAACAGTGAATGATGAGTTTGGCAACAATTTCTCTGTGGTGTTTATCCCTGAATATGGTCCAAGTTCTTCATGAAAAGTATTGATTTTCAGAGTACTTACTAGGGTGTGAAACATTATTTCCCACTTTATTGGTAGACTAAAAAAAAAACCCACATTATTACTTTTAGGTTCATGAATCGGAAAATTTATGGGAGCTCAGTTTTTGAGCAGCATAACATTTTGTAACACCCACTGTGGTTGAAGCACAGCTGTATCAATGTATACTTGGAAAAGTGCGACTTGAAATGCTTTGGATGAAATAGGGACAGAATCACACTCACATCAGATGAAATAATAGGGACAGAAACCCATTCCCCAAGGAAATTATCACCTACCTGAGCCCTGCAGTCATCTTCTCTCATTTTTCAGCCACTATACCTAAAAGGGCAAAAAGATGCATGTTCCAGCAGAGTTACGTCTGCAATACTGTCATGACTGGAACTAAGCCAGAGATCTGTGGAGAAAAGTTGGTGACGTGACTGCAAACACTGAACCGTGAACCTAAGAAAGTTAGTTAGAAGTAGATAGTACATAAACAGACTGGCTCTTTCTAACTATCAAAAGCCTGATCTTGCAAATTTAATGTCTATGTACACGTAAAGACATACACACATACATATTATCTACATATTTCTATCAAACTCGCATACTCAAAAAAGTATCTCAAAAATACAGAGTTAAAGGTATTAACAAAATTACCATTTTTTTACTGGTATAAGCATCTTTTATCTATTGCAACATAGGTGATAAAGAATATCACATTCAATTAATATTGCAATGAGAATTTAATACGAGAGAATGTGACTGCATCATGATCGAGCCTGTTGAAGATGACAGTCTTGCTTTTACGAAATGCATAATGGGATCCCAAAAACCCAAAAGTCAGAATCTAGCTTGAATCTCCTGCCTAAATGCTGCCTACATATCTCACCATTAATATCCAAGACTACAGCGAAATTATTTAAGCATTTCCATGGGAAAAGTCTAAAGGAAAGTGAGAGAGCAAGCAAGAAAACCTGTCATATCTTTAACGTCTAACATTTGAGCTATATCTTAAAGGGATGTATCCTTTCATTTCTGTCAGAATTTGCTTCTTGGTCTATACTACACAAATTGCAATTTTATATAAGAAACTGTAGAGTTCTCTTCTGCTTCTGCATAGTCAGCTAGGAGGACAAAGTTGTTAGTCAAGATATCTTAAGCCAAATTCTCCCCTCATGTACAGTAGTGCAAACACATCACTCACCAAAGATAACAGGGAAGTGATTTTAATAATGAACAAAGTTAATTAAAATGTGTGGGCTTAGTCCTGTAAATCCGAAGGTGATTTATGCCTTCAGATTCAAATTACCATCTTCTCCTAAAAAGCAGGATCTGCTTTATGAAAACAGCAGGTTACCACTGGCGAGTAAAAATCCAGAATCCCTGAATTCAGTAAGTATTATTTGACAAAATCATCCACCATCAGCCACAGAGCTGTATCAGGTAGAAATGTAACCCCTTAAGCATATTTCTGAAAATAGCTTTAAAGTGTTATCCTGTTAAATTTGAACACCACTGGTAGAAAGAACACTTTTTTCACTCTTGATTCTTTGATACATTCTAACAGAAAGAGGAAAAATAGATTTCAGCAAAAGTACCCACTGTTCCAATCACTTGCAAAACAGTAGGAGTCATTTTAATGGACGTGATTTAAAGTAGACCTTTACCAAGCATGACCTTCTATTTAAAACTGAAAAATATAATGAAGTAATTCTTATGTTAAAATATAGCTAAGAAAAGTGCATAAAATAAGAGCACAGAGTTCAAATATTTAAACTTTAAAATAATTCTTTAATGCTCTGTCTTATCAGGTAATTAATCCTGTTTCACTCAGAAAGTGAAAAAAACCCAGACACTGAATCACTCGTTTCTGAACAGTTTTGTTTTTGTAAAATAAAGCTAGTAGCAATTAAATTTAATTTTTTGGCATTCATTAAATCCCCTTGCTTTCATTCACAGGAGATAAAAGATATGGTGCATTGGATCACAGGTCAGAACCACATCTCATTGCAGGGTTCATCTGTTTTAAACAGATATATAACAAGAGGTATATATTCAATCATCAACTAGTTTTAAAACCTGATAGAAAACAATGTAGGAAATAAATGCACAAGATGTGGATTGATGGTTGTTGGACTTAGCTAAAATAATCAACAAACAATTACTCATTAAAAATTGTATTTGTAACTTAAGCCATCTGAAGCATATTTAAAAAAGAAAAGAAATAATACTAACATTGATTAGAATTTCGTCTATTTAATTTTAAATTAACAAAATATTAAATTTTGTCTATTTACTTTAAAAAGTGACTAAGGCTTACCATGCAGTATCAGATATTCAGAGAGAAGTTAGTTTCTTTGGCTAAGAAGCAAGAGCAATGGAAGGTTTTCCTACCTGCCATGCACCTTAGCTCCTGAAGGCCTGTCAATGTAATCAGGATCTTCACCTTGTCTGTTAGTTGAGATAATATCCCATATTTACAGGATAAAACATGGCTGGGAGTGGGACATCCTGAGATGTTCCTTACCATCACTGGCTTCTGAAAAAATTCTCATCAGATCTTGTAGATCAAAATGTCTATCTCACTACTTTTGACCTACTAGGCAACATCAGACACTGACATGCACAAATTGCACGTGAAACATCTAATTCAAACATTAGCTCAAAAACCATGTAATATATTCAACTGCATATAGGGCAAGGCAGAGGTATTTAATATAAATGTATAAGCTTCACTCTTGTACCTTTCCTTTGGTCTTGATGTTTAGAGATGCAATCCAAAACACAAATTTATGAAAACGTTCTACATGTAGTGAACAAAAGTCAGTCTAGAAATTCCTTTCTGAGAATTTTTACATTTGAAGTTTTTACATTCATGCTCACTATTATGTGTACACCAGATAAGAAAATTAGGAAAAATAGCATACTAATCCTGCTAGGCATGGAGCTACATCCCTGTTTTGTGCTGTGACAATTTAGCTGTTCATTTACATTCACAAAGATGTTAACAAGTCATTTTTGATAAAAGGCAACTGTGGACTTCAGACCCTGCTTACAATGTTCAGTGACATAATCCAAGACTTTTCAGAAGTGTGACACGCCAATCAATTTTACTTTTTTTCCCTTGTCTTTGATCTTAATGTTTTTCATTCCTCCTTATTTCCAATGAGCCTTAGAGAGAGAGACAGAGATGTATTTCTGAGTAACTTCAATAGATTTTTCTACTGTGCCATGTACTGAACTGACACTTTATAGCAGTCCTCAAGGAAAGGTCACTTACAATCTAATTTAATTCATGATGTAATGGGTACATTTGGGGAGCCAGTACAAGGATAATGATGATGTGAAATCCAGTTTGATTGAGTCTATTTAAGTGAACAGTTAATAGAAACGAGATCAGAAGTCATGGAACCATTAATGATATGGATGAAAAGGATATTGAGGTTATCTGCCCCAAGAGAAAATAAATCACAGCTTCATAATTTCTGGTTTTCAGAACTCTTAGTAATGCACATTCAACTATATTTGCACCATTAAGAAATATTTTCTATTGTCTAACTCAAATCTGCTTTACTGCAATTGTAATACCATTGCTTCTAAAGTGACCTATTATGAAACACTTTTATCCTTTGTTCTTCATATTATCTTTTTATATATTTGAAAGTCATCATGTATTGTCTGATTTTCTTTGCTACTTTAAATGACTTGAACGCATTCAGACTTTCCCCATTGCTTACATTCTACAGATCATTTTTGTTGCCCTGCAGTTCCAGGCTACTTGTAGCTCATGTCAGACCTCCCTTTGTGGGAGAGAGAACAAGTGCACCAGCAATATTGAAAATTTTGTCTATAACAAAAATAGCAAAAAGGTTTTGTGACATAATGAACAATAAGTTGTTTGGGGATTTTTTTTTCCTGGAAAACTAAAGAATTGAAAAGAACTGCAAATCATAGCAACGGTACAGTTTGTTATGTAGTGAAAGAGAAATGAAGAGGAGAGTGTTAGGGATTAAATAATGCCAAAACTGTATTTAGCAAAAGAGATGGGAATAAGGATAATGGCAGCACCCTCTAGCACTGATAGTTTGAATGTTGAATACACTTGGGTGAAAGGAACCATCCCAGAAAAAGTAAATTATTGCCACTGAAAGGAAATTGCTCAGGTAATATATCAGAAAAATAACAAGCAAAACAGGTAAAAAAATGCCAACAGAACTACTTTGACAGAAAATTGCATCTATTTAAACAAATTTGTTTCTTTCTGCAGAAAAAAAAGAATTTCAAATGTAACTAATACCCCAGATGGTTTTTATTCCATATTTCTTGCCATGCTGAGGCTTTAGCTATTGTGCTTCCCAGCCATATATTTTTCTGCTAGTCAGATATAAGAGGCAACTTTTTAAGACACAAGTCTCACCTTTGCTTTGTTAAAAAACAAACTTTCATGGCAAGCTCCTTAAAAACATTTGATGAAGGCAACATGGCTCTTTGGATGAGTGTTTGAAAGGTGCTATTTTGAAGAACTGATGTGCTTACCAGATCTTGAGCAAAATTACCTATTCAGCATCCCAGGTCCCTCCGTATGACTACAATAAAACTGAAAAAGCTGAACAGCTTCACCTGCCTTTTGTTTTTTGGGCTAACCAGACAACCTGTGTGCACATGAAGGCTTCTTTGAGTAAAGACAAGAGTTACTGCAGCAATATTCCTCCCTCCTCTCGTACATTTACCAAGCCATTGTGCTTCCAGTTTGCCGATGTAAAGAAATAATCTTTCCCAGCAGTACAGCACCAGCCAGTAATTGGCATCTAATAATAGACCAAACCACAGAGGTTTTTGCTGCTCAGCCTTGCTTTAACAGGCAACAGCAGAAAGGTAGCAACTTGATAAACCATAGGATTAGGCCGGAAAAGAGCTGCAAGATCATTGAATCCAACCCAGCACCATCATGTTCATCACTAAACCATGGCCCCAAGTGCCACATCCACATACCTTTCAAACACCTCCGGGGTTGGTGATTTCACCACTTCTCTGGGCAGTCTTTTCCAATTCCTGATTACTCTTGTCAGTGAAACATTTTTTCTAATATCCTATCTGAGCCTCCCCTAGTGCAATTTGAGTCCGTTTCCTCTTGGTCTGTCACTTGTTACCTGGGAGAAGAGATAAACTCCCACACATCTACAGCCTCTGTTCAGGCAGTTGTAGAGAGTGGTAAGGTCCCCCTGAGCCTCCTTTTCTCCAGGCTAAAAACCCCAGTTCTCCCAGCTGCTCCTCATCAGCCTTGCACTCCCAACCCTTCACACCAGCTCTGTTATCCTTTTCTGTGCCCTTTTCTGGACATGCTCCAGCACCCAGATGTCCTTCTTGTAAAAATGCATCTAAAGTACTGTAAAAGGAGTAAGAATAAAAAAATATTGCAGGCCATAAGGATATGGTTGTCTGCACTTTAACATCGTGTTGGGGTTTTTTCAGTCACAGTATGATGATGATGTCAGGGAATAAAACTCCTGCAATTACTTTAAGCACCATTTTTCAGTTTGCAACTTGGTTGTTTTACTCAGATGTGTTCTCTACAGTATACAAGAATTTGGGTTCATTTCTAAAAAGTCAATTAAACAGTGCAAAGATTTATGTGTAAAGATTTTCAGTTTCAGTACACACATTTCTCGGAATCAGAGCTGAAATTCAAAGATCTCTAAACATCAGGTATGTATCAGCTAATGCAGCATGTACTTCAAGACATCAAAAAAGTAAGCAGACAACTTTTTTTTTTTAGTCAACAAGGAAGCCATCTCCACTTCTAATTTCCCACATCATTGCTTGTACTTTGTTCCAGTCATCTCTTTCCACCTGTAGTAATAGTATCCTCCAAGCCCATCGTTTGAGTCTACTTGACGTAGACACTTGTCTGAGGATTTCTACATCACACTTGCAGACACCAGTGCCAAAAATATCCAGTATTAATCAATCACATGCTGTAAAAGAACTGAGAGGGTCAAAAGTATTTTTTTCCTGCATCACCAACAGCTCTCTAATGACTTCTTCTAGCCTTGAAATGAAGGCATATGTTATAAAAGAGAAGAACCAGAATAAAGAAAACTTTCTCATCTGCAGTAGATCTTTCTTTCTCCTGTGACTGTGTAGTGTAGTGACCTTGTGCAGAAAAATTATCTGAATTTTTCTCTATCTCTACATGGATAACACAGAGCAGGAAAAAAACCCAGACAAACTCTTCCTTCCCCTAAAGCAAGCAGGGGAGTTACAGCTGAGGATGAGACCTAAGCCAGTTTTGGCCCAGAAACACAATGTTTTGCTGAAAAATAGACACTGCTCTCTTGGAAAGGACAGGGGGGGAAATTACAGTGGGTGTTACTCCTCTCATCATAACACCATTTATTCCGTAACACTGAAGGCAACAACAAATAGCAATGATACAAAACCAGCAGCATTGGATATTGCCACTCAAATGCATTCATACATGCATATACATAAAGCATGCTAAGATCTATGTATAACAAGAGGAGCCAGCATAACCTGGGATACAATAAACCAATACCCAGGTCTTTCTTGCCAATATCCTGTCTGTTGCTCACAATGAGGGCTCAGCAATCAGAGAATCAGTGTCTGAACCTTTTTTCTATTGTTTGTTTTGCTAGCACTCGCTGGAATTTAAACACTATTACCATTCTTCTCTGTTCATCAAAATGATAAGACAATCTCTGAACTTCTCTGAACTTCCAATGTCAAAATAGAAATTCTGAGCACACCAGTCCTAACATTTTGAAATCTTTAGATGTCCAGGGTACATGTTATAAGCAGGAAAATAACTCAAGGACTCTGGTTAAACACTTTTCTTCGACCTTCCCTATGAATTTTGCATTATTTCAATAGTTACAAGTCTCGCAAAACATATGATAAATGGATAGAAATCATGCTAAATCTGTCCTGGTCTAGTTTTGACAGGGCAGAGGTTTTTTTGCCATTTTTTTTTTCTTTTTCCTTGTCTGGTCTTATATTTCTACTCTTCATGGAATTCTCCGGTCATGTGTTGTCTGCCAAGTTACAGAGCCAGAAGAGAACATATCACCATATCCAAGAGATCCCTCCTTTTGTTTCTTCCTTAGAGGAGCCCCAGGTATCTGACCATTATCAATCTGTGCTATTTCATGATATACATACCCCAACAGTGATACCATGATGTGTTCTGAAGGACAGCACAGACAGTCCCCTTCAAGGCTTTCTTGCAAAGTCCAACATACAGAGTGAAGACACTTCCAAGATATTTTCAGGACACAGGTAACTAAACTACTTATAACCACTTCTTATTGCTCTTTATCAATGACCACGTTTTCATGGCACCTAAGGGTTAGCTGAAGGCTGTCAAATGAAATATCTCTGCGTACTTCTTCATTTTCTTCTGTGAGATACTCAGATATCGTTGAATACTCAATAAATACTACACTCACCTAGTATGCTTTTTTGTTGCATTTTTCAAGTTCTGCCCATTAATTATGTAAAACTTCATCTCCCCTTTTTTTCCTTTTTTGATATTTTTTTGGGAGGGAAAGGGACTGGTTTGTTTTTGTTGCTGTTGTTGCTTTTGTTTGGGGTTTTTTTTGTTTTTCTTTTTGTCCAGGCATAGTTAACACCCTTTTGTGTACCTTTGTTTAGTCTCTATCTATAGAAACATTCATAAATGCCATAGATATATATTTCTAAAGTTAGAGAAAACATCAAAACAATGACTTGGGTAATTAAAGAACAAACTTCACACAGCAGCTTGGATTGGCTTCTCAGTTGAAGGTCAGAGCTACCATTTCCTTAAACTTCATTCTGCACGTTCTGATCAATCTGTCAGAACTTTGGTATGCGCCCTTTAGTGCTGAACAGAAGCTGAATTTAACAGAGAGCAGGTAATCAATAGCAGTTATGTACTGTAGCAAGGTGAGAAGGCACATTATTTGTGAAGGATGTTTAGGGAAAAAGAGTGAATTATCTCCAACATAGCCTGACCAACTATCTCAGTTTAAAGCGTAATTAATAAAATATTGTAGTCCAGAAACATATCGGAAATAGGAAATTAAATACCGATGGAAAAATTCCTCTATTTTTTTCTACTTTTTTAAAAATTAGCAATGCATTAACTGTATACTAATATTTCCTATATGTTATCTAAAGAGTAAGACAATTTATCCAAAAGTATTTAAGGATTTCAGAGCTTTTTTCAATTAAAATTAGTATACTATAATAGGCAAACAAAAATGATTTAATAGATGAGTACATTAATAACACAGCCAACTGTTAAAGATTTATTAGCCCAAACATCTACTGTTTCACTAATAATTTTCTTAGACAACCTTTAAATTTTTGAGAGTTTCCTAGTTAATCTTACTGAGATGTGAATGAAAAACTGAGATACAGGATACAAAACTCTGAAGGAAAACAGGATTTTTATGTGAAAATTGAGTCACATTGTAGTCATATTACAAATTAGAGATATGATGTATTGGGGTATGGTTTTCATGTTGCATGTGCATATGTAATAGAAATACTGCATACTCATTCTGTGCATTTATGAATTGTTGTCTTTTCCATACAAAGTCATGAACAAGTTCTAGCTGGGTGTGAATGAGACTTGTACAAGTTTGCAGTCAGTTCCAAACTCCAGGGACAGTGCTTGAGACACAAACGTTTACATAAAGAACTGATGCAATTTTCATTGAAAAAAGTGAATAGACAGCCAGAGAGATGGAGATAAAAACCTCTCCAAAGAAGAAAGACCCTAAACCTCCAAAGACAGGCTCCCGTCTGCCAGTGTTGATGCAGCATTGTTTGCCGTGCAAATCAATAAAGACGTAATTTATTGGAAATTGAAAGTAACTGCAGTGCCTGCAGAGACTAATTATCATGACAAGTTGATCCAGTGCATGCATTGCTACGTCTAACTCTATTGTGACCTAAAGCTATGTTGATCAAAACATTTAATCTTTAATTCCTCTGATTTTAAGTTGACATTGGAATTCTAACTTTAGCAAACATTACAGTTAAGAAAACAGATTTCTTCATGTCTCTTCCTCAGATGCTCTAGAAAGCCTGGGAAGTCCCTTTTTATCTCTTAAAACAATTGCACTTTGGTCACCCCTCACTTTTCAAATCTCAATCCTTGACCAGGAAGACCTACTTTTTATTTTTATTTTTTAATTCTTTCTTGCATTCCTTGCAAGAAAGTGATCTCATAAGTGATCTATTTCTCAGGTTCTACTTCCTGTAATTCACACTTTGACACATAAACAATATTAACTGTTCAACCTTTTCAAAGAAGTTCTAAATAACACAGTTTATCATATGGGGCAGGGGAGTCTCAATCTCTCTGCTCTGTCAACACTGAAGAAAAATGTGCTCTGCCACTTATCCCATTTGCTCTTTTCCTCGGGCATCTCAAAAGGGCATCAGGATATGTGGCTCAGCACCATCCTGTGTGGCCAGGTTCTTTTCTTTCAAAAGGAAACAAAAGAAAAGCAAAAGAGAAGATGGAACGTTTGCTACCCCACTCAAGGATTATATCCAAGCTATTGTTCCGCTTCAAAAACTGAAATCTCAAATCCAGGATTTCCAAGGGCTTCCTTGACCATAAGTTAATTTTAATTATCAGGCTAGGAACACCTACAGCAATAATAAATTTTGCTATGGAATTTTTAGTTTACAACATTTAAGAGGCCAAATAAATAAATTGAAAGCCATTTTCTATATCATAGAATGAACTTGCAACAATACATAAAAGACCATCACAAAATTCCATGTACTTTAGCATTATAGTCCTTCAAGGCACACCTAGTGTTAAAGGCACCACTTATTTATGCCTTAATTAATAAGACATACACATAAGATGGAAAAAATATGATTAATACACAGAAAAGAGTAGCAGAAAAACCAACCAATTAAGCATACACTGCAATAAATAATAAACATTTACAAGAATTTATCTCAAAATCAGTGTGACTGCTGAACAGTCCTTCATGACACTTCATCAGGAAGATAATAATTTTCTTCAGCATCTCTCACATTACATTACATGTAATGTAGAATTACATTCTACCATGCACTTGGCTCATATAACTCTCAACCTCTGATAAATTGTAAACTTCTAAAACATCCCTCCCACACTCTCAGAAGTTTGAGTATAGTTGCACCAGCAATAGAGGATTATTTTTTTCTCCACAGAACAGTCCATGTTCGTTAAAAGTCACCATTGCATTATGCACTATATTTTCAAGTCAATGTCATTCCTCAAAATATTTCTGAGAGGGTCTTGAAAAACCCACAGAAATACTGGGCTTATAAATAGAGTTTACCGCAGTAAAAGCAGCTAAATGTTTATTTTCATTTAATTCCTTGTACTAATGCCTAGAAATAATACACATAACTCAGGAAATCAATCTGCACTTATAGGGAACTGATACACTGTATTAAGGGGAAATTCAGAAGAGGGAGAGAAGGAATGATAATGCAAACGACTTTAATTGCAGTAACTAAAATGACAAGCATTAAATTATGGCTATGTGATTCCTGCCATGCTGGGTCAAGTAAGCTGAGCTTACTAGTCAAGCTATAAAAAACAATAATGTAGATTCTCTTAGACTTATATTTGTGAAACAAACCATGCTTGCTTAAAGCACAAAGGCTTGATATCCATTAAAGTAATTTAAGCAAGTTTCCTTTAATGGCTAAGCCTGAACCCTGTAAATTGTCAGAATGCAATTGATGAACTCATTACATCCTGGTATCTGAATTTCTTCTGATACTGTACCTATAAAGTTTTTCTAGCGATCAGCTAGAGCTGATAGGATAAAAAACTATTGGGCTTGCCTCTTCTTACTGAAGATGTTGTTTTTCATTTGAAATGATAACATTTTTATAATGAGCAGTTATTCCTGGGTATGTCTGGCAAATAAGTATTTTCATATACCAATGTGATTTTGCTAACTTGATCTATTAAATGTGTTGCTTATTACTTGACTCTCTGCATGTTCTAGTCTTCATAAAAAGACATTGTGTATTTGCATATTTTCTTTGTTTTGGACATAACATATGAAATCTTTGAAAGTTTCCCCAGACAGCATGCTGCTTTCTACACATCCCATTCAGAAATGTCTTAATGTATTGTACTGCAACTCATAAAAATCTCAGAGCTGAAGCTGGGGCACAGAAATTGCCTAGGGAGTCTATGATTATACAAACAAACCCTCACCTATCATCGCCTCCTGGAAAGCCTCTGCCCTGTGCTCCCTAGGGATTCCAGCCAACTCTTCTCTTCAATTCAAAAAAATAAAAGACCTTATTACTACCATTCCCAAAGTATTTCCATCATTGTTTTACATTGATTTAGCAAGAAAGATCTTGAAGCTATTTTATTTGGAGAGATTTCTAGATTCCCTTGACACAAGTAGCTGCATTTGCAGTCTAACTTGGGGAATCACTGACTGTCTGGCTAAATGCTACTCTGGTAATTTACAAACCTTGGAATGTCAAAGACATGACAGATTTTAATATGATTTCTAGTAAGAGAGGAATTAACATTTACCAATATAAAGAATTTGATTAGAACTTGATAGCAGTACATTGGTTTGACAAGTCATTGCAGTTCATAGCACGAGCTGTCAGTCACTAAATCCACGATGATGTATAAAATCAGAATTGAGACACAGACTTTGTGTTATTTTAGTAATAATATTACAAAAAACCACCTCAGAACTGAAAAATTCCAGATGTGAAGACAGTAAATACTGGAAACTTTCAATTGGCCCCACTAGAGGACAGGCAATCTTAGCAGAGCTGGTGAAATGTTAAACTGTGAACACGGCAAAGATCTTCCACATGGAAGGGATAACCAAGTAACAGCTTCTTGTATTTTCTGACTGGTTAGAAGGAAAATTAGGACATCCATTTCCCTTTCATTTGGGTTAAACTAAGTTCTATTACATTAGCATTTGATCAAGAATGGAAAAGTTGCTTACAGCTTAGGACATTACACCTGAAAATCGTTGAGTTAAAGCCATTATGAGCATATCTTAGAATGAAGTCACCTGTGCTGCTAATTAAAGACAGCTAAGCTGGTGTTTAAAAGCAAAGTCTCCCGACTTTTCTAACTTCTCCTAAATTCTAGAAGATCATGCATTCTACATGAATATCTTGATTATTTCTTTCATGACAACTACAAATCACATATCTTTCACATCCTGAAAAGCTGAGTTCTGTTGCCCATTTAGGTTCAAGGTCGCCCAGTCTATTCTCATTTCTTTAGCATGACTGGTCCTTTCTGTGCCACCCGTGTTCACCACATGACTCCCTGTGGGGCACATCCATGGGTAGTGGTTAGGTCTTGTTCCTGTAAGTACTCTCATCCTATTTATACAATGTTGTTCTTCTGTAATATACCCTTCAACTGAGAATCACAATGCTCAATTACTAAATTCCAAATGAAGAGACAGAAAATACCATGAAGCATGTTTTAATTTCATTCTGCTGAGATAAGAAAACTGCTTGGGTTTGGCTACCTGAAATACTGTTTGCAGTATGAATTCCTGTAGCAAGTAGCATTGCAGAATATGAGTATTTCTGATGGTTTATTAGGATGTATCTTCTTTTCCTTGTATGACTTGTTCCATGCTTTTAGGAGGGAGGGTTTGTGTGTTTCAAAAGGGCAGTTTAATGGAAGCTGACAGTGACTAAGCACTGTGCATCTCTGACACAGAGATCCTTTTGTCCTTACACTAAATCAGAGAATGTCAGAGAATTGTTTGAGCGCAAGGCAACAGACATTTTTTGTCATAGTTACTGAAGCCTGTGACAAAAGGCATATATATACAGCATTCCCCCAAATACCTTAAACTGCGTTCTTTCATTGATACAAAGGCATTCAGCCGGAAAGCTGGTGGCTTCTTGCAGTGCAAAATCCAAATAGAGCAGCAATGAGATTTTATTGCTGTTTTTGTCCAGCTTTACTTTGGTGCCTCTCTTTCTCCAGATATGTTTTGCAACAAGAGATTGATCTTTGCAGGCAGCATATACTGCACGCCATGAAAGATACTCTATTGCTAGAGCAGGAAGGAAAAAAAGTGTCTGTGAGTGCGCTGGTTTTGGCTGGGGTAGAGTTGATTTTCTTCACAGTGGTTAGCATAGGGCTGTTTTTGGGATTTGTGCTGAACACGGGGTTGATAATATAGAGATTTTTTTTTATTGCTGAGCAGAGCTAACACAGAGCCAAGGCCTTTTCTGCTTTTACTGCCAGGCTGGTGAGGAAGCTGCGGATGCATGGGAGGTTGGGAGGGGACACAGCTGGGACAGGGGACTGTCCCAACTGACCAAAGTGATATTCCAGACCACATGGGATCACACTCAATCTTTAAAGCCAGGGGACTAAGGAGGAGGGGGGGACATTCAGAGTGATGGCCTATTAATTCCTTGTCTTGCATTGCTCGTGTGCATAACTTTTACTCCATCTATTAAACTGTCTCTATCTCAACCCACAGTTTTCTAATATTTATTCTTCAAATTCTCTCCCAGTTTTGCTGGAGGAGGATTGAGTGGCTGCATGGTGCTTGGTTGCTATGAGGGGTTAAACCAAGATAGACAGAAGCATACTTTTGTATCTGATTCTTTCAACAAATCAAGAAACTAGAAATATTTCTACGATAATCCTGAAATGTTGATTTCAGGATTATCATAGAATAAACCTGAAGGACCTGGGGTTTATAATCTCAGCTCTCAATTCTATTCTGATCCATTAATTTACTGTAAATTACTTACTTCCAGGCCTTATTTTATACCTATATGAAATTTGGCATTTCTCTTTGAATTCTTGTAGGGTGAAACACCCTACATTCAAGATAAATACCTTGTATTATTTATTACAGCTTCACCACGACTTTAGAGAAAAGCCTTTAGCAAGAATAAGGAAGAAACACCTCAGTTAGTGATCTAGTACTCTGAATTTTTTACTGTGAAATCTTATCCTAAATATTTTCAGGCATGCTGAAACACCTTCATTACAAATTTGCCCTTGTGATGTGAAGTATCCTCATTTTATGTGCAGTATATGCCTGCATCTTCATCAACAAACAGCAACAATCTGCAGTTAATAAATAATGTAAGAGGAGCTATTCAAACCCCAAGGAGTAAGGACTACAGACTGTACTTCATGCTGGCCTTAAATCCTCATAGTTCAGCAGTGGAGCCACCCCTTACGACAAGATCCTTTCAAGTGAGCAATATGACAAAAATATGGCACTGAATATTTAAGACTATATAAAAGTGGGAACTAGAAAGGACAGTTGGGGTATTAAAGGAAGCCGTAAATAACCTTGCACATGTACTGTGCCAGACAGAGGAACAGATTCTATGAAGCCTACCCAGTCTATGAATATACACACATAACCTCTCCCCTCTTCCTCTTGCAGTGCCATTGTAGAGATTGCCATATAGAATAGACTTACAAATTTTTTTAAAAAAGGATTTTCATCTAACACCTTCTAAGCTGAGGTGATTAGCAAATAGCTAACCATTAATGATGCCTTTGACAAGAATGGATGCCAAAAGTTATGAAACCTTGCCTGGCAGATAAATGGTGCCTTTCTCAGCCATCTGTCTTACAAATGATCCTATATATACAGCTATTATTTCAGTCAGACACTGGCAGCTCTGCAATTGTTCATGGCCTCAGTGAAGAATAATACCTGTCACAGTTTCAGTGCTCTGACTTTTAACAGACCTGTTTTCCGCTTGTCTCAAATGCTGCACAACTGCACATGGGGAAGCACCAGAAAAGAACAGGTAAGATAAAGGCCAAGGGCACTCCCTTTTCTCTCTATGTAGTTTAAAGCCCCTCAGAACTGTCCTGAAGAAATTTTGCCAGAACACGTTGTTAAAATTGTAGATGGTTCTCTACCCATTTGTGAGAAAAGATTAAATGGTCTGCTGTTTTTGGCCGGGAAAATTTTCTTTGTAGTAGCCAGTAAGGGGCTGTGGCTTGGATCTGTGCTGGAAACAATGCTGATAATTGAGGGATGCTTTAGTTATTGCTGAGCTGGCTTTGCGCAGTGTCAAGGCCTTTTCTGTGTCTTGTACCACCTGCAAAGGGGTTGAGGGTACACAAGGAACTGGGAGGGGACACAAGCAGCACACCTGATCCCAGCTGAGCAGAGGGATAACCTTATACCATCCAGCATCATGCTCAGCGTATAAACCTGGCGGGAAAAGGAAGCGGAGGGAGGGGACACACTGGGAGTGATGGCAGCATCTTCCTAAGCAATGGGTGTGTGTCACTTCTTCTCTGGGAGTCTCTCAGAAGTCACCTCATCACCTCCTCTGACTTGCTTACCTGGTGATGCAGAAGTCCCCAGTCCACCCCTCATCTTTCACACCCTCTCCTCACATTTAGGCATTGTTCATTGGCAGCATGAACAGTGCTTACACTTCCTTACTCCTAAAAAGTAATACTGGGTTACTTTCTGATGAGCCAGTCTCTTACAAACCTCAAATGAATGCAGCAATCTATTTTTAAATCTAACAGCCTTTTTTATCACACCAATCTTACCTAAGGATCTCACAGCCTTCTCCTTTTATGTTTTCTTATTCTGTTTTCTCACAGAAACAAAAGTTTCCAAATGCTATTTTCCATAAAGCTGGTAAAAGTTTTGGAAAGGACTCTCATTAAAATCTTAATACTTCTGAAAACTAAAGGCTCTTTCTGCGTAAGTCCTAGTTCTAGGATCATGCCAAACCAAAGAAAGCTTTCCTATGTCTGTTCTTTCTGAAACAGGAAAAAACTTCAACTGGTTTGGCTGCAACCCAGCAGGCTGATTATTGTTAGTAGCACCTGTTGAAGATTTCCTTTTCAATGTAATATGAAATGTTTTCTCACTTATTTTTACCACAATTTCTTTCTGTTCTATCCAGAAAAGAATACTTACAGATGAAAACTATTCCCCCCCTTTAGCAGCAAGAGAATTTCAACACAATACAGGTTTTAAGTCCTCTGTGTAAGTTATTACCCTTTTAGATAACAGAAACCTCTGAAATTGTGTAAAATATCAATTAGAATTTTGTTAGGTATGTATTCTCTACACTTCTAAAGCCCCCTGATTTGCCTATTACTTTTATACCCTGAATATTTGGCCTGAACACTGAAGATCTGTCATAAGACTACGACTCCATGTAGCAGATCTTTACACTTGGTTTATTTTTGTTCAGTCATTGTAAAAATAAATAATGAATTACTTTTCAGGCCTGTAATCCCATGTCAACCCCTGCCAAAGCTAGCCACCATCACATTAAGTATTGAGTAAAAAATGTTGCCACAATTTGGACTGTATGAGGTGACAGCAGACAAAAAGACAGTAACAGCTCAAATAAAAAAATATAAATGAAACAGACATAAAATACCATGCAGTGCTTCCAGATGATGCACAAAAACAGCCTGTATTGATGTGCTCTGAAGTGGAAGTTGGGGCTTTGGAATTATTAGGGAATTTACCGTTTGTGTAAATTCATGTCATTACACCCCAGTGGTAGATGACCACTTCCATGAGGGACTAATTTTGAAATAAGTGAAAGTAACTTTTAATCTGAGACATTGCAATCCTCTGTGAGTAGTGGACAGCACTCCTGCTCACTATCTGTATCTTCGCAGATACTGTGACTCGCAGCTGAAATTCGATTTTCTCAGTCAAATATCATCCCTTCAGGAACATATTTGCATATCTTTTAGAAATTCTAACATACTGAATCAGCACACATTCATGCTTGAGCTTCTTCCATGACTCTAAGATGACAAACAAAATCCTATCATATTTTCCTTAATTTATACACAGCAACAAATTAGGCTGATGATTTATGAAAAACGTAACACCAAGAAAAAAAATGACATGGTGAAATTGATCTAAAATTCCATTTCCTTTACGAAGAGGTTCATACAGGTTGGGCATTGGGGATGTATGGTATACAACACAGATATATAGATAATATGCATTCCAGCAAAACTTACCTAGTAACTACAGTAACTGAACAGCTGACAGAATTTGCCAACAATACATTTTTGAGATTATGATATTAGGGATCACTTTTAAGGGTGAAAAGAGAGATGGAAGCGAAGTCAGCTCATACTGGATATGGGTCTTGTGTAAGTAGACCTCATTTGAATCTAACGGATTGCTTCTCTGCTTTGATAAAAAAATTAATAAAATTTGATGGCCAAAAGAAAACATTAACAATTTGAGAATAACCATTCCATAGCAAATTGAAAGTAAATTATCAGAATTATTTTCAACGTATACAGCCTTTAGGGTAGGGTGCTAAATTTAACCTATGATAATTATTGTCTGGAATCTGCTTGGACAGGAAATGCTTTAACCTAGTTTCCACTACTTCTCTTTTAATTAATGTATTCTAGAGAAAACTTTTATCACTACAGCAGAAAATATTTTTTATTCAGTTTTGCTAAAATTCAATATAATTTTGCTAGACTGAAATATAAAAATCTAACTCAAAAAACATACTTTGAATAGAGAACTCAAATAATCCAAAGACAGTTTTCATCACAGTTAAAGTATTTAATGACAAAAATCAGGGTTTCCAGTAGTGAGCCAAGAGAGCAGGTCCCACTTTTTTTTTTCTTCCCCAGAATGGCACAAAATAATTTCTACATCTTTGAGAACTTCCAAGGAATTGGTTACAACAGTTATCAGCAAGTATTACAATTCTGGCAAATCATAGCAAAACCTACCTACCTTTAAGATCAATTTTAAGAGCGCACATTTTTGTTAATATTTCACATAATGCACAACTTTTGCTAGACACAAAAGTAGCCTTTTAAGACAGAGTTTGCAGTACAGCAGTCAAGTCTAACAATACATTATTTTTATTCTGTTCAGAACTTTAAAAAAGGAACTATTAATATTGTTACAATTTACAAATACATTCTTTCATATGAAACACTAACCTGAATCATAGTATATGTTATGTACATGACTATCTAATAATACTAGGTTGTATACACTACAAGCTAAGTTCCAGAAGGAAATTGCAATGCTCTAAGCTTCACCTTTGGATAAACATTTATACACCTTGATTTTTTTCTAAAAACTAACAAACCTTATTTAATGAACAGCAAGAACAAAGTAAACAGACAAACCACTTTTCCTTCATTCAGAAGACTAGGTTGCTTAAAGTTCCCATAGTAAATGGCTTTCGATGGCTGGATTAAAGTCCTTAGTTATGATAAAAAACGATACACTTAACAAGAGGATATAAAAAAAAAAATCCAAAATGCTGAAAAACTCAGGTGGGACTAAAGCAATGTTTTAGTATAGTTCAACTCACAAGAGGTCTGGAACTTAGCAATGCACTTGTGACCTTGTCCTGTCCAGCTGATATTTATGTAAACACCTGAAAATCTATGCCTTTTTTTTCTGAATTTAGACAGCTAATTATTTTCAGGTTTATCTGACCTGGGTTTTAGACATTTCTTCTAATTACTTGCAAGTTTAGAAGACTAGCCAGATGGCAGCAGTTCAGAATCTACCTCCTTCTCTCAAGAGAAAGAATCGAGAGGTTAGCAACAGAATATAGTTTAAACAGAGTGGAAAATATGACAAGAAAATAGCTATGTCGTCAAAAATGCACACCCTGACCGATTTATAATCCATCTTTAAAAAACAAACAAACAAACAAAATAGCCTAACATTTTGTATCTAGCAGAAGTTTAATTTCTAGTCAGACACAGTTTTCCTGGTTACTTAGAGAAATATCCACAGTCATTACAATAGCATTCAGACATTTCCAGGGCAAGCATATACACATAGCTCAATCGAGTGTTCAGAACTTGTGTTGTTAATGAAACTGTTCTGATTTATAACAGAAGTGGCCAAATTCCATTTCAGTTGTAGGTGCTAGATTTGGTAACTGTTGGAGATGGTGCTGAATAGATCTAAGTGATCATATGGTACTACACAAATGATCCATTCTCTCAACTCCCAGTGTGAAATTAAATAAAAAGCTTCATACAAAATTGTTTAAATTACAGGAAAAAACCCAAAACAAAACAGATGTAAAGTTTGAATGCAATCAGCTAACTGTCCTTAGTTAAAATGAAAATACTTTCCCAAAGGCTAGCATCTTCTAATAAAATGGGTATTTTCAAGAGATTTTCAGTTATTTCAGCTTGCAGTAAGTAAATATTATCAATTACTACAGTAGCTTTTATCTCTCTTACAAGCACTGTTCTGAGGATTTTAGACTGTTGTGTCATCAATAATGCAAAAATCATATTCTACAATGAATACAGTACATTCATACAATGCCAGCTTTTCTCTGGTAAGATGAGGGCAAAAATGAAGAGCAGGCATTTTCAGAAGATGAAGGCTGTACCTTCTGTAAGGATTTCTCTTCTAGCTTACTAGTTTAAAAAAAAAAAAAAAGCAGCATATTTTTCTCTCTTTTTTTTTCTTTTCATTCTCAAAGCATATTAGACCCTCTTTAAAACATTAAGAAAGCAGGGAGGAAAAAGGTAACCCACTTATTTTTGTAAGAGAAATACAGTGCATATATTGCATATAGTGAATATAGATGAAATAGAGTCACCCTTCCAGTGATAACACAGTGAAAGCTGAGACTCAAACTAGAAGTTTATTCTAGTGTACCAACATGCTTTTTAAAAGCGTCTATATTAAAAATCAGATAACTTGCTAACACAAAAGTCATTAAAATCAGAGAAATTTCTGAAGTGTTCCAAAAAACTCTTACTGTAGAATTTATGAAAAACAGATGTCTTGAACATAGTGCACTCTCATGTTCCCAGGCCTTTGCATTCTCATTTTCATGGGCCTTTAGTCACACCATCACAGGTAAAAGGAAATGCTATTTTGTATCAGATTGCTAAACTGCAGATGGTGCTTGAGGCACAGACATGTGCGTATAGATGTAAAAATTACTTATTTTCCTCGATTTTGAAACCTCAAGCATACATTCTTTAGGTTTCAGTATACCATTCAAATAACCAGTCTGAAAGTGAAAATAGGAATATGTAAAATGTTGATATGAATGAAATTCAGAACTTCTTAATGCTGGTGCACATGCAATGCTTCCTACATTGGGTAGAAGAAACAATTTTTTCTGTTTCCCAGGACAAAGCCATTTGTCCTCCACTATAGCTACAAGCCCAATGTTTAATTCTAGCATTCACATTCTGCTGATGCTACATTACATGAAGAAAATTACACTCTTTCTTTGGATTTTATTTCCACACACGTCCACAATCAGTTCAATGTTTTTTTTTTTTTTTGTACAAGCAGGGAAGAATATTACTATTTTAATCCTGATCAGCTTGTCATTTGGTCCTTTTTCAATGGTTGCTTTCACTCCTGTAACAACTGACAAACAGGTAGAAAGTACTGCAGGACTGTGTAGCATATTAAAAAAGAGGAACAAAAGTAAGTCAAAAAGGTAGAAATGCAACACTTTTTCCTGCACAGAAACTGAAAGAATGCATCTCCACTGAACGGGAAGGAAAAAGCACACAGAAGAGTGGATCTCCTGTAAAAGTTGCTGAATGTAGCCTTTTAGCTTCTCTTGAGAAGATTTCAACTTTGGGCAGTATCTCAGCATTTGTGCTTCATAGCAAGCTGAAAAAGAAAGAAAAAATTAATTAGAGAGATATCACATATAATGACAGCTGTATCAACCTAATTTGGCTAGTCTGGATGAGAAGAGTTCGTAGGAGAAATTCTTGAAAAGATGCCCGAAATTTATAATTTCTTTGCACACAGATAGGCAGTCATTCCCCTTCCTGGGACATATAGGCAAAGCCTCCCTTTGCCCTGCAGAGGAAGCAGGATTTATCTGCTTCCAGAGCTGTGTTTCCCAATGTTCCATTGTTTTGCTGTCTGTGAGAAAGGCTAGAGAAAGACCAGAAACAAAGACATGCTTAAAGAACAGTAATTTTGATCCAATGATTTTGATTGTTAACTACAACCAGAAATTCTAGACAAGTAATTTAAAACACCTATTCAGGAGCTCTGCCACTACATAATGATGAAAAATAAAGGGCTGATTGCCTTTCCACCTCTGTGATTACTGATTATTTCCATTTCAAATAATTAAAAAATGGACTTAACAGGGAATGAGAGGAAGAAAAAAAGATGAAGTGAGTTAAAGCCTCTATAAAATGTGTAAACAAACTGATTGCAAACCAAGCAGAGAGCTTAGGTTTAGGTTGCATATAATAAGAAAATGCTGTCTGTAGATTACGGCATGCTAACAAAGCTGAGATGAGTGAACTCTCTGGGAAGTCACCTAGAAAACAGAACTGGTAGGGGCAGCTAAAATTCCCTCATTTGCTACCATTGAAATGATGACCAATAAATGACTCAAACTTAACTGACATAAGCCTTTGATGCTCAAGGATTTGGTTACAAATATGCTTTTAAAAAATATTATTTTTAGGGATATACTAGAAATACATTTCAGCACCAAAGAACTTAATCCAACACTTTTCTTTCTCTCCTCAAACAGCCCTTTTTTTTTTTTTTAGAGAAATGTGTCTTTGGCAGGCAACTCTGAGGAGTTTCTATTATACAGAATTTATAATTTTGAGACCCTGTGCAGTCACCAAAAAATGGCAGGGATTTTTTAGAGGCAAAGAAGGTGAAGAAGCTGTCAGAAACAGGATTTGATGCATACCTTGAGCTAAGCTCCAGCCTTTACACAACTACACATACATGCTTTCATTCAATAAATTCTGTGAGCCAAAATGTGTGACTTTAGCCTACTGAGTTGTATCCTGCCAAAATCTTACCTTATGTGCAGTTTCTGCAAACTGCTGAGCACTGTTTTTCAGCTCCTCTGTCTTTTCTTCTGCACGACCTAGCCTTTCACCACGCTCATTCAAGGCCTGACTTGCCTTCTGTACTGCGCTTGTCACACTGTCTGCTGCTGAATGGAGTATGCTGTTTCCTGCAACACCAAAAGAAACCATTAGAGCACTCAAAGTACATAGACACTTTGTATTAAACACCATTCATTTAATTATAATGTTCTAGAGCTGATGTGCTATCTGGAGCAGCCCCATTTCACCACAACCTCTCTTCAGGTGGTTGTAGAGAGCGATGAGATCCCCATCACACAGTAACAGCTCATGAAGACAAACATCATTACCCCAAACTTCCTCCCCTTCCTTCCACTTTATGTACTCAGCATGATGTCATACAGTCTGGAATATCCCTGTGGTCAGTTGTCCCTGCTGTGTCTCCTGCCAACCTCCCAGGAACCCCCAACTTCCTCACCAGCAAGGCAATACAAAAAGCAGAAAAAGCCTTGGGTTTTGTGCAAGCCCAGCTCAGCAAAAACAACTCTATATTATCAACCCTGTGTTGCAAAAATCCAAAACACAGCACTGTACCAGCTGCTATGAAAAAAAATTAACACAGCTGAAACTAGTACACAGTTTCATTAGAAAAAAGAGGAACAAATGACCCTTCCAGACCCAGTTTCTAAATAGTAATCCTCTCCTCAGAAAGGCCAAACAAACAATAGTGAAACTAAAGGTTGCCTGTGGAGCTGAATAGCCTGTGGAACACAGAAGAAACTGCATATGCAGGAATTCCTGAAATAAAGAAAACTGCCTTACAATTTTATTAAACTAAAACACAACTAGTATTAAACTCTGGAGGTGAGGGAGAGACTCAAGAACCTACACACAGTGACTCACAGATGATGAGTCAATATGAGAAATACCAATAAAAGAGCACCCTGGCCTCCTGCATACCAATATTGTTGAGTTTTTCACATCAGGAGTTTTAAAAAATGGATGTATAGGGTGCGGAACTGCTACAGGTTTGGGGTTGTTTTCTTTTGTTGCATGGAACAAAGAGGCTGCATTTAGAAAAGGAATATAAAAACAGCTGGCATTATTGTTAAAGAGATTAATATCTAACAATACTGTGAGCTGGAACTTTGCAGAGACAGAAATTAATCTTTTCAAGTGATCTCCCTTCAGACACTGAGGAGTGTATTGTAAAACCAAACAACTTTTTATATTGCAAACTTTCTTACTTTAAAATTTTTCAGTCAATTGCTATTTTGTTCATAATTTTTTAAGGAGATTATTATTTTGGCTTCTGTTCAGGCAGCTTTTCCAATAAACATATGCACTGAGCAACGCTGCACTGGAAATAGTTTTCCTTTTTTGGTGGTATGATCTAATGGCTTTAGCCTCTTGTACAGTGTTTGTTTTCAAGGATAAGAGTTTTAAAAGCTCCCAACACTGAATTAAATCTGTTATTTACAAGATCACAAAGCCTCTGCTGAATTCAAGGGAAGCAGGCTACATGGATAACCTTATAAAATTAAGCATCTTCCAAAGTCTTAAAGTGTGCTGGAGAGCAGAATTTAACACCTTGCTGACCTTCTGTCATGTCAATAGGAAACCACAGAACAAAAATATTCTCTATTTTCTATACTCCTAAAAATATTTGTGGACTTTTAGCCAAAGATTGGTATCTATTTCTCCACATTATTTTCAGCAGAGAAGAATGAACTTGAAAGTTTGGCACAATTACAGTAATTGTTTTTAACTCTAGCTAACACAATATTGTGCTCTCTCCAGGTGAGATCTGATGTATTTTCTCATGGGCAGTGACTTGCAGAGAAGCTGCTATTCTGAGACTGTTCTGAAGAACTAATTTTGGAGAATCTTTACCAATGGCATGTCAGTAAAACAATAAAAAAATCTCTTCTAATCTATGAGCAACTCAGAAACCCATGTGTCAGTAGTCTATGGAATTTCATCAGTGTATTTCTAGAGCATGTGTAGGTGGTTGCTGGTATGACTGACTATGCCTCATCCTTGTATTAGGATCACTGCAGGAATAGCAACACTTGCACTGGACGTATTGGAAAATCATTCCTATGAATAAAACATCTACAACCTGTAAAACTTTTAAGCTATTCTTCAGCAGGTAACTGCTCTGATTAAAAATATCCTGAGAACTGTTTTCCATGCTGATGGAATCCTTTAGGATTTCAGTAAAACTTTTGATACTGTCTCTCACAGGATCCTTCTGGACAAAATGTCCAGCAAACAGCTGGATGAACACATCATGGGATGGGTGAGCAACTGGCTCATGGGGCAGACACAAAGGGTTACAGTGAATGGAAGGACATCAGACTGGGGACCTGTCACTGGTGGGGTTCTGCAGGGCTCAGTTTCCAACATCTTCAAAAAGGACTTGGATGGAGGACTCAAATGTATACGAAGCAAGTTTGCAGACAATACTAAATTGGGAGGAGCTGTTGACTCCCTCGAAGACAGAGACGCCCTGCAGAGATACCCTGACAAGGTAGAGGGCTAGGCAACCACACGAAGTTCAGAAAGTGCCAGATTCTGCACCTGGGATAGGGCAGCCCTGGATGCATGGACAGACTATGGAATGAGGGGCTGGAGAGCAGTGCCATGGAAAGGTCCAGGTCAACATCAAGTTGAACCTGAGTCAGCAGTGCCCTGGCAGCCAGGAGGGACAAGACTGTCCTGGGGGGCATCAGGCACAGCATCACCAGCTGGGGAAGAGAGGGGATTGTCCTGCTCTGCTCACCTTGAGTCCTGTGTGCAGTTTTGGGCACCACAAGGCACAAAGGTATAAAGCTATTAGACAGTGTCCAAAGAAGGACTACAAAGATGGTGAAGGATCTAGAGCAGAATCCATACGAGGGGTGGTTGAGGTTGCTTGACTTGTTCAGCCTGAAGGAGACTGACAGCAGGTCTCACAGCAGTCTACAACTTCCTCCTGAGTGGAAGAAGAGGGGCAGGCACTGATCTCTTCAATTCAGGTTGGATATTAGAGAAAGGTTTCTCACCCAGAGGGTGGTTGGGCACTGGAACAGCTCCCCAGGGCAGTGGCCACAGCACCAAGCCTGACAGAGCTCAAGAGGTGTTTGGACAATGCTCTCAGGCACATGGTGTGACACTTGGGGTGTCTTGTGCAGGCTCAGGAGATGAACTTTGATGATCCTTGTAGGTCCCTTCCAACTCAGGATATTCTACAATTCAAGCTGTATCAGAGGCTCTTTACACTCCATGAAATCAGCTTTAGGACTTTAATCATGCACAATGAAAAGTACATCCCTTAGCCACCATACTCAACACCTGAAAGATACAGGAATACTGTCATCAATCAAGTATGCAAAGAAACTAATTGGGCTCTAGAGATACCATTATTTAGATTGCATCATTTGTTTTATCATGCATTCATAAAAGGTTCATCGCATTCTTTATTAGCCACGTCAAATATTTTCCAGCTCAAGGCAAGGATTTATCTGTACATTAGTGATAAGACTCTACAGTGACTGATCTGCAAATGCAAGCATTCAATTTTAATTGCACATGCATTAATAAAACATTTAGCAACTACCTACTTCTGAGAAGGAAATAAATGTATATAACTTTGATAATTAAGAAGCTGCATCTACATCATGAAAACTTTCATTTTAGGAATCAGATATTTATGGATTCCACTTAAATGCATAGAACTACATCTGTGTCACTGAATAAACGCTAAAAGCATTATAACAATCAGTTCAAGTTCATTAATATGACCATCTCCATCACAACATAATTCATCTATATTCCTACACAAATTAATGATGTTCAGATATACTAGTGCAAGTAAAAACTCAACAGAAGTTTGGAAGTTGCAGTTGTAAATACAAAGAATAGCGTTTTTCTCATTCTCTGTTTTGTGTTTTGTTATCTGCCTAGGCACTCATTGCGTACGAACAAAAAGCACTGAACAATTAAAAATCAAGTCAAAACTAAATACTCTAGGGAGAAGACAAAGGTGCTGACACTTAAGAATGAAGATATCCTTGTGAAAGAAGGAAGCATCAGAGAAATGTTTTTACTATGTGGGAAAGTAGTCTGACATAGGGAAGGAGTTATATAGTACAGCACTATTTTTCTTCCCAAGTTACTTCAAAACATTGAGAAAAACCAGTTTAAATTAACAAATGTAAAAAAACCCCAAACCTAAGAGGGGAAGAGATGAATATAAATTCTGGGTTTCCTGATACAGAATAGTGGAAAAAACCTTAAGGCTATTTCTAATTACAGCTAGAAGTGAATTTTACTTTCTAGTTCATCTCATTACTTTTCAAAAATGGAGGTGACCAATACAGAATATAACTTTGAAAGGCAACTTTGAAAATAGATCACATTTTTAATTTCCATCTAAAATTAATGATTCAGCACAGAATTACTACCTGGTTCAAGTAACTTTTAAATACTAAAGCTTCTCTATGGATCCAAACAGAATTTAAACTCATGAAAACTTCACTTGTCCTCAGTCTATGCATAATGTGGTTTCTCATATGGGATATTGTCTTAGTTGTCCATGCCAAGAATTAATTTCAAATTCCAGGCTTGATATAGATTGCTAGTAATTTACATGTTTTGAAATGGTTCAGGTTTATTTTCTGGCTTTTGGGTTTTTTGGAGGGGCTGGAGAGGAAGCGTTTTTTTTTTTGCTAGGGTTTGGGGTTTTTTCCCCATTTTGAATTGACAAACCTTTTTTGTTCACCTCCGTCCTGGTTTTCATAAAAGGTTTTGATAGCTGCTTACCCAAAATTACTGCACAGCAAAGATCCACAGTATTTCTCTCATACTAAACTCAGTCAGTACGTCTTTAAAAAGTCTTGATAGACTGGAGAAAATTACCAAATCTACCTGTATGGCAGTTCATACCAGTCAAAATGAGACCTTTTATTTTACTATTTTTACCTAATGTCATTTGTGCCTTTTGGTCAGTGAAGGACTTTTATTTTACAATTCTGGTTTTGGTAGGTTCTCCCTCTAGCAGAGATAATGTTTTTTATGCAAGACCTGAAGGTATTGTGACTTAAGTAGCAGGAAACTGAGGGGGAAGAAATTCTCTACTGTGATCCATTGTGTGGGAATCCATACTTGTTCCAGCTAAGTATGTTTACTGGAAATGCTGGTCAACAGCTTGTGAGTAAGCAGGCTCTGCGGTCTTGCAGCCCATGAACACCCCAGACACAGGCTTCCCCGAACCTCCCCTAAATCTACTGAAGTACAAGCAGCTCCACTGCAAAACTTCTTGCCCTGTTCGAGTGTTGGGATTTGCCCCACGAAGAACTATCCTGACCATATCAGAAATCAGATAATTCCTACATTATTTTGCACTCAAAACAGCCAAAACAAGTCCCAGAGGGACTCCTGAGTTATAGTTACTAATGCCTGCCAATAGTAACATGTCTTATGCCCATATTATTATTACAGTTCAATTTTAATTTCACTTTAATCAATCTACCTATAGGTAAAACTATACCGAAGCCAGACGCTTGATCTCCTTCAGACAACCAGGCTTTAACCTGTTAAATGTTGAAAATGTTTCATTCAGGGAGCTGAATTTTGTTTGGCAAATACTGAAGGGGGGTGATCACTGATTGCTCTGGCTTCAGCCAAGGACAGGGTTAATTTTTCACAGTAGCCATGGTGGGGTAGAGTCCAGAGCAGTGGAAGCATGGCCAAGATCAGTGCTATTCGATACCATCTCACATGTCCAGGGATGGGGGAAAGTGGTCTTTCACTTGCTGGAAAAAAGGGCCTTCCCGTCCACTTATGGAAAAAGTGTGGTGCAGTCTATCTGCCACTGTTTTTCATTGTCCTAAGCTCCGTGAGAATTTTGCATGTAAACTACCCTCTCTTTGTACACTTTTGTTATTAGTATTCTTGCTGTTACTGTTAATTTTCTTATCTTATTGCTGTTTTCAGTAAATTTTTCTTATCTCAACCCATGACCTTTGCCTTTCATGCTTTCAGCTGTAAGGGGAGGAGAAGTGACTGCTGTTAAAGTTTTGGTTGGAGCACTAAACTGGGGAACACCACTCCCAAACCAAAACGTTGCTATAAAAGACAAAATACAAGACTCATTTTGCACTGATCTGATTTGAATGTCCATTAAGTTTCAGGAAAACTTCTGAAGATGTTAACAAAAATCGATGGGCAATTATGAAATTATGGAAACACAAGAATCAGCAGATGCTTAGAGCAAAGTAAATACATAGTGATACTTATCTAGTATATTTTCCAAGTCTACAACTATTTGTGGCTTTGGGGGTTTCTTGAGTCAAAGAGTATCTTTGCATATATCTTGACGGAATTATTTCCATAAACCTCTCTAAAAAAAGAACCACCCCTACTTTTAGCTCAAACAGTATCATCTCTAACATATCAAATACATCTATCTGGATGATTTCTGCTGTTTTGTCTCCCATATTTCAATATATGCAAACCAGAAACACAGAAATGAAAGAAAATCAACATAGGCTGAAACACAGCAATTAGCCGACCAAAAGCCGAAAGCAGCACATGAACAGAATGGCTTCTGCAGAGGATAGGAAATAAAATTTAATTAAGTCGTGAAGATGAGGTCTTAAAAAACACCCAACCCCCCAAAAAAACTACAAAATCAATTACCTAATAACCTTAAGGGTTCAACAGTTCAGTATTTTTATTGCTTAGCGAACGCAGTGTATTTGCATTTCTCAGTGTGGCTTGCAGAATCTTAGATCTAGAAAGCTGTATTACAAAAAACAACCCTTGCTACAGTTTTGCAAGGGATTATAAAAACCCCTTCTATGGGCAGGTAAGTAGAACAAGCTTTCTTGCTACAAGTCGTAAGAAAAAGGAAGTTTTATCTCTGATGCTAGTACCTTTTTATTTTAAATAGTGATATAATGTAACATAAAAGGCCATTAGAGCAAAATGAAAAACATCTTTTTCACTGATGAGATATCTTGATAACATGAATACCTCCTGCTCTGAGATTTTCTTTTGTTTTATTCAGTACTCCACAGCAATGATATCAAGTAAATTATTCGTACTTTTGAACAGCTAAACTAATTACGGATTCAAATTTCAAGCAGTAGAATCAGAAAAATTAATTTAATGTATCTTTGCGTCATTTCATTATAGGAATTTGTCTCTGATCATTACTCTGGTAAAGACGTTGTTAATATTGGGGAGAGCAACGGTTGTGGATTATGCTGTTACTTTTTCTGCATTTTTAGCAAACTTATTCTTTTTAAGCAAATATCTTCTTACAGATAAATCCCAACAAGTTAAAATCACTATTACATTCAATGATGATGGTTAATATGAAATGGGGGGATTGGGCTAGATGATCGCCAGAAGTCCCTTCCAACCCTAACAATTCTATGATTAGTGCTTGTATTAATGACAAACAGTTAGAGTCAAGATTATTAAATTCACATAGACCTGCACCTTTGGGAAAAACTTAATCTCTGAAGATCCAAATTGGAAAAACTTTGTATATAATAACTTTGAAAACCCTGCAGGAAGAAAGCCTGCTTTGTTCTCTAGAAAGGGCAATTTTCTTGGGGATTATAAAACCAATAATGTCTAAAAATCTTACTGTGCAGTGATATTTACCCATTATGACAATTTTGAATTAAAGAGGTGTATTCTGGAAAAGTTCTAGAATTCACAAGGATCTCAAGCAATACCACAATTACAGCCAACCTGACAAGAAGCAGAACATGTAATAAAAACACAGCAGCTATGCACCATGGCAAGCTTCTGTTTGAGAATGGGTTGCCAAATTTCAACATGCATCTTAAATGCTGCTCCCCTGGGGGTGTAAGTGAGAGCTATGAGAGTTGTGAACACTGAAAAAACTTGCAAGTTTTGCTGATATTGATTAGCTGACAGGTAAAATCACTGGAAACGGGGTAACTCCCATGTCAATTTTCACTGACATTGATATCAGCCTATAAAGAAAAAGTATGCGGTTTTTCTTGGTTAAATCCTTCCAGCCATTTCTGCCAGCAGTGAAATGCTGTACTTACTACATTTCTTCATGATCACAAGGTGAAATATCCAAACAAATTCGATTCAAAATCAGAGTATTTTTCTGTAGCGAATATTCAGAATGATGATACAGATTTTATATAGGATAAAATAATCCAGGAGCCATACATTTAAGGGAGATATTCTAGCACCACCCGAATCACCTAGGTGGTGTGACTATGTTTATGCCTGAAGAGTTTTCTCCACTAATTATGCACATTACTCTCATCTGTCTCAGTCAACTACTGTCAATAAAAATCAACTTGAACGTTGCTCTTATAGACAGCATTTCACAAAAAAAAAAAATCTGTTCTTCCACACTCCAAACTGTACAGAATCACTGAAAACAACACTTTAGAATGAAGCAAGTGACCACAGGAAGCTCAAGAGGAAATGACAAGTTTTGCTAATCTGAAAGTTTCTCCTAGTCTGTCAAGGTTCGGGTGACTTCCACGTATTAGCTATATTCACCAATCAAAATGATACGGTTTTGTTGGAAGAAAGAATTATTCCACAAAAAAGTAAGAGCTGCTCGTTACTGCAACACAGCACTGAAGACATGAAGGAAAACCTCTTCCGCTGCTAAAATTGTCATGAAACTGCTCACAGTAACGAACAACTTAGTCTGGAATGATCCCCAAGAAACACCACAATAATTATAAAGTACTAAGTGAACTCTAGGCGTCTATCTCAGGAAGAAGAAGGTATTTCAAAATCAACATAGTCAGACTGATGAAGTACCTACCGATGGTGGCACTTCACACATCCATAAACTGCCTCTCCTTGCCAAGCACATTTGTTTTGTTAACATCATCATTACCAGAGTGCTGTATTTCCTAGACTAACACCAGCCCAAGGCTTTTCATCATGTCCGTAACACAGCAGCTGATTATAAACGTCCACAGGACAAACACGTTATTCCCCTCCTTCTTCATCTCTGTCACCTCCTTGTCAGCTGTTACACATCCTTTCATGTATAGGGCTGCTGTGCTGACAGCCTTGGTTTAAGAGCTCTTTTGAATAAAAGAGGAAAAAGCCACTAAAAAGACCCAACAGACAAAACATTTCTGACCTCTCTTAAACAGCCATGTGAAAGCCTTATTAAACAGCTCGAGATAGTAAATAGAAGATTATAGAAACAGTACTTCTGTGATTGTAATCCTGTAAGATAATATACTCTTACAACTTAGTGAAATCCTGTACCACATGAATGGAATGTTCTCTACATAATTTCAATATTTAAATTACAATCCAGAAAGGACGAATAAGTGATCTGAAAGAGAACATTCCTAAAAGGTAGAATCTTCACTGGATTTACAACTTTGAAAACTTGAATCTGAACTGAAATCTGAACATCAACTTCTCAGTTTATCTTTCAAGGATAACTTACTTCCCAACTTAAATTTGAGCCATAAAATCTAGAAGTCCCATAGCTCAGGGTGGACAGGAGGATTTCCATGACTTTCACCTTCTTTGAAAGTAAAGAAACCACTTCTGCAGGTCTTTGCACCTGAATCTGGAAAGCTTATGGCCTTCAAAAAAAGCATTAGTCATCAAGTCTGGTAACTATTATGATAAAAGTGGTACATATTCTGCACTTAATTTAGCCTTTATCAATCATGCAACATTAAGAGTCACTGTACTCCCAAGTGACAGTAGTTCCACCTTTTCAAAAATCTTTTTCTGCCCCATAAAGTGACACAGCTTTCAGGGTAAGACATGATCTCAAATTAAGACTGGTTACAGTACTTTCCCCTGTTCTCATATGGGGTAGGCAATTTCTTCTGACACATCTGGATCTTTTAATATCCATCAATACCAAAAGTAGTCAGGAACAGCTGCAAATATAAAAAGGCAGGCAAATATTGCACATTATGTTGATGCAAAGAGACTTTTAGATTAAAAATTCATCAATCTGACATTTTGTCCAAAGCACGTAAGACAGAAAAAAGAGAAAAATCCCAGTATATTATAATTGCTCTTTAAACCTCAATAAATATATTCAGATTTGACCCCACACTTTTCAGTCTTCCTGATTTGCAACACATGAAATAAAGCCTACAGTATCAGTCATAGTAACATGGAATATTTTATATTGTAGTATGTTCTAATATAACCCTAGTTTGTCACTTCATTGCTTCTCAGTGTTATTTACATCTGTATAAGATTTATTTTGTGTATCTGAAATCTTGTACTTTTAAGGCCAAAAGAGGACAATTTATCACAACTCTTATATGAAGAAAAAGCCTATTTTAGTCATGCTAGTAGTTAAGTAAAACCTATAACCCTGGGAGTTAAACAGATGCTTGCAAGTTATTTCTAACAATAACAAACAATACCATGTGTATCATAACATTACATTTTAAAAAGGTCCTACCAATTACAGAGGATGTAGAAACTAAAACGATAATCCTGACTGTTCAGCATCTTCGTTAACAAGCAACAAAACAAGATAAGCCTTATTGACAACAGAGATAAGTTTCTTCCTCTGCTCTCATTAGCCATGTCAGCTCCTTAGATTTGCAAGGTACATTTTAAGAAGGGGAAAAAAAAAAAAAATCAAAATCAGTCTAGTGGGTAACATCAGTTTTTGTCTTAGCCTTGGGTTTAACCTATTTACCACCAAAGAAAGCTAAAAAAGAAAGCTACATGCTCTTTCCGAATTGACTATTGAAAAATGTGTGTATGTTTCAGATTCCTGCAATGACTGCAGCCTATGTAGCTATTCCAGATGTGGACTGCTAGCCATCCATAGTCTTGCAAACAATACCATCACAGCTGCACTCAGAAGAGGCTGCAAAGTCTATCTGAGGACCTGAGTATATGCTCTGATTTCAAGACTGTTATAATTAGATTAAGGCTAGTACTCACTAGCTGAATTATGATACGTTTACATCAGCTTTTTTAATTACAACTTTGTGAAAATGTTCTAAGTGAGAAACTGATGGACTGGAATTTCTTCACTTTTGCATCATTATCAAGCATGAACCTTGTAGAGCAATATCCAGGTGCTCAACAGCCAACTAACCTTGGGCTGAAGTTCCCAGTGAATGAAGAAGAGTCTGCTACGGTCCCAGAAGAGGGATAAAGAAAGCCTGACACACCTTAATTTGTCTAAAGTGAAATTACATGCTACTAAAAGCCTGTCCAGGTCAGACTAGCAATGATTTTCCTAACTGGCAGCCTTAAGCCAACTCATGAGAGAGCTTTTTGCTCTGTACCTTCCTGCCCAAATCTATAACCAGTTTTAAAGCATCATTTTAGCACTAGCCTTTAGAGGAGTAGGAAAGAGGGGAGAAAGAAACAAAGGAAGAATAGTGTTTAAACTGAGGGTATGTACTGATAAGCAGAAACAGCATTCGGCCAAGGTAATAATTTTATATATTTCTCAAATATAAATAAAAGCAAATAGAAAAAAAAAAACCCATTTGATGTTAGTGGTTTGACAGTGGAGAAAGAACAGAAAATGTTATATAGATCCATCAACTATGTATTATTTTAATGAAGAAAAATTATGTAATGCAATATAGTCTACAGCCGGTGAACATGATGTAGATCCAATCTGTTTTGCATTTTATGAGAGAGGTTAAATACTGTGAAGAGAAAGAAAATCAATACATTACCTACTTAGAAAATTACAAACGTGTCACAGTGGGCATTCTGAAATAATCCTTTCGTAAGTAAATCCAAACAGCAAAAAATCAAACACTTTGGCCTAAGACATCATCAAGACTACACACAGTGTTTTACTTCTTAATATTTTATATTAAACAATAATGCTAATCCATGAATATCAAAATATCAATTAATTGTAACTAAATTCTGTGTTATTTTTCAAATGGCTTATGTAGCCTGGAAGACATTTTTCTCTTTATTTGCTACTCAGACTGATGGCCTACAATTTCATACTTTAAATATACCTTTTTTTTATGTTAAGAGATCTCAAGAGCTTAGAAACCTGGGTCAGGAGCAAGCTTTCATATACATGCTCATTTGGAGACCCAAATAAAAGATGTTAGACATACAAAAACTAGGTTTTTGTTTGAAGTCAAAGAAGAGTGGGGACTAACATTCTATTCAAACATTGATGTTGAAAATATATAATTAAGCTAGGATAGAATGACTGTTAAAATCATGGGGTGGAAAACAGAATTAGACAGAATTAAAATGTGCTATCTTATGCAACAGCATTTCCAGCAGACTTAAAAAAAAAAAAGTACATAGGATTGAAATGGAGGAGAGATGAAAATATGGAGGGAACATTGTTCAGTAATAAAATACTTAATAGGATTTCTTTGTTGTAGATTTAGTTTTGCTGGACTCAAAATTAACTATGTAATAGCACAAAGAACAACTAAAATAACGTTTTTATTTCTTTATTCCCTTAACCAGGCTCCTGAATCTGGAAGTTCTACTCCAGGTGACCTGGAAAGGATTATGTTTTATTACAATGTGGAACAAATGGATCATCTCCCAACTGCAGTCCTAGCTGCAGAGTAACTTTTTTTATCTTCCTACTATTCCTAGAATATTCCTATCCAGTTTTAATGCTAATAAATGTTCCAATTAAATTCAAAAAAAGAAAAGGGTGTTACTTATAGTTTTCCAAGCCAACTACATTCACCCACTTTGTTTTCTTCTAGGGTTCAACATTACCATAGAGTTTCATGTCTCTGCCTTCCTACATCAATATAGTATTAAAATTTGAAGTTTAGTCAAATTACTGGAATTAGAAATTAATTTTCCCTTTTACAGATTTCATTTGTCTATCACCCAGGACTGCTTTTTTTCCTTCTTCAAAAGAAACAAAAAAGCAACTTTTACAACTCTAGGCGTTCTGGAGAATATACAGAGCAAGGATTAAGAGCTGAACGGACAGGTCACAAATGTCTTTCTGAAAAACTTACCTTCTCCCATTAATGTTCTTAAATACTGCCACTGATGCCAGGACAGGATGTTACTTTATAATGTGTAGTGGTTATAAATTAGGAAATACCTCACTAGGATCAATTTCTTATTAACATAACCTTTACCTGCTTTCCAAACCAAAAAATGTATTTAAACTTGAAAACTTGAAATTCTAATCTAATACATTTTAAAAATTAACACTAACTTAAGTAAGTAATATTTTCCATAATTATTAATATTTATACTTAATGATACTCTAACCAACCAGAAACTTTCAGAATCGGTAACTTTAACAAAGCACAGAACTCCAATCTGGCTCTGTACACATCAAAACATAACAATTTGATACAGAAAAAAAAAGAATTCTATTTCTATGGCAAACAGCAATATTGTGCATCTGGAAGGTGACACTTCATTTAGACCTTCAATCTTCAGAAAGGGCAAGCAAATATATTACTTCATGCTTTCTACATTACCTTGTCTCAGAGTTATACAGATCAAAAAAGGAACCAACCTCTATAATGACAAATGCCCCTTCTCAATTTATGTATCCCTACAGATATCCCTACAGATTCTGCAAGAACATAATGTACTTTTTTTTTTTTACAATATTCCCCTTCTAGAAAGTTAATTTAGAGCTCTGATTATATGCCATATTTCTATGGAAGAAGATCTGAACTATTCTTATCCATTCTAATCTCAACACGTAGCTTTTATGCTTAAGATCACTAAAATACATCCAGTTAAATAAAACTGAAAGCAGAATTAATCTTGACATGAATATGCAGGGCATAAAAGCAAGCACCTGAAATGGTCTTTGGAAGCAGAAAATTAGTTTCTAATACTTTAATCTCTAGACTGACAATAACTGAGTATTTGGTATATGCTGGCAAGAAACACCTAAATGAAATGCAAAAAAAATCGTTGTTTCTGTATGGAAACATGGCTAATAATCATCTGATTGGTCATTTCAAATCAGCAAAACACCATCAAAATAACACGTATTGCCGATTAATCCTTTTTTTGGGGGGGTCAAATTAATTATCAATGTAATTAATTTGCAAGTAAAGTCTGCAAGAATAGTATGTTCAAACGCACACTTCTTTCAATGTCCATCAGGTAAGAACTGAAACAATCAATCAGCTACCAGGTATATGCAGGAGGGAGGGGAAGAATTGTCTTTCTTTCCATCCTAATTCACAGAATCATAAAATGGCCTGGGTTGGAAGGGACCTTAAAGATCATCTAGTTCCAAACCCCCACCAAGGACAGGGATGCCTAGATCAGGATGCTCAGGGCAATTCCTAACCCAAGTTTTCGTTCCCCTCCTCTGGTCAGTCATTAATCTTGCTCAGTATGGTAAACACCACTGTATTCTTACTAGGTCTCAAATGTGGTAAGCCAAGATGAGTAATACTGTATGGAAAAAGTACTCATTACCAGTCTTGCACTGGCATTTTATTCTTGGAAGAAAAAAGAATGATTCATTAATAACCCCTCCAAGGTGTCCTACAGGAAAGGTTACAAAGGTAAAGAAGCCACTATTTTGGGTTCCCAATAATATTTTGATTAATTCAGCAGAACAACTGCAAAATACCAATGCATATAACTAGGACAAAGCTTAAAATCAAATGCATTTCTAGTATGTATCTAAAGGTGGCAGCAAATGTTTGTTCTTTATTATAGACCCAGAATTAATCTTTGAAGAGCTTCAAATGCTGTATCTCAAGGCGCTCTTGAGAAATGAGAGTCAAATTCATCCTCAATGTCAGCTTTATGTTATGTCAAGAGTCAAACTGTTCTAATTAACACAACCTGTCAGTGACGAAATTTCTGTACACCAGCCATCTCCAACTTTGCTTTTTATACTACTGATGTAAAAGTAAAACAATCTAACATGGCCACCAAACAACAACATAACACAAAGATACTCCAAATTAGACACATTCCAGTATCAGAACCTGTATGTTATAAAGGTACAAAAGGGAAAAATATTTCTTCCCTCAGCAAAAAAAGCCCTCTAGCCCCAATGCCTGCCTTTCCTCTTCAAAATATCATCCAGAATGCACATAAGCTATGGAGAGGACTCACATAAATTCTAAACAAAAGACAAACTTGAAATATTTAGCGTAAGACACTAGTGGGTGGAATCTTTTTACAGTTTGCCTAAACTTGAATTTATTCTTTGTTTTCAGAGTTAGCACCCACACCTTCAGTCAGTTCTCATTATTGCTGCAATTACTGATGTCATTAATCAAATTACAGAAAACAGTCTAGTCTATTTAACTCTGCAGACTACACTCTTACATGACACTCAAATTAAAAAAAAGGCAAAAAATGATTCTGCAGAAGAAGAGTCAGTGGCAGGGCCCTGGTCTGTAGGGGGAAGTGCGTGTGTGCGAGAGAGAAGGTAAAAGGAGGAAGGCCACAAAGAGGGTCTGGAGTTCCACAGGAACACCCTTATTTACTTAAATCCAAGCTCCTAAGCACTTCCTGCAGAACAGGAGAATTTCACTTTCTTCACTCTTATCCTTTAGGAAGGAATAAGGTTCAATAGGATAAGCAAGTTTGTAAACAAGCCCTTCAAGTTCTTTCATCTTCAGTTTCACTTGGGAAAAAGTGTTCTTTGGTGGCAATTTTTTTTTATTTTTGAAAACACACATTAGCTACAAGATATACATTACACATAGGATGTATATATCTGTAAAATGATTTTTAAAAGCATGTGGGTGTATGCATATATAATTCTAATAATTTATTTTTTAAAACAATCGTAGAGTATTAGAAGTTAAACTGGCCAACCATCCAAAAGAAAAAGTATTACTTTTCACATCCCCAGAAAGTTCACAAGAATATAACTTAAAACATTATGCTACCTTGGTTGAGGGATGAGGTGACAAGCCTTATCTGAAATCTGGCCACACTAAGATTTAAGTATGATTTGAATATACTGCTTTGACTAGTTAGGAAAATACACCAACAAAACAGTAACAACAAAAAAACGGAAGTTGTAAATTCTCAAGTGGATATAGTAACTTTCAAGCTTTGTTCTCAGGTGTATGTTCTTTGGTTTGTTTAGCTATATTTGGACCTTACTTTCTCTAGTCAGGATTAATTTGAGATCAACAACACACTTCACCATATTTTCCAGAGAATACCGCTTGGTATTTCAGGTTTTGGACTAAATGGGTTTTGATACACACAGCAAGCCACTGAAATTTAGGGTCAACTATTACTTGGTTTACAGTTGTTACAGTTTCTGTCAAATCAAAACCTGCCCACAGGGAGTGTATCACCCAGTGTGAGGAAAAAGTTGACAGTGTGAAGAACAGCAGAAGCTCTATATCCATGAGGAGACTTGTTAGTCCCTACAGGAGGTCTGTACACTGCACTGTGCGCGTACACACCCAGACTGGATTTGTGCACAGTCAGAATGACGTGCCAGGAATATGGAAATGGCCACCACCTGCTATCACAAAATTACAGAATACTCCCACTGTATCTAGGAAGGTGTCAAAGTAAGAATATGGTATGCTTCATGGGACATGGTAGGGTCTAGTGTGTGTTGAAAAAGCAGATATTTATGAACCTCAGTGGCAACTTTTTTCCACTGTGATGACAGTTATTTAGGGTAAAGTTAATAACTGAGACGGCTGAACCAGGAACTCAATTTTGGGCAGGTCAAGGTTAGGAGAATAATGTAAGTTCAAAGGCAAAATGTGTGGTGGTTTATTAATACAACTTATTTGCAGGAAGGATGGAAGTAAGAAACATTAGCAAACTGATAACCAACATGAAACTTCCCATTTGAAAGGGAAAAACTGTAGAGTACATCTCCACCCATTAGTGCAGATCCCTCCTCACCACCACACCAAAAAGAAAACAAAGGAAATCCTATTAACGTGGAAAAGGAATTAATGAGAGAAGACACAAGAAATTTTGCACATTTTTTCTTAGTTTGAGAAGACACTAAAAGAAAACGATGATTGACAAAGTTATCTGTATCTGTTATCAGTTTCAGCAGCTAAAATGGAAGCACCAAACTGCAATTGGCTTCTCCCTTCAACTTAAATTTATGGTGTTTTAGAGGAGAGGGATAAAATAACAGTGAGAAAAAAAGAACATATAACGGTGTCTGCACAAAATAATGCTTCTAATAATAACATACAGGAATGTATTCTAGATGTGTGAGAGATGAATTACCACCAAAAAAATGAGTAATGCTGCCTATACTTTTAAGTTGCGCCTATCGGGGGAAAAAAACCCAACTAAATGAAATCTCAAGTCAGCTTGCACTTCTTTTAGTTTGTAGGCTCATTGAGAAAAACAAATTTTTATTCCCACTGAACACAGGAGGTGTAAAAGTTTTAAGTGTTCTGGTTTAGAAAACACAAAAAAATATTCATAAATTTTGGACTAAAGGAGTAACTAGGAATAACTAAACAATTTCATTTTCCTAAAGAATACTTGGTGAAATATGTGAAAATCCCCCCAAAACAGGTTATGTTACTCAGGAAGTAGATTAATACTGATTATTTCACATATTGACCACACTTTTTTTACCTAACCAGACATTTTTTAATCTAATTCTGGAAATTCACCTAAAGATATGTGACTTATAAAAGTGTAATTGTTTAAGTCCAACTGAAAATTAGGTACCATGCAGCCACTCACTTCTATTTGTGAGGAAACAGTGATGCAGAAGAAGCTTTTAGCTCTTTCTGGGGGGCTTTCAGGCCACCCAGAAACATTTTGGGATGAACAAAGAGAGACAAATCAAAATCAAGGTTGCTTAAAAAGAGGGAGGAAAATAACTTCTCACAAGGTGGGCAGGGCATGTAACCTTTAGAGCTGAACACCAGGAATGAAACAGTAACAGAAAGGTATGAAGTGGTACTTGATCGAGAAATGTTAAAGCCTAGAAGTTTACTGCTAAGTTAGCATGTTCAGACCCATGATTTCAAGATTTCATTAGGCTGCAAGCTTATTTGAACACAGAATATATCACCTGCAAATCATTTCATGTCCAACTGCAAAGTATTACAACTTTGATTCACTTACCTCCCATAATTTTAGATTGGCAGTTGATAAATTCTGGCTTCTTGTCTGTAAGGTATCGTTGACAAGTGTGATGTAGAATCTGAAAGAATGTGCATTTTTCTGAGGCTGTGCTTGCTACCCATTGGTCAAACGCATTTTCAAATAGTAAATCAAATTCTGGGGAGTCCTAGAAGAAAAGAAAACACACTGCTATTATTCCAGTTTTAGAAATGATCTGGAGAAAGATTGTTTTTAAAATGTACTCTGTTGCAAAAAGCAGAAAGGTTATGCAACTCATAACCATCCTGCTATTATTCAATATTTTTGGATGAAAAAGACCAAAAAGGCAGGAAGTTGTTTTTTTTTTTCATACTGTTATTTTTAATGAGAAGTAGTCAGCTATGACAAAAATATCTGAAAAAAAAATTTAGATCAAAACATTAAAAGTCAAATTCTCATAGGAAACCCTTGCTACCTACAGATATATAGTTACTTGTGTCTTCTACATTATGCAAGCATTTATGCTTCTCAACACAAAAATCTATGGTCACACTATAATATAGAATATGTAACTCTGCTCTCCATGCTCAATCAAACAAATAACCTAATCAAATAACAAGTCCTAGTTATTGTATTAAATGCATTTTCACAATGTGTTGCAAAGGACTCGGAATAACATGAACAGAAGACCATTCCCAGAAAAAAATTGAAGTGAAGCTCTATACCGGCATCAGCTGACAAAATAAAAGGATTTCATGCAAGAAGTAGAGCTATATATTTAGCAATATTTGCTAAACATTGTTTTGCAATCTCATGTAGTAAATGTTCTTTTCCAACTGATGACACTAGGTATTCACAGGAAGACAAGTTTGAAAAGAACATTTCTAAGCTTAAGAATGTGGTAGGACATTCAGTCTGTTATATACATAGCAGATGCTGTAAAAGGGCCTAAAACTCATATCCTTTATCTGTCATATCTCTTGTTTTCATAGTTCGTCTACCCAGAGAAAATATAATTCCACTCCTTGCATTCATAGGGAAGTGGCCAAGGGCTTCTTTTTTGTACCAAGACTTTAGGTAGTAACTGGACTTGGTACTAAGTACTTAGTTACTAACCAAGACTTGGGTAGTAACAGAATTTGGTACTTCATAGTTAATATGCTTAGGTGGCTGATCAGAGCACAACTTTGAAGCAACCAAGGGAGTTAGTCACAAAAACATTTTGCTATAAAAAGAACACTAAATCTCTCTGTGATCACATGATATGAGCCACATTTCTAACTTCTAATTATGTTGTTTTACTACAGTAGAATTGTATTCATAAGCCTATAACATATTAGTACAACTTCGTCTTGAGATAGCTCAAAGCGGGCTGTACAGCCCAAATTAAAGGAATAATTCCACAACTATTTAATATAGGGTTGATTTGTTTTATTTTTGGTAGTTTTTTGTTTAAATCAGTGTTCACTTGCCATCTGCAGCTAAAGGACACTACCGCACTTTGTAGAATAAGTTAAGAAATGTCGAAATATCTGAGGAGAGGACTGTCCTAGAAAAAACACAGGATTCACAAGATTTCACAAACTTGAACTTCAGTAACCTCTTCTGTTCTTACTTCTACCTATTGCTCTATCTCACAGCACAGCTGCATGCCAAAGCAGACCTCAAGACGCTTATAGCTGAAGCAAACAAGGCTCTTACTTGCTCTCTAGAAAGTTAAGAGAAAGTAGTAAGTAAAGTATGGAAAAACAAGAAGAAAGAACCCCATATGACTGAGTTTTAGTCTCTTCCCATGTTTCCCATTAAAATTTACTTCACATATTTAATTGAATTATTTCTTTATTGAGAATTTGCACTTAGAACAGTATCTTATATTTCCAGATGCCTTTTGAACAGAGAAAGAATGCCTGGTTCACAAATCAGTTACATAAGAGCTCAATTTTAATTTTCTAGAACTGTTCAAACTCACCCGATTAGGGTCTATACCATTGACCTGGCGAAGCTGCTCGAGCATCCACTGTGTTCTCCTGACAAAAGACGTAGAGCCTTCGAATTGCTTCACCTTTGTAATAGACGCTTGAGGTGGTTTCTTGTTTGTCACTGAACACATAAAAAAACATATAACTGAAATGGGCTTTGTGATTCAGGAACATGCTGTTTACTTCACTTGTCAGTAGCTGTTTTGCTGGTGTATTTTGTACAGTGTCCCATGAAATAAATACATGCCACTGATTCTGACGGTAGAATGCATTCTCTTTCCAGGATAACATACTGAAAAGCATATTCCTTATTGTCAGAATGGTGGTATGATGCCAAACAAGCTGTCTACTACACAAAATTGGATATATTTTAGCCATTATCAACTTCAGTTACCAACATCCCATTAAAAAAACCCAGAACAACAAAGGTCTTTCCATTTCATTCTTACAGTCACAGAATCACACAACGGCCTGAGTTGGAATGGACCTTAAAGCCAGTTCCAAACTCCCTGCCATGGTCAGGGATGCCTGTCAGTAGATCAGGCAGCTCAGAGCTCCATCTAGTCTGTACTAAACACCTACAGTGACCAGGCATCCACCACCTCTCTGGGCAACCTGTTCCAGTGCTTCACCACCCTCCCCGTAAAGACTTTTTTCCTAATATCTAACCTAAACCCACTGTCTTTCAGCGTGAAGGCATTTCCCCTTGTCCTATCACTACATGCTCTTGTAAAAAGTCCCTCTCCAGATTTTTTGTAGGCTCTAAGGTACTGGAAGGCCACAATTAGGTCATCCCAAAGCCTTCTCTTCTTCAGGCTGAATAAACCCAATTCTCTCAGACTTTCCTCACAGGAGAGATGCACTATCAATTACCTTACTGTTCTCTCTTCCCCATGCTAATTTGCTTAAATTTCTCATATTCAGCACTGAGTATTAATAATTTCTTTCTCATCTTCTCAATTTAGGAAACAGAGAAGGAAAAAAAAACCCAACCATATGACCATGTAAGTATAGGCATCTTATTAAAAAAACCTGTTACTTTAGACTGACTTTCATATTGTTGATTGAAAAAAACAAAATGTTTTTCCAGTTTTTTCACAACATGGCACATGTAGGTCATGCTTGTATAACACCACCAACATCTGTGACATTTGATTCCCAGTCAAGAGACATAGGTATATGCACTTACTACACTGTAAATCCATCAAGTCAGACAACAGTCTGTGAAAAACACAGGTATAAGAATTAAGGAACTAAAGTTTGCTTGACACCTCCACTTCCAAATATTAGGTACCAAAACCAACGACCATGAATAAGAATATTACTTATTATAAACAAAATGTATGTTAAAAACCACAAACAAAGAAGACTGCTCTGATTTTGGAAAATAATAAAAAAGGCAATACAAATGCTCAAATTAGTGTATTATTAAGTCAGAATCAGGTTTTTAAAGAGTACTTAAACAATAAGGCTAACTTTTCAACAGCAGGAAAATTGACTTCCTGCATTACATGTTTTCTTAAACAAATATTCTTTTAATCAGTATAACTTTTAACCTCCATGAAAATTCTATAAGCAGCTTTAGACACTTTCTGTAGTCAAATGTGTATTTTATTTATATGTTACTTATCTGTTGCTGTATGTTAAGTCACTCCCATTTCCACTTTCTGTGAATAATTTGTATAATCGTTGTATTGCATAATCTACTAAAGCTGGTGTGTCATCTATTTTTTTCCTACTTAAACTCTTTCCAAAAATAATTTTATCCATATGGTCTGCCAAATAAGAGTATTATTGGAGAAGTCGCTCTTCTCTGATTTTAGATGCTGGCAGTTAAAGAAAGCTTCTAAAATAATCAAGACTTAACCAGCAAGATTACTTATTTTTGTGCACCCCATTTGCCCAAACAACCAAGAAAAGTAAGAGGCTTCCCACTCTAAAAATGCATCTTGCATGCACTTCTGCACCCAGAGACACAGTTAAACAGTAAGTAAATACTGATGTAATACCTTATCATTCCATGAGGTTAAAAAGTTAATATTGGTTCTTAAAATGAGAATTTTAAAAAGCGCAGATCAGTGTCTTGATGCTAAATTTACTTTGGAATAGATGAGCAAAAGCAGACTAATATAAAAAAAAAGAAAAAAAAAAAAAGATACTAGCATTCCACAAAGTAGATAACTGTTTTTAAGAAGCTACCTTGGAATAGAAAGCACAGCTGGACTCAGTATATTGATCACACTATTGACAGGAATGTAGCAAACTATTGCCAGAAATCTCCTCATTGACAGTGGAAGCACTGAGAGCCAAACTGGTGTATGGCGCAGCATGTGATTTCAAAACTTGTATCAAATAGTACAGAAGATCAATGCAGTATCAGAAAGGCAGCAGCAAAATTAGACCTGAACAACTACTGAAATGCAAAGATTAGATATTACAAAGAAGTGAGATTAGTATTAAAGATTCACTGCTTGCTCAGTGGCCTATGCATCCAAATGTAACACTCCCAATAAAGCAGAGGTGTCAGGAATCCTACCTATACCTACCTACAGGGTATACACAGGTTCTGTTTCCACTGCAAGTCTACACAACACTGAGTGCGAAACAAACTCAAAAGCTGTACAAGATTATGTGCCTATCTAAATTTACTCTTTGTACATATTCATGTCTTTTTTGTCAACTCCAGTGATCACCTTGAAACACTTTACAGCATTCTACAAGACCAAGTTTCACATATCTTCTAGAAAACACTGCTAATTGAAGGCTATTTAACAGTGGCTCAATTATTATGGCCTCCAGGTTATTCTCCCTCCATGCAAAATGGGCAATGAAGTACTGCTAAATGAGCCATGTATTAAAAAGAAAAAAATGTGCATACTGTATGTAAGTCACATATATAATTCAAACTAGCAGCACGGCAAAACAAATGGTTCGACATTAGGAAGCACTAGACTGAATGACGGTGTGATCAAACAGTAGTTTTTCCCCTTCAGAATCTCATGGATAACCAATTACAAAATGTATAGCCTTAAACTTTAATACAGCAAACTTGCTCTGAAGGCTTCTACATTCTACATACATTCTAGTGCTCTTGAAACAGGGGTCATTACATCTTTCAAGTGAGAGTATCAAATTTTACAGATGATAGTTAAACACTAACTGTCTAATCTCTACATATCTGGAAACTAGTTAGTTTGACATATCTGAAATCTACGTTTCCAAAGTTATCTATACAGCACTTTTAATAATCAATGAACAGCAGCTTTGTCTTCATTTGGAGCCATTAGTGCTCTGTACTGCAGTGAAAGAGTCACATTACATTTCCAAACAACATCACCTCCCCAAAATGCCTATTAATGATAAACTATAAAAGCATCTTGATTAGATGATTATTACTGTATCATCTGCCACACAGTAACTCTGGGAGAGGCCAAGATGATTGCTCTTCTATGGAGGAACTTACAAGGATCTCGGGTATGTCAGTCACCTTACGCAGAAATTCAGTCTTAAGCTAAATGATGCAATCCTCTTGGAAAATGGCAGTTCCTCCTTTACATCTCACACTCATAATTATCGTGCACAGCCAAACAGATCTAGTTGGATTTCACCCTTTGCGTCTTAATATTTTAGGAAACAGCCAGCATTGCTATAGCATTCAAAAATCCAGCTACCCACAAACCCACCGAACACACTTTAAAACCGTCACTTAGTCTGTGACAGCTTGACAGTAATATGGCAGTCACTGCAACTCTGAGAAACCCTTTGGCAGCCAGGACAACCATCCTCACTAGCTGCTCATTATGTTGCTTAAAAAACTAGAGCACTTCACCAACCACTGAGTGGGAGTTACCTTGCAAACATGTAAAAAGTATTTTCTAAAAAATGAAAAAATGTGGAAGCAATTACATACACCTAGACACATTCCCTCTCTCACAAATAATTTAGGTATTTTTGCTAAATCTTCCACAATTATTATCTACCTTAATAAAAGTCAATATTTAAATTATGATTAAATTTTAAGTGAGTTTTTTGTTTGCTTTGCCTTTATTTTTTAAAAATCGTTATGCCTTCAAAACAAGAATGTAGCAGTGTGGAGAAAATACATTTAATTGGAACGGATCAATAAATGGTAGGTTCATATGGCATTTCTGTGTGTCATAGACAGAAATAAGATTTCCTGGTTTTAAGCATCATATAGATATTGATGAAGTTAGAAAATGTACGAGAAATCAGCTACAGAAATTTATGATGGAAGACATGATGAGGTTAGGTTTTGTGACTGTTTTGGACTTGTCTGTTTCTATATGGTTTTTGTTCGTTTAACACTAGATTAACATCCAACCAAAAGCTGATGAGTCAGAAACAGCACTAGTTCTTCTGGGATTGAAGACATTATTAACCTTTTTGCATCATAAATAAAAATATGGTACAGTATTAAGTTTCAAAGATGTTTTTAAAGCTTGAGAGGCATGCATTTAAGTGAAATACTCATTTCAAAAGCAGATCAGAGAATACAAGACAGAAATGGATCAGAACTAGCTTTAGAGAATACAGTGAGAGAGTCACTAAAGTCATTGTTCTCATCATTTGCAACACATGGAAACAAAAGTATTTGAATTCCAGACCTCATTTAGAATCCAGTTCCACACATCTTAAGCAGCAAATCAATACAGCTGCTCATACACAGCAAGCTGCATTTAAAGTTATAAACTGCTATGGAGTTACAGTGCATCTCATCTGCAGCCCAGAATATATTTTATTTTGTCACTCCTCTAAAGTAACTTTACTTGAATGAAAACTATAAACTGAAAACCAATCCCTTAAATACCTACAGCACAATACCTGGCCTTAAGAAACAGTCTGAAAGCTCTAAACCAATCCACTATGAACTTTTATTTATTCTTCTTTAAATTTGGATGAACGTATTTAATAACTCAAACTCTAGGCAATCAGGCATCTTACGACAAATGGCTTAATTGCCTCACAAAATTTCTAGTCATATCGTGATGTATTTCTAGTGTACTGAATTAGTGAAATAACTATTGAAGGGAGAAATTTGAAAGTACAAAGTCTGAAGCAGGAAGTGCCAACTGCAACTCTTCACATTAGAACAAGGATTTGCTTTATCTGGGCACTCTACAGATTGATATATTAAACAGCTTTAACTTCTATTGCTGTTGTGTCACCAGCTCTTGAATAAACAAACAAACAAAGTCAGATGAATCAAAAACTCACTTTCACGAATTTTTTTCAATCGTGAAAGTGAGACAGACTTGCTCCTCAGTAGGCCTGCAGAAGTCTTCTGAAGGCATTGACTATCTGTGAAGTTCAATCAAAAAATATTTAACAATTAAATGTTATACCATGATCTAGCTGTATATCAAACTCTGTACAGTGCATACTCATCCATCAGTTCACAAGAAAACAGTTAAGCACTGTTATTCCAACCAGCTCATAATAATTAGGGATGGAAAAATCCTTAGAATGCACTCAAGGCAGCCTTTCAAAAAAAGATCTCCTTGATGAGGAAAATGTTGAACTCAATACCATGGCAGTGTGATGTGATTTCATGGTCACTGAATCTAGAATTTAATCATTCCTATCTTTTTGTAGAAATACTCCCATAAAGCAGAACTCTTCCTTTCAGACTGAGACTAAATCTAAAAACAGTCAAGAGGTCCCTAAACAGGTTTTGACTCAGACAGAATAAAGAGAGCCAGTTTAAAAGTGGGAGTACATTTTAACTAAAAGTATGATTTCAAAACTGATAGAGATTTTATTAGGAAATAGATAAAATCATGCATTAGAATTTGTGTCAGAAATCTTTTTTCTTCCCAAGCCAGGAAATAGAGTACATTATGAACAGACTGCAGCAGAGATACTCCTCCATACTTTCCAGTTCTTGCAAGCTACATATTGAAATGCTGCCTTTACCCTCTAAAATTCTGTTTGTTCAATTACATTTAATTCTCATTCTGCAAGTCCCTTCATTCCCAGCCACCAAGGAAACACCTATTTCTTAAACTTGTAAATAGCTCACTGACTAAAATTCTGAGTCACATACACAATCCTGGTAATCTATGGCTACCAGTTAGACTGATCATATCATAGAATCATAGAATAGTTTGGGTTGGAAGAGACCTTAAACATTATCTAGTTTCAAAGCCCCTGCCATGGGCAGGGATACCTATGGATCACCGGTTTCTGATCATGGGAAAAATAGTGACATTTTTCTGTCTTTGTCCAGTTGCTACTCAATGCTGCAATATTTGATTAAGAGGACAAAGCATAAGTAATTTGTGGAAATGCCCCAGAAGTTTGAGAAAGAAGAATTTTTTGGTTTTTTTTCAAATGTCTAAGTACAAAGACCCAAAAAAAGGACAATATTAAGTTATCTATGAGGACTGAGCCTCATCTGCTATTCTCACCTATGTAACTCAAAAGCAAAAGGCAAGAAAAATGATCCCTGTTCCTTCAACACAAGCTCTTCCTTCTCTCACTAAAACAACCTTACAATTGTTTTCCCCTCATTCCAAAATCTTACCCTCCTTGTTTTCTTACCAAAGCAAGGAAATGAGGACTAGGCAGGGGAAAGGACACTAAATAACACATCCCCTTAACCCTTATGATAGTAGAAGTTTGTATTACTCTGCTCTGCAAGGCTCCAAGGTAGTTCAAACTACTACTGTTCAGGTCACATGGTCCCACAAGTAAAGTATGGTCCTGGCAAGCAACGGCAGGAATCTCCTAGAATAGCTTTCCAGCAATCAGAAAAATGAAGCTGAGAATTAAGATGGAGCAAACAGATGCATTCTGACTTAGGTATGGAGGAATAAGGATCAGATACATGAAACTGTCTTAGTACACCATGCGAATTTTAGGAAAACTATTTTCAGCCTGCTTCACATGATGGTTGTGAGCTTTGTCGCCTATCAATTCTGGCTTTGAGTTTGAGCACCGAAGTAGTGTTTCATGTTTTCTCAGAAGAGTTTCAACTAATACTGATTTAATGTGTGGTCTGAACTCTAGAACTTTGAGCCTTCCCACTGATTGTCCAACCATTACTTCCTGCCAAAGTTCTTAGACCACAACTATCTATAATACAAAGAGATGCTCTGAGAAGACTGTGCTAAAAAGAACTCGGACTTATGTTCTTATTCCAAGACTAATTTCTTTTCTTTTTAGGCACAGAGAAAAGAAAGGAAGTGTTTGCAGCAGAAGACCGCTAGCCTCACTGAAAATAAACAAAAGCAGCTAAAACTGGGGCAGGTTTAAATTCCCGCTTGCTGGTCAAGGCTTGCCAGGTGTCAAAATGTTCGTAAGTCGAGGCTTGACTTCTCAGAATGCCATCTCCTATTTTCGCCCATATTTCCTCTTTCCTTCATTTGACAGTGCTGCTTTCTCACCATCTGGGATCTCAGGAGCTGAAAGCAGGGACAAGCAGCACAGTCCCACCTTCTCCACTTGCCAAATAGGACATGAGGATGTAAGTGGCCCTAAATACATAGCAGTGTAATCAAACATTAATTCCTTCTGTTTCTTTAGGCACAGCATAATGTTTTGACATCAAATTGGAAAAAAGAGAAGCTTTCAGATAAAAAGAGGCAAACTACTCCTAAGTCTAAACACATACTGGTTTTCCCACAGCCCTTCACAATATTTCAGATAACAATATACATCATCTGTCTACTTAAATCACTGTCCCTAACAAGTTAACAGCCTCATGCTTCAGGATAAAAATGTATGAAATACTGATCTTTTAAATAAGGTATATTCATACATTGTTCAAAATATAGTTTTATGTAACACATTTTATTTCTGCATACAAGTTATCTGTATCTGTTGAATAGCAAAAGCAAAAACAAATATTAAAAAAATCAGTTAACCTGGAAATTCAGGCTAAGATACGTGCTGCCCAAAGTGAAGGACTAGACAAAAGAATTTTCTGGTGCCTTTAAATTAAAAAAAAAAATTATTGCTTTGAGTTGCAATGAAAAAATACTTTTTTTTTGTTCATGGGTATGACTCCATAAAGTATTGTAAGCCTGATGTGAGAGCCTGTACACTTTCCAAACATACCACTGACTGCATTAATAACAAACTGCTGCTTGTAGGCAAACTGCCTTGCCTTTTGTTCTTCCACCTAGTGATATTTCCTTGTCACAGAACCATGTAAATACTTGTCCTTAAAAACAGATTTTCTGACTATTCAAATACCAGAATCCCCCATCATACCATACATATTACAGAAGACTCATTTTTCATTCCTATCAAATTTTTAAAGCTAGAAATATATGATTTTTTCAGTTTTAAATTAATAGCTTTCCTAAATTGTTCTTCAAATACTACAGCATTATAGTTTAAGTTACTGATATTGGGGCAACTGCTTTTTGTAGTGGCAGTTATATAGACAGATGTAGGTAACAGTGCCAAGAATGGCAGACTTCATTTTGTCACCACGGAGGAACAATCTGCTTAACTGCAAATATCTGAAAAGGAATCTTATTAAACACATATTCACTTCCACAATCATGACTGCACTTCCAGGTTTTGTTCGAACTGCCTTTTACTACTTTATATTGCAAAGCAGCCAACTTTAAAACTTTTACCACCTCCTTTTTCCTGCAAACAGTCAGCTGCATTTGAGGACTCTTTAGACATTTCTAGTCAAAACCCAAAGATTTGCTGTGTGTATATTTTTAGTTAAAGCCTAGTTGAGAGAACACGATGGTGCTCAGGCAGATTTATCAAAGCAGCGTTACTGTAGGGAAAGATAATAGGTATTCCAGCCAGGTTCCAGGGAAGAAAGTTGAATTTCTCACAACCCAGACAGCAAGATCTTCAACAGGGACCTCTCGATTAGTGTGAAGCTCCTGTTGATCCTGACCTAGAGCATTTTATATTAGTAGTTCACCTTGCGCTGGCATAGTAGAGCCTTGTCTGTTAACTGGAGAGTATTTGGTAATTGAGAATTTCAGTTCACTCTGTTTGTTTGGATCATCTGTACCTTCCATCTTTGCTCTCTTTTCCTTAAAAGGAAGGCAGCATCCTACACAGACTTTGCTGAACAGGATACTTTAAAATCACCTTGTAAGCATTTGTGCACACTGCAAAAAATCTCACTTCGATTTCGCTTAGAAATAAAGGCTCAAGATACAGACGCCACAGTGAATATCTGTGTGGGTTGTCCCTTTATCACATTCTGGTCACTTCAGCACCTGCAACAGTGGGGAACCAATTAAAACCAATACCACAAAAGTACTTGTGAATTTAAGTGGAATTTGGCATAATTCCCATACAAGTTAACAGATGTGCATCCGCATGCAGAGAGTACATTAGGAATTACCTCACCAGCCTGAAAACAATGTTTGAACTCCACAGCAAGTGTCCTGAGAGGCAGGAAGAGGCTCTGGAAAATTAAAGCCTGACTTTGTTACTCAGAATCTCATACAAAGAGTGCGGTATTTAACAAATAGTGCTCCATTTCTAAGCTTGCTTAGAAAACTTGACAGGCTTCAGGTTCTGGAACAAATTGGCCAGTGACTTTTAAGATCCTACATTCTAAGAGGATCCTGTTCTAACAGGGTAGAAGGTTTACTGGAGCTTTTAAAATCACTTAAAAAACTGTGTTTTCTTGATTTTGCACTGAATCAATGAGCTAAAATACAGCAGATGAGACTGCTAGTAAGAAAATACTTGGCATGCAGCAGATGCAATAAAGAACTCTATTACAGCCATTCAAGACAAAATCCCTAGCTTTTGCTACACAATGGCCTAAGTCAGAACAGCAGTGGGCAAATTATTCCATACACTGATAACTCAAACTCTCCGAGAGAATTCTACAGAACCCTTCACATGCACATGGGGTATGATAACATCTAAATCTCAGTGTAAGCAACAAAAAAAGTCTGGTAGACTGTGACACTTAAGGCTCAGAAGAAATTAAAACACACACACACACCCCCAAACCAATAAACTCCCCACAAACATTTCAGTGGGGAGGTACAAGGGGTGACTACAGGAGAGGTCAAGAAGGAAGGAAAATTTTAGCAAAAGCCAGTTATTTAAATCCTATCAACAACAACAAAAGCCAGTACCACAACCTATGAAATACTCTACCCACAGTATATAACCCACAATACATTTACTTAGCAGAAGCCACATTTCCATCTTTTCTTGCATCTTATTGCTGCAAGTGTACGAATTACTATGAAGGGACATTTTTACATGATTACGGTTTTTATTGTCTGAATTATTTTTTATAACTAAACAACTATGATAAGATACAGCTACAACACATACATTTCAGGTTGTACTTAGCCTAGGATAAAAAAAGTAGAAAAAAAATCTGTAAAGTATGTATATTCTCTTTTTGTTTTTAACTTGAATTAAGTTCGTAAAAATAAGATCACCAGTACTGACTACTATTAGATTTGGGAGAGAGCTCATGTTGTGTCTTACACAAATGCAGTATTTCACGTATCAGCAGGTCTTATCTCTTCCCCAGGTATCCAGTAGTAGTCCAGAGAGTAATTTTTTTTATTACATACAAAGCAATTAAGGAATGAAAAACCTCCTTGAACAGTAATTTTAAAAGGTACTCCACAAAAAAAAGGTCCATCAAGGAACATTTTGTAGTGAAAGAGAATTGCACACAGGTAAGTTTCACTTTGATATGCAATTAGGGGACAGCTGAAGGAGTTTCCTTAACAGCTTCCATATCCCAAAACACAGACTATATACCTAGCACAAATGTAAGGTGAAGGTCAGCTCTGTAAATTAGAAGTTTACCTCCATACACACTTCTTCAAAACTTTACACAAAAGGCTAACTTTCCAAAGACACACAGAGAAGTGATTTATGATGAGGTACTTAAACAACAAAGTATTTTGAAAAGGTACATTCTCAGACTGTTCAATTGAACAAAAGATGAATATCTAAAATCATAGATACAAGATGTCACAATAAAATGAAATAAATGGAAATATCCATGTTGTCAGAAAACCCAAAAGCTACTGTGACACATGCATGGCTGTCTGCAGCTTTCTTTCATGAAATCTCTGCAATTACAACATACATTTTTTAATTGTCTATATTAGTGTTTCCCCAGAATTAATTATAAGAAACAAGATCAGAAAAACTGTTTGCAGTTCTTTCCCAACGATTTTACTGACTTCAAAGATTTTCAGCAGGTTCATTAAATTTACTAGATTTAAGACTAAACATTTCAACTGCATGCCACCAGCTTTTTTTTCCAGTTTAAATTACTTTTCATTTGAATGAGGCCTATTGATTTTTTAATAGAAATGTATAGTTCCTTATTTTACAGGATTACTTATTGCTATTTGGTAGGCATATTTCTTACAAGAATATACTCCACATAGTCCTTTTAGATGCCAAATTTTCTGCCCAGTAATGTGGAAGGGTATGCTATCCTCTGTATTCAGAAATCAAATGAAATTTGGCTTCAGATTTAATCTATCAGCTGTGAAGCTATGAACCACAGAATTGTTAGGGTTGGAAGGAACCTCTGGAGATCATTCAGTCCAAGCCCCCTGCCAAGGCAGGATCACCTAGAGCAGGTGACCCAGGAACCCATGCATGTGGGTTTCGAACGTTTCCAGAAAAAGGCTCCATGACCTCTCTAGGCAGCCTGTTCCAATGCTCTGCCACCCTCAATGAAAAGAAGGTCTTCCTCATGCTGAGATGGAACTTCCTGTGTTTTAGTTTGTGACCATTGGTCCTTGTCCTGTCACTGGGCACCACTGAAAAGAGTCTGGAACCATCCTCTTGTCACCCGTCAAGAAATATTTATATATGTTAATGAGATTGCCTCTCCACTATCTCTTCTCTAGACTAAATAGGCCAAGCTCCTGCAACCTCTCCTCACAGGACATGCTCCAGACCCCAAATCATCCTTGTAGCCACCACTGGACACTCTCCATTAGTTCCTTGTCTTTCTTGTATGGAAGCACCCAGAACTGGACGCAGCACTCCAGATGTGGCCTCTCTAGGGCCGAGTAGAGCAGCAGGATCACCTTCCTTGACCTGCTGGCCACACTTGCCCTGATGCACCCCAGGATATCATTGGCTCTCCTGGCAGCAAGGACACACTGCTGACTCATGGACAACTTTTCATCCACCAAAACTGTCAGTTCCTTCTCCACAGAGCTGCTCTCTACTCGGTCATCCCCCAGCCTGTGCTGGCACTTGGGGTTATTCCTCCCCAGGTGCAGGATCCCGCACTTGCCTTTGTTGAACCTCACGATTCCCTTTACATTTTTATCAAAAAAGAACAACCCTAAAAGCGATGTAATGTATGTTTCACATCAATATTTTTATAGTTTACATTTGACAGAATTCACTTTTTTGCTCCTCAGCAGATTAAGTTTGCCAGCAGTTCAACTGGCACGTGTCTGTTTGACCTCCTTGAAGAAATAGCCCACTAACTAAAGTACAAAGACCACCTAAAAAAATTTTTAAGAAGCTTCTTGTATTTTTGTTATTTTACATACTACTGTCCCCATGTTGCTCCCCTTCGTGCAAAA